>JANPYM010000016.1:559516-591581 GCA_025890175.1 Ciborinia camelliae
TTGGGACTCAAAGTAGCCAATGAGAATGAAAGAATATTACGTGCAGCAACATCACGTCGAGTAGGTACATATGACTGGTGTATCTGCACCTGTATCTTTTATTTATTTATTTATATATTATTATTAGTAACGTTATTATTTCAATTTTGCCCAAACTGCCCAAAGGAGTTGATTGCCATTAGTCATGAGTCACGAGTCATTCCCTAGGTAGGGACAGTAGGAATTGCAAAAAAGGTACGGTAATGCCGGTCGGGAAGGATTTTTCTGATGGATGGGCCGGCATTGATTTTATGCAAGACAATTGATGGGACTCATGGATTAATTATGATTATATGCAGCTATACAAGATTATGTTATTGGTGTGTTCACTATTATAAGTGACAACTGAATCTTGAACTCTTTTTCATAGAAATCCTGTAATCATACAAATTGAAAATTGATACAGGATAAGGATAATTGTTCATCGCTCGGACGGTTGGTTGTATACGAAGTGAAGTACGTGAAATGAAGTGAAGAAAATGCTTAACTAACAATAAGGTTAGAAAGGTTAGATGAGAAGAGGCGAGCATCATCGTTTATCGGATGAAGACCTTTACCGGACCCGGTATTGGCATCGGATTCGCATGGCAACCCTATTTTTATCATGTATAGTTTAGTAAGTAGGTGTTACTTGACCACAAGGTGGTTCCAACTTGGCCTGAATAATTCGAGGAAAATTGGTTGATCAATTTTAGTCTCAATAATGCGAATTGATGAACCTTTCTCTTCCCTTCCTGATTGAGTGCGAAGGAAGAGACTCGAAACTCGAACAAGACAAGAGCGTACAACTAACTCTCTTAGAGATTCATGGCCCTTCTCGTTAATTGCCAAATTAAATTGAATCGAGGTTCCTGTTGCTTCATGAAAATCAGAGAAATCAAAACCTCCTTCGAGTCCAGAATGAAAAGTACAGTAATCCATGTAAGGAACACGCCTACCAGGATACTGTATCTAAACTAGTAAATTGGGCTGAAAATGATGACCTCGGATACTTATGTTTTCCGGCCTTTTCCCTCGACTTTGCCTGTACCAGTCTAATTGATATCCGACTCTAATAAGGGAGGGAGGATGACTACTTTGGTGGTTGATGTCATTGTCGATGTTGACCTCGTTTCGTAGCAATATCCGAGCATTTAACTGTTACCCCCCTTTCTGACCCGTGGTGCTTATTGGTTATTTGTAAATTGAAGAGGGATTTGATGTTGACCAATCGTGGTCAGTATTTTAGTATTTTGATATCGATACTCGAATACATCCCCTCTAGAACTCGAATCGACCCAGTCAAGATTTTTATGGACCCAAAGATTGGAAGTTAGAACTGGGTTTAATTATGGCGTCACACAAATTCGGTTTTTTCCCCTCAGCCCTTTTGCAAATCTCTTCATCAATTTTAACCCCAGGTTGAACCAAGACCCGAAGAGAGAGTCGGGATACATGATAAACAAGATCGAGGCGTGGCTTCTTTTAGTCGGTTGATATTCAGATATTGTATGTATATATATACTGATATAGTGCAGTATTTTCGAATTTCTACCTTTTCTTAGAAACTTGCCAGTGACATAGTTAAATGCTTGCTTACTATGCCGTGTTGACCCAATGTTTGTCTCATTTCAACCATAACCTTACCAATATCCGAAAAGGAATGGAGCCCTTCCGATCAAGAAGCTCATATATATCCTAGGGCAAAAGCAGCGCTTACAGTCCAATAATAAACACTTATCCACCATAATAACTTCGCTACCAATGCGCACAAAAGTACAGAAAGCTCGAGCCCTTGTTGTACTCTTGTAACTATTTATCCACCTACCTAGTCGTATCTTGGTATCTTGGTATCTCGAAGGAAAATAGACCAAAAATGATACTCACCTTACTTACCTTTCTCTGTTTTCCATGATGGCAAGCTCTCATAGGTTACCCGAGTCCGAGCATATGGATCATGTCATCCACTAGGATATATTTCGTCCCCAAAGTAACTCTAAAACCAAACAAATGATTAGGACAATGGAGCGAATCCCGATCATCCCTGACATCCCTGACATCCCACCAAACTTATCGATACTGGTGATATCATCTCCAAGAGGCCAATTACTGTAGTTCTGTTCTGTTCTGTTCTGTTCCGTGATTTGAAGAGATGAGTTTAGTCCCGCATCACTAACCTCTGCCTAGTACATTTCTATGATTCCAGCCATTTGGGGAAAATCTCTTCTAAACCATACGAGTGCACAGTGGAGAGTCTAGAGAGATAGATACTGGGGATTATTGGAGGCAAACATTTCAATGATGGTTTGATATACACACCGGTACAAACTCTATATTGAGTAATCGTCGATTGATAGAGTTTCCATGACGAAAGAGGGAAGGGGGTGCCGGTAAGGTTGAAGAGTTTTCACACTCAACGCTCAAGCCCTTACGATAGTTTGTAGTAGATCAGATGAAATGAGTCGCCGTTAATATGAAACCAAACGATAATGGTCACATGTAGGAACTTCGAAGTACTGGTACGCACCGTGAATTCCCACATGCAGTCATGAATCCCGATTTTCATACCTACTAAGTAGCTATAGCTTAATGGATACCCTGTAGCTTTGTCTCTTGTACATCGCGGCACATATAGGCGCAGCATATAACCTTTACCCCGAAGAAATAAGCCTTGGTTACGAAAAAGATTACCTGGATATTTTATATTAGTACTACATACTAGGCACTTGCACCTAAAGCTTTCCCTCTGCAGGTGCATCTGAAATATCCACACTCATGAATGATCCTTCCTCAAAACCAATACGGAGTAGACTCACCTGCAATTAAGCTGTATTTGGTACATATGTAAGTACTTTCGGATACATGTATAGGTACTAGCTGGAGGGGTAGGTACCTAGGTACTTTATAAGTATAACGAAAAAGGACGGGAAAGAGGAAAGGGAATGAAGGTCATATATTTTAAAAATGATTTCGAGATTCCAACCACCAATAAACATGCACCGTTGCAGCACTGACTGGTGTCTACAGTGTTTACCTAGAAAAAGATCTTCCAAAATCTAGATCCCCTTCCTTCCGAGTCCCATCACCTCTCCTCGTTCCCAGTTCTAGGTAGGTAGGTGGGTAGGTAGTCTCTAGAGTAGTTCGTTCCTCGATAGTCAATCATCATCTCCTTTGACTAGTACAGAACCAAGTAATGAATTATTCTTATCAATTATTCTCCCGGAGTCCCGAATATTCATCTTAGATACTGTACTGCCTTTCGTTAAAGAATCGGGAGGTGCCTACCTACATATAGACAGACCTACCTACCTATCTAACTGTACCTGCACCAAACCCAGCACAGCAAACCAGTGGAAACCAAAGCAAAGCAAAGCAAAGCAAAGCATATCAAAACCATACTATCAAATCATATTAAATCATACCAAACCCAAAACCATCCGAAGAATATAAAAACCAGACTAAAAAAAGTGCATACCTGCTACGAGTACCTAGTTATACCTACCTAGTTATTTATGCCTACTTTCATCTGACGCCGACCCTACTCTACTGTACGGAGTACTTCTTTCTAATACTGGCCGCACTACGCACTACTCATGCGCCAAAAAACGAACACCGTTCATTCCTTACCTTACCTGATCACGTCCCCTCCTTCTCTCAATTTCTCTCTTAACCTTACTCATACTTCCGTACTTAATAAATTTCCCTTCTCTCCCACCCACTATTAATTCTTTCACCTCACCTCACCTCACCTCAAAACAAACCTCCCTCCTTCATCCAACTCACCACCCACCCTTTTTCGTCCTTTGTCGACTTATTCGATTACCGCGCTGCTTAATTGCGTCAATTGTTTCCTGTCGATACTCGGTCATCGTTGTCTGATTTACTGCTTTCCTTTCGGAATTCTAGTTTTTTCAATCAGTTCTTCAGCCAGTCAAGCAAAACATGTAAGTAGATCATTTTTCTGTCCTTGCGCCTTACTGGTTGCGCATACAGCTTCACCCCCCTCCAACACGACCCCTCATTGCACATACCACAACTTCAACCTTTGTGTCGGTACTTGAATTTCTTTGTTGCAATTGACAAGCTCATTGTCGCATTTGGTATATGGCAGTTGGCATTGTGGGATGTAGCTGTGCTGTTGGTCCTGGCGCAAATGCAAATGTTTGACCTTGGCAACTAGCCTTGGTCCTACATGTCGTTGCAAACTTGCAAAAATATTCCAACGAAGCTCTCTTACGCTTAAGAGATACCATTACCCCTTCATCAACCGACTCGTTTATCATACGCTTCAAATGTCGAGCAATTGACTAATATGTTCTACTGCTAGTTTTGAATTTATTCCCGAGATTTCTCCAGCAATAATTCAACTCTTCCACTCTCGAATTTTTGCAGGCGCAAAAGTTGTCTTCAAGGCTTTCGAATCGAGTTCTTCTATTACGACGTTGCTTTTCAGCACTTGTATTTTCAATCGCACATATCGATTATCTCGTGGGGCGATCCGGAAATAATCTATTACGTCGATTGCTAGGAATTTAAGGTAAGCTTTCTACCTCCGAATTTGAAGAACGGCAGACCCCTATGAACCTGGACTGGACGAGCTCGAAATTGGCGGGTCGAGAGAATTGAGTCGAGTTTCATATTGTCGCCCTTATCCACGATTCGCTATGATGGCGGAGTTGAGAATGTTGAATCTTCTGTGTTGGGTACAGTTTCTGTAGCAATGTGAGCAGTTCTCACGGTAGCTGGCCGCAATGGTGGATATTGAAGCTTTTGGGTGGAGTAGGCTATTGTACTGCATCAAGCAAGGCTTGCTGCCCCGCCCAATTTCGCCATCTCTTTCCGACACCACCTTCTGTATGGGCCGCAAGAGACCCTGAACTAGCCCAAGTTCCAGCCCCCAATCACCCTTTGTTCCATAGTGAGTGGTTATATGACTGCTAGCCCGTATCTTCTGAATCAACTGCTCATCGGATAGCCTGGATCACATACCCGCCCTCAATCCCATCCCCATTTGGCGGAGTCATGACCCAGACTCTTCTACTCTTGATATCGAGAGGACTTTGATTCAATTTATTCCCAAGCGCGGGGTGTCTCGTTCTCAGCGGTATTTCAAGAGATAGTTTCAACTGAGTAGCGTACCATCATGAGAAGTTTGCGAGAAATTCTGGCTTGAGTGGTATAATCCCTTTTTAATTTGTAACGTAATGGTTAGCGAGTGCTTTATGATGAATTCGCGGGGTATAATTGCAGCCCTGTTGGGGAACCTTGATCGCAATGTGATGCGAATCATTTTTCGAGTTTCACTGCCCCAGCACAAGCAGGGACAGACCCTAGGAAAGCTTTCCTTGACCATAATCTTGTCCTGGTGTCGTTTAATTTCATTACTTCGCTGGGTTGAAGTTGGAGCACTAGATTTGGGCGCTTCTTGATTTAGCAAGCGCATTGTGTTTGTGCGTTTGAGAGGGCAGAGTGCTTGCACCTTCGTAGAATCCCCGTACCTTATTTTGTTTCCTGCTTTATTTGTTTGCTTTTTCAAAGTTCTCCAGCGTCCTTTCAGTCTGCGGACTCCCTGTATCCAATATATATTTATAAGATTTGGTGGACAGCTTGTAGTTGATGGGAAATAAAGGAGTCGGTAAATTCCACATTCAGCCCAAGGCCACTGCATGCCAAATAATGTTCACAGTCTATCCACCCATCTTTCTATCCATCCATCTTTCTATCCACCAATCTACTCTGAAGTTGAGCAGTAGGGGCATGGAATGGTTGTCTGTTATGAAAGTGGTTTGATGAGGCAGCAAGTACACAGACTTGCTGGTGTGAGATATTAGTCACAAGCTCAATGAATCTGTACTAACAAACAATCACTTCTGGTGGTGGTGAATTTCCCTGTTGTTTTTTTGTCTTATCAGTAACAGAGAGAGGCTTGCTGTCAAGCTGTGACATCAGTGTCAATATTCACTCACTTGGACAGTTGATGTGGAGATAATACTTTGCTGGCACTGAACCTTTGTGCAATGATCTGTTAGATGGTGCAGACTTTCTTGTCATAGTGAGACCGTGACAGACTCAATTATGACAACACATTCAAGAAGAATATTTTAATTTATCAACTCCAAGCAGAATATTTTATTTTGTGAAGTTGCAGCAGTACCTCATGAATTTTAAGTATATGTCATGTTTCTTGCTGGTCGCCGGGGGGTGGGGAGTTTAGTATTCCGGACGTTTCCGGATGTTTCTCCTCAACTCATCTTTCTTTATAAACTTTTTCATCTTCTGAAAATCTCCAAGTAGGATATGAATCACATTCAGACTTGACAATTTCTCCAGAATTTCTTGTATCCTTCCTTCCATCCTCTCTGATACCTGCCTAAATTAACGGAGCGTGAATAAGCAGGAGTGATATCATTGACACTAACCTTTGGGGTCTGCCATAACCTCTACCCTAGCGTGACTCTAGCTTTTTGACCACAAGCTAACCTAAAGTGAATTAGATAGTGCCGAATTTTCAAGCTATTTCAACCTCATCCTCGTTCTCGAACTCTTACTTTCAAACTTACACTACAACAAGTTACATCACGACAACTTATTTTCAATTGTATTTTGCAACTATAACGCAGAAAACCTTTGCTTACTTCTTTACCTCTTCGTTTTTCCTTGAGTTAAATCGTCTCTTGTGAAATAAATCGATCTTCGCAATGTCTTTCCAACAGCAAGCCTACGATCCAGCCCAGCAAAGTTACGAGAACAACGGTAACGGTGCTATGCCTCCCCCACCAATGCAGCAACAGCAACAGCAGCAAGGTGGTATGCCTGCTGGAGACGGTGGCTCGCCAGCTCCATTTGCTCAACAAGGTGCCGGCGTCGAAGGCTCCTCAGGAAGCGTCACTGGTGATGCGAAGACTACCCTTTGGTAAGTTTCAAGTTTTTATCCTACTACCTTTGCCCTTAAATTATTCTCTTGTGATCTTATCACTTGAGCTTGCCATTCCTGCATTTCCACTCTCCCCTTCCCCGTCACGATCTTATATCTCGCACAATTGTATGTTGCGTCGTATTTTGCGTCGCGTTACTTAGTGTGCGATTGCAAGTTCCGTCTCATCTAGAGGTCCAACTCCTCTGCAATACTTTTGACCCGATCTCCATCATCATCATGATTATTCCTCTGCCCCCAATTTTGTTTTAACCATTACCTTATTTTCACGAAGATGGTCTACTTTTGATTCTCTACTAATAGATTTCAACAGGATGGGTGAGCTCGAACCATGGATCGACGAGAACTTTATCCGCAGTGTCTGGTTCGGAATGGGAGAGCAAGTTAATGTCAAGATGATCCGTGACAAATTCTCAGGGTAAGCCTTATCTTATCGATCAGCACTTTGATATATAGATTATTAGCTAACGATATTACCATCTCAGAAATGCCGGTTATTGCTTTATCGACTTCTCTTCTCCTGCCGCTGCCGCAAAGGCCTTATCTTTGAACGGATCCATGATTCCCAACACTAGCCGACCATTCAAGCTCAACTGGGCTTCCGGTGGCGGTCTTGCTGATCGTCGGTCAGAATCCCGGTTCATATACCTCTATTCCGATGCCTTGTGCTTTCCTGAATATATTGCTGACTATTTACAGTGACGACCGTGGCCCAGAGTTCTCGATCTTTGTTGGTGACCTTGGTCCAGAGGTAAACGAGTACGTCCTGGTTTCCTTGTTCCAGGCAAGATTCCCATCTTGCAAGTCGGCCAAGATTATGACCGATCCAATCTCCGGCATGTCTCGCGGTTATGGATTTGTCCGTTTCGCTGAGGAGGGAGATCAGCAACGTGCCTTGACTGAGATGCAAGGTGTCTATTGTGGCAATCGACCAATGCGTATCAGCACCGCAACTCCAAAGAACAAGTCCGGAGGTACTGGGCCAGCAGGTATGCAGATGCAAGGCGGTGGTATGCCTGGTGCTATGGGAGGTGCCCCAGGCATGTACGGAATGGGTGGTGGTCCACCTATGGCAGGATATTATGGCTCTCCTCAACCAATGAACCAATTCACAGACCCTAACAACACCACCGTCTTCGTTGGTGGTTTGTCTGGTTATGTCACTGAGGATGAGCTCAGATCTTTCTTCCAAGGCTTCGGAGAGATCACCTACGTCAAGATCCCACCTGGAAAGGGCTGCGGATTTGTTCAATTTGTTCAACGTCACGCTGCCGAGATGGCCATTAACCAGATGCAAGGTTACCCAATTGGCAACTCTCGAGTTCGCTTGTCCTGGGGACGATCTCAAAACAACTCTGGACCAGCTGGCACTCCTTATAGACCTGCCCCTCCCCCTCCTCATTATCAGCAGATGGGTATGCCACAACAGCATAACCCTTACGGTGGCTTTCAACCATTACAGGTAAGGTTCGCCGATCTCTAATTCACTACCAAGCTGACAATTTGCAGTAAGCAAACATCTTCTTTCGCGAATGGAGTTTAGTGTTGCATGGCGTCTTTCTGCACTGGGCTTGCCTTTTTTCGGGGCTTCACTTCTTCGCGTCCAATGCCTGGATAACTGTTTCTCGTCTTAGCGTTACTTCAAAAGTATCGGATGGGTGGGAATCTGCGTTTTCCAATGATGCCGATGTATAAGCTTAGACTTTTCATGCGGCCACGATCTTCGCTTTCTCATTTTTTTCCTTTCTTCTACACATGTAATCTCACTGCTTTGCTGCCTTGTCTGCTTGCTTCTCTTCTTCCATTGGCAAGTTTAATTGTCGATGAGATTTGTTTGCACAGCTTTGCACTCATGCCTTGGAGCAGTTTTTCTTATTCTGAACTTTATTCATAAAAGCTCAAAAGTTTAGACTCTCTTTCTTACATAGGAGTACCGCGGCTTGTGCGGACTCGATTACAAATGTACTCTTCATCCATTATTTTGATTTGCAAACCGGCTTTTCCTTCTTGGTTGCATACACTTGTCGTTATGTACCGCCCCTATGTTTTATGCTTATTATAGCCTATGCGATGATGATCATATCCTTTACAAATGTATCGGATGGATACTTGTTTACTTTTGCCATTTTCAAAATACTTTTTGTTTTCTCTTGATCATGCTTAATCCAGCAAGGTATTTTGCTAACATGTTCGAAACAGATCTGGTCAAGCGAACCCACAGCAGGGCAACGGTTACAACGCTGCGTATCAGCAGCATCAACAACAACCATCGGGCGGCCAAACTGCTAATGGTGGTTTCGGCAACCAAGCACCATATTCCTAGGCAACTATGGTCGTGTAGTCCTCAGATTGGTCGTCTCTCGCGGATACCCTTCAGCATACTTCTACGATTTAGCTTCTTTGGTCTTTCCTTGGTTTGTACCACACTACTGCGAAATACCCTTGCTGCATCTAGGATACTTTGACGGCGCTTGCTCAACTTTGATGGGATTGACAATGGTAATGGTGGACGACTCGACTTATATCGTTGCTCTGGAATTTACTTATGCTTTTTTTCCTTCCTTTGGTTTTCTGCTCCCGACTACGACTCACGACTGTTCGAGGCGTCTTATGACTGGATGCACTTTTCGGCGACCTTTATTACCTCTACATTACATACCTTGGCGAAAATGGGACGGCGTCATGGTTTGGTGCATTACAGTACATCGATCATGATACCACTCTTGCGTGCATGGATGGGGGCCTGGATGGCATTGCTTTTAGGTGTGCTTGGCGTGATATCTACCTAGTTTACTACGTGTGGTCTTTTCTCTCTTTCCAATCTTTTTTGCAAGTACATAGCCGCGACGATAGTCTTTTAAGTCATTTATTTACTCTTTTGCCCCGATGGAATCTGCACCAGGTTATTGGTGGTATTTCAGTCTTTCGGGAAAAGATGGTGGATGGATGGATGATATGTTGCATGGCTTTTATTAGAGGGTATGATATTAACTTCTACCTCTCGATTTGATATTTATCGGAAATGGCATTGTGCGGCGTGGCATGGTATAAATATAGTTGCAGTGGCTCATCAGCAAACAGGCTTCGGCTTGGGTTGGAGGGATTTACGGGCAATCCAGAGATGCGTGATGCGAGATTTGAGATGCAAGAATTGAAGAGGATTTTATCTATCACCTTCTTCCCATTGTGGTCCCATTGTGGTTGTGATTTACTGTGACATATGAACATGTATATGAGCGTGATTTGATTTGACTTGACTGGGCTTTTGTGCCTTGGTACAATTAGAAGTTAAGTTAACCTCATTCTACCCTCACCTATTTTTCTGTACTTTTGTTTAAATCTTTTCAATACTCTCTTCTTCTCACATGATTGATTCACACATAATTAGCATTTTGTTACATCAATCATCTTTTTTTCAAAATAAAGAAGCCTTGGAAACCTTGTAAACCTTGTAAACAAAAGTTAATACTTTCGATTCATGGTACGGTTCATCTCATTCATTGAAATCAATCATGCTACCTAGTAGGTAGGTAGGTAGGTATCTAAATATAGGTTGTGTTTTGTCAACATGATGGTGAATGTGAATCAATCAATGGATATAAACATGCATATGGATCTTATTTTGATACAAAGAATATATATATATATATATAATAGAATACAATACTCCCCTTTATCTCCATCCTTAAATCTTGGGCTAGAGTTGTTTGTCTGTCTGTTTATCCTGGTGTATACCCACCTGGGTTTGAGATGAAGGTGTTGAGGTGTCGAGGTGTCGGTATCATGGTTGTGTTCTGTTGAGTATAACTCAACAGGGTGGTTTATTTCTTTTCTTTTCTCCGTTCTTGGTTCTTAACTCATTAACGTGGAGAATCGAGATTGGAGATTTGAGTTTATTAAGGTATGGGGGTATGGTTTTGGATGGGGAGAGGAGGAGAGGGAATGGGATGGGATGGAATGGGATAGGATCGGATAGGATAGGACAGGATGACATGAAGAAATACAAAGATGGGAGGTGGGGGTTTGGAATCGAAATGTTGGGGGGAATAAATATTGCGAGGGGGTCGTGAAGAGGGGCTGCGGGTTGGCAGATGGGAAATGGAGGGCGGATGGTGGGAGCTGCGGGGCGGTGAGGGGGTGAGGGGGTGAGGAGGTGAGGAGGCGAGGAGGCGAGGAGGTGAGGGAGGAGGGTCAAGGGAAGGGGATATGTGGTATGCGAGGATAGTAAAGGTTTGCAAATCCGGGTGGTAGAAAAGGAAAGGAAGGGATCTCAGAAAGTGTCGGAGATCGAGTTCCAAGGGGCATTGGTGGAATGATGTCAAATGGCAAAGAATATCGAGAGGGAAGTATACAAGTAGGTAGGAGGTAGGATAGAACGATTGAAAGCAAGTTGGGGAGTGGAGGAAAATGCATCGAAGGATCAAAATTGATAGAAATCACTCTCTTTAATTGTAATTTTATAGGTTTTCAGCTAGCATTATAAATATAACTGGCTGGAAGAAACCAAGAATGTAAGGGTAATAAACCTAATTATTGTATGCGCAGCATATCATTATGAAAAGAAATTCTCAAGATCCATCACTTTCTAACCTTCCTAGCATGTTTAACCAAGTTTTCAATCACACCCTCGAAGGCCTCCCTATCTCCTAACTTTTCATCCGTTCTCGTCGTCCAATACTCTAATACTTCTTTGGCTAGAACTTTCATTTCCTCAAGTTTCTTCACATGTTCTTTTAGCTCATCCATTGTCAAGCCATTTAGAGCTTCTTCTGTAATCTCGCATGTTTGACGAGCAGATACTAAATCCAATTGTGGAGCGGGTGGAGGGCCCTTTCGACGTCGGCTTTCAGAGCGAGGAGGCTTGACATTGCCTTGTGAGTCGAGGGAGGTGGAAGAAGAGGATTTGAGACGATCTATGGAATTGTCGAGCGAGCCGGAGGATGAGGGGTGTAAGGAGAGGGAAGGAAGGATGAGTTTCTTTTGTGTGGAAGCGGGGAGGATTTCGTCTAATGAAACGGGGATACCGAGACTGACGAGAAACAGACGACGGATGCGGGATCTGATCCAATTGGGTGGTTGAAGGGGCGGTGGAGCCACAAGTTGTGACCAGAGTGACGCGGATCGTGGAGTGAGGAAGACGGGATTGGGGTTGTCGAGGTGTGGCAGGGCTGAGGTATCGATTGTGTCGGAGGGAAATATATGGTCGAGATAGGGTTCTGTTGCAGAGCGAATGTCCTCGAGTGAATTGAGGTCTGTTAAGTCGAAGATGGGCTGAACAAAAAAAACTCATGTTAGGACTAAATGTGATATTGTTATATATGGAAAGTAGATGACTACTTACAAAAGAAGGTGTTACAGGAATTGGCTGAGGGGGAGCAACAACTTCAGGCTCTTGAAAACCATCATCAAAATCACCAAATTCTGCATCTTCCTCTCCTTCCTCAAAGTCATCGAAATCATCCCCAAACCCCCCGTCGTTTGCCTCGTCTCCATCGTCTCCATCCTCTTCTTCGTTGTATTCGTCTTCTGTAGTTTTCTTCACTGTCGCCGCAGAACTTCGGCGCCGAAGGCTTAAGGTCGGGGAGCTAGATTCTAACTCAGTCAATAACTCTGAAGGCGGTTGGAAACTGGTGTTTATACATACCAGGTACATCAGCGACATCTACTATATCATCTGGCTGAGCGTCCTCCTTTCGCAATTCATAAGCAGCAGTACCGGGTACTTCGCCATGGCTTGGCTCAGAGTCTACTCTTTCGACCACTGTTTTGGGGATTGGTAGGTCTCCTGGTGTGCTACCAGCTCTGGATCTTGTCGTTAAATTGAGGGTATTAGAACGACTGCGGCCGGGAGTTGAGTCTAGGACCAAATCCGGAACTGCATCTGCCTTACGCTTCTCATATGCAGGTGTGCCGGGGACTTCTCCGTGGCTAGGAGTATCGGGGTCTATCTTTTCCACGACAGTAGTGGGTATTGGTAGGTCCCCGGGAGTTGAAGGTCGTCGTGAATATGCGGAGTTATCATATTCTGGAGCCATTGCAACTTGATCTGGTTCAGCATCTTCAGTTCTCATGTTATATGCTTCTGTGCCTGGAACTTCTCCATAACTTGGTTCATCATCAACTTTCTCGATTCGAGTAGTGGGGATAGTGGGCGAGGTTTCGGTAGATGGTTCTAGACCAGAATGGGCATCTGAGAAATGGTCGTCCGAATCTGAGGATTCAACAGATTCTACGCAAAGAAATATTAGAACAAACCATTTTATGTAAATTTCTGACGTTGTATTATGTATTGAAATTCGATTTCGGAAAGCTTACCTTCAAGTTCATGGGCGCCTGGATCTTCAATACTAGCTCTTGTAGGAGGTTCTAGATTTCCGTTGTCATCCTCAGCCATATTTGATACCAGCGATAACCTCAAAAAAACCTAAGTAGATAAATAATGATAGTTTTGAGGTACGATGGGAGTGTTAACTATGCCAACTGAGCGTTAACAAGCTCAAGATAAAGCCTTTGGGAGGACAGTGACAGTGACAGCTGCTTCCATCCCTTCTCGGTCAATGATACCCAAAACTCCGATACTCTGTTGTCCACTCGCTTAATTTTTGATTGAGGCGCGATACCAAAAAGTCGCGCTGAGAAGGCTAACAGAAAGACAAAAGACTTCGATTTCACGCGCTTTGAGATATGCGCAAGGCTGATTAAATCAATTCGGTTATTGCAGAAGCTGTAACTTTGTTCAGTTTTATATTTTATGATATTAAATTGCTGATCTCTTGATTTTCTCCACAGGAAATCAGCTCTTTACCTGGATCGACAATCAACAACATCGAAAATCTTCCTTCCTCGATTTCGATTCGCATTCCTATTCTGAGAACTTCAATAATAATATCTAAAAGATGTCGGGATTTACATTTGGCAATACTGGAAGTACCGGTGGGGGTATATTTGGTGGTGGAAGTTCTAGTAATACTCCTAATAGCTCTGGACCTGGGCTTTTTGGAGGCGCGCCAGCTACATCTGGGGCTACTCCATCATCTCTATTTGGCGGTGGCGGTGGAGCTGCAGCAGCAAGCCCTTTCAGTGCACCGAAACCAGCTGGTGGACAAACACCAATGTTTGGAGGGGCAGGAGCATCGAATGCAGGAGCTGCTGCGCCAGCCGCTGGAGGTCTCTTTGGCCAGAGCACAGGGAATGCTCCAAATGCAGCATCTGCTTTTAGTTTTGGTGCAAAGCCTGCTGCCAGCACCACGCCTACAACTTCAGGAGGTGGTTTGTTTGGTGGAGCAGGTGCAGCTACATCTGTGGGAGGCGGAGGTGGAAGCTTTAGCTTTGGAGGATCTAACACTCCAACACCAACAACAGAAAATAAACCTGCGACTCCTACGGGAGGTATGTTTGGAGGATTGAACAAACCCGCACCAGGAGGACTCTTTGGAGGAGCAGCTTCGAGTACCCCAACTTTAGGATCAACAACTCCAGCACCAAGCAAACCTTTCAGTTTTGCATCCACAACGCCAGCAGGACCACCACCTACGAATAATGCACCGGCTGCAAGTACAGGAAACTTGTTTGGCGGTGGTGCTCAACAACAAGCGACTGGAAGTTTATTTGGAACACCAAAACCTGCAGCTGCATCACAACCTACACAAACACCTGCTGCACCTGCTCCCACCGGCGGTCTATTCTCTGGCGGTACTCCCGCGGCTGCAGCTCCAACTAGCAATTTGTTTGGCAATGCAGGTGCCGGTACTGCAAAGGCTCCTGCTCTTGGCGGCAATATGTTTGGCGGGAACAAGCCTGCTGCCTCGGCCACCCCTCCTGCCAGCTCGACACCCGCAGCTACTACAGAAGCAGCAAAACCAGCCCCGTCTTTCAGCTTTCCCTCTGCCACCCCCGCAGCCAGCACCCCTGGAGCACAAGCTTCCACTACCCCCGCACCAGCAGCTCCTGCTACCAGTGGTTTGTTTGGAAAACCTAACACCAGCACCTCTACACCCGCTCCAGCTCCATCCGCCCCAGCACAAACACCATCTCTCTTCGGAAACCTTGCTTCAACTGGCACTCCAAGCACTTCCACTCCGGCACCAGCTGCTACAACGTCGAGTTTGTTTGGCGCAAAACCATCAGCTCCAGGTACTTCTGGCCCAGCCGCTGCAAGTACTCCTGCCCCTGCTGCATCAACCGCAACCACAGGATCTTCAAATTTGGAACAACGGGGGGGGCAGATTGCTGGTTCTGCAGGAACAGGAGCAGGAGCAGGAGCTCCAGAACCAGCAGCACCTCTAGGAGCTTCCACAGCTGGCCCAAGACCGGAGTTATCTCGTCTAAAGAACAAAACTATGGATGAAATTATTACTAGATGGGCATCTGATTTGGCAAAATACCAGAAAGAGTTCCAAGAACAAGCAACTAAGGTAGCTAAGTGGGATCGTCTTTTGGTTGAGAATGGAGACAAGATTCAAAAATTATATAATGTTACTTTTGAGGCAGAACGATCAAGCGCGGAAGTCGAAAGACAATTAGCAACGGTGGAGGGTCAGCAGGCCGAACTCGAGCAATGGCTCGATCGTTATGAACAAGAAGTCGATGACATGTTCAAAGGCTCAGCTGTTGAAACCTTACAGGGTCCTGATCAAGAACGTGAAAGAACCTATAGGATGGCAGAGAAATTGGCGGATAAACTTGATGAGATGGGTAAAGATCTTTCAACCATGATCGAAGCTATGAATGAGGCATCTTCTACTTTGAATAAGAGCACCAAGTCTGATGATCCGGTAAGTCGCTACAATTCTCCTATATACATTTAGAACTCTTCCACTGATCAATTTTGGCATATAGCTTTCCCACATCGTTCGAGTCCTCAATTCGCATCTTATGCAGTTACAATGGATTGACCAGAATGCCAAAACGTTACAAGAGAAAGTGGAGGCGGCGCAGAAATTGGGACAAAGTATGAGTGCTAATGGTCTTGGTGGGGCGGAAAGCGATGCCGCGGATCATTTCTATAGGTCTTTCATGGGCAGGAGATGAAGGATGAGGCAGAGAGAGAGGGAAAGATGAAACATAAAATTGAGGATGGCAGGAGTGTGTGCGCGTGCTGAACGGATGCTTGGGGCGTTTTGACTCGGCCGGAAATATATTTGCAAATTCAAGCATGGATGGTCTTTTTTTTCAAGGGGAGCATACGTGGATAATGAACATCGAAAGACTGAATACTGCAAGCCCTCGATAGAGGTTCGAGGGGAAGAGGTTCGAGGGGAAGACGAAAGAGATTCATGTTTCCAAAATAGGAGAATACATGGTTGTAGGAAGTAGGACGGAAGTGTTTCAAGGAGCATCTTTGTGTATAATAGATACCATGAAGCAAGCAAGCAAGGATAGAGATTCATCAGAGCTCACAAATGATCAATGATATTACAAGCGGAATGGGAGCAACTTGACTTTTCATATACATGGGAGTTAGCGATGCGGAGACAGTGGTTGTATTTTTACAGATCATTAGTACCGCCGATAGAAAATACGACCATAAATTCATCATCTCATTACAATCTTGATTGTCATTAGATCCATCATCTTCCTTCTTCCCTTTAATTTGCCCTCTTTCCTTCCCTTCCCACCTTCTCCCTCATTCACACCCTTATCCACATTATGATGATGTTGTTTTTCTTGCAAATTTTCAGATACGATTTAGCTGGTAATGAACCAAAGCATTTAGCATCGCCTTCTTTTCTCAAAGTCTGCGGAGAGAACAAAAAGATAGAGACGGGACGGAGAAAGAAAAAATGGATTGTTTTTGAAGAGGAGTGGAGTTTATTGATTGGTAGATGATGGGAGACCTCATATTCTCATCTATGTATGTATATGTATGGAGGGATATAATGTATAGATGGATGCCATCGATACTTGAAGTTTTTTTTTTCTTTTCTAAAAAGTATGGTGTGCTTACTTCTGCTCGCCGCCAGATTGTCTCTCGATTTCGGCACTGGAGGGGAGGGGGAAAGAAGGTTAGCTTTTGCATTCATTCATGGGTTATATTGTGTATGTGTGAAGGGGAAGGAGGGGTAAGGGAGGGGTAAATAAGAGGGGAGTGGAGATGGAGGATAAATGAGGTGAGAAAGAGAAGGACGCTCTTACATGTGGTCCTCGAGTTTCTTCAAGTGATCACGCTGCTCGCTGATTTTCTTCTTCAACTCCAAAAGTTTCATATTCTCGCGCTGACGGATCGTGTAATCCTCATTGGCCTTTTCGCGCTTGGTAAAGGCATCTCTGGGCAAATGGCGCGTTAGTTTTTGTAGTGGCAAATGCGAAAGGAACCTTACCCTCTCCTTTTGCAAAACTCAATATCGCGAGGATAGAGATAGTTAAGTAGAAGGGAAAGGAAGGGGGCTGAATCATCATAACTTACTGTTGGCCGCCAAATCTCGCGGCTCCGGTGTCTCCCTCGCCCATGGTGCGTGCGGATATGGTAAATGCTCTGGCTGCTGGAATGGAAGTGCGGACTGCAGGGCGCATGGAAGAGTTGATGGCGAGACGATACATGATGATGGGATTTGGGGGATTCGTAGTAGTTTTTCTTTGGAGGTAGATGGGTTGATGGATGTTATTTGAAGGGTTGTTCAATTGATGGTGTGAGGATTTATTTGTGAGATGATTTGCTGGGTGATAGCTTCCGGGCTGGAAGCTTGGATGGATTGCCAAGGTTCTTGATGCGAAAGACGTAATTGTGCCCTTAAATTTGAGGTTTTGAGGGGAAAATCGGCTCATTTGGCGGTATAGGTAAGGTAGGTTCGTCATGATCAGCTGCTTCCAAGGTTGTTCTATTTGAATGGGGAATCAAGAGCTGCTTTAAGGGTAAGCGTGAGGGGATGTAAGGGAATATTGTGAGTTGAATATTCAATTGGTCATTGAACAAAAGAATAGGATAAAAGTGGCATCAAGATTAGAACATCACCATTGCTTCTTTACAACTTCCATCAGCACTTCACCACTTCACCACTTCACCACTTATTACTTTACCACTTTGATTCAATTTGTTTGTTTACAGTGTTTGGGGTAAATGCACTACAGTAATAACTGCCTACCTAGGTACCTACTACCTAGTACCTTACGACCAGGTATACCTACCTAAGTACAGTAATATCCTTCATTTTACTCTATAAATATAGCTAAAGCTAGGTACCTATGTTCTCATCAACATCGATTCCTAGGAAGCTGAAAGTAGGTACAGCAGTATTTTGAAGGAAATGGAAATCAAATCCTAATTCCTGACTTGTTAGAATCAATCACGATTCACCGACCACCTGCAGAATCAAATCCTTATCAAAAGCTTCAAAGTATGGAGTACTCCGTAGGTACCTATAGGTAGGTATGCAGGTGTGCTTCTGGGCATCGTCACAATTCATGACTAATAATACAAGAAGCCAATAAGCCCCCCTCTCCTCAAGCTACTCAAGCTCTCCTCTCCCTCTCCTGAGTCCTGAGTCCTTTCCTTACCATCCCAAACAAAACAAAAGCAAAAGCACAATCAAAGGGTCCATGCTTTTAGACCTTGAGCTCAGGAGTCAGCACTGCCACAATGATAATAAGTCTAAGTCTAAGTCCAAGTCCAAGTCCAAGTTCAAGGGACCGGGAATACCTAATCAAAGACACCCGTGAGCATTTGGGAAAGGGAAACGCCAACCCAACACCTCAAGAAATGACCAGAAGGCTTTCCATGTCGGGCAGTATATACCCAATAATCAGCATAAGGTAAATCTGGGACAAAAGCCCATCATGTTACATTCATGTTACAATCATGCGACAGACAACCACATACCATATGATATATCTATCGATCATGAAGAATGCCTCGCTCTCCTCTATTCTTAGACCGTCACTAGATATGAAAATACACTTTTCCCTTCCCTCCCTTTCATTTGACTTAGATGTGATCAGTATGGGGAATAATCAAAAGGGAGAACAGAGATGCATACAAGAATCATCTACCGGTAATTTGTGAAAAGGAGTGAATGATACCTATCTATAATCTAGGTATTCAATATTTAATTCCACTCGAATCAATAATACAAACCCACATAGCATAAGCCAAAGGATCTCAACCCTTTTGCCTCATTAATGTTACAACTATTGTACGTGGACTGACTGTTAAGAACTTTGATTTGGATAAGATTCACACTTTGCTTTTGGATTCCATTTATAAAAAGGAATAATTAATATTGATAAATTTCCTATTACATATTTCCAATTTTCAATAGATACCTAGTGTTTGTTACTGTATAGAAAAAAACATAACTTGAGCCCCTTTAAACACAATCTTGAAGTTATTCATTCATTCCCTTCACTTCACAGATCGCTTCCCATCTTCTAAAAGTGGCACTAGTGCCATCCTTCCAGTAACTTCCTCTCGGTTTACGTCTACCGACCTTTCTCTAATCAAGAAAACCATTCTAAGAACCAAAACCATCACATCACACACACCCGTCGCATAACTCTCTACCTTTTCTCTATTTCATTTTGTGAGACCTCTTTCTTGAAGACTCACATATCTATCTAAAAAGATACTCAGGTAAGACCTTTATTCCCTTCAACCGTTTGGATTCCATCAGTTTTCTCCCTCCGCCTTGTCTACTACCCATCTCCCAACCCCATCAACAAACAAACAGTATGTGGCACCTGTTGCTGGGGATATTTACTCGGCTCGAGGGATTGAATTTTCCATTTATTTGCAAGCTGTCAATCATTCGAGAAGTCCGACCTTCACCATCCCCCCCTCCACACTACTGAGGGGCACTTGCCGTTGCCCTTCAATAAATCTGCCTATGTTCATTTCATCACCTATAGTGAAAATGTATCGATTGGCATATTCCTCCTCGAAGATGGATATTTGGCGCATGAGGAAGGGATGGTCTAAATATCGGTGACATCCCAGTCATATCGGTCGCTGGCAAAATCGCAATTGTTTACCCACTGGTTTCCTTCCGGGCATTCTGATAACAAATGAAACTTTTGTCCACAAACAATCACTAACACACTTCTTTCAACAGATTTACAAATCGCAATCATGGGTTATGAAGATTCCGTCTATCTCGCCAAGCTCGCTGAGCAGGCTGAGAGATACGAAGGTTAGCAGATTCGGAGATCTAGATTGAGGTGTATAAATGCTAAATAGAAACACAGAGATGGTTGAGAACATGAAGTCTGTCGCCTCTGAAGACCAAGAACTCTCTGTTGAGGAGCGCAACCTTTTGTCTGTAGCCTACAAGAACGTCATTGGTGCTCGTCGTGCATCATGGAGAATCGTTACTTCTATTGAACAAAAGGAGGAGTCAAAAGGCAACTCATCCCAAGTCACTCTCATCAAGGAGTACCGTCAAAAGATCGAGGCCGAGCTTGCCAAGATCTGCGAAGATATCCTCGAGGTTTTGGACAAGCACTTGATTCCTTCCGCTAAGAGCGGTGAATCCAAGGTCTTCTACCACAAGATGTATGTGATTTATCATCTTGAGAAAATGACTTTGTACGAAGACTCTTACTAATGATATTGCAGGAAGGGTGATTACCACCGTTATCTCGCTGAGTTCGCCATTGGTGACAAGCGAAAGGAGTCTGCCGACAAGTCCCTTGAGGCTTACAAGAACGCAACCGAAGTCGCCCAGACTGACCTTGCACCAACCCACCCAATCCGTCTTGGTCTTGCCCTCAACTTCTCCGTTTTCTATTACGAGATCTTGAACTCCCCAGATCAAGCCTGCCACCTTGCCAAGCAAGCTTTCGATGATGCCATTGCTGGTAAGTCTCATTGTGCCAACGGATAGAACCATTCTAACCATTCTGTAGAACTCGATACCCTCAGCGAGGAGAGCTACAAGGACTCCACATTGATCATGCAACTCTTGAGAGACAACTTGGTACGTAAAAATGGCATCTCCTTTCATTGTAATTGAAAGTTCTATCACTAATATAATAATTTATTTAGACCCTCTGGACTTCATCGGAGGCCGAGCCAACTGCCCCAGAGGCTGCTGCCGCACCTGCCGAGACCAAGGAAGCCGAGGCCGCTGCCCCAGCTGAGGAGAAGCCAGATGCTGAATAGAGAATCATCGAATATGGCGTTGATATTTGGTCGACTGGGCGTACGAGCGATGGAGGTTATGATTGGGTTTTGCATGTTTCGGCAGACGAGATAAGCAGGGGGCGGATTTCATAAGAGCTTTTTGGAGTTCTCACTCGCAACTTGCTTGCCTTTAGACTCTTTAATGCACCAAACCAGACTGTACTTTCTCTTCCACACACTCTTTTCGCTCCTCCGCGAATGTCTCTCTCGATCGCCCAACATCTCTTTTTCCTTTTTCCCCGTTTTTTTGTTGAGGGCCAATTCTACATGTCATTTTTCGGTTGTTGATAGCGGCTATGGTCTGGCTCTTTTTCATCAAATCGGTTAGACTAAAAAAAGTAGCAAATCCATAAAACAAAGCAAAAAAAAGTTGATATTTATTCTTATGGTGGTGCCATGTGAAGTGATTATGGACTAATTAGTAGGTATGGATCACAAACGTAGGTTTAACAGGTCTGCTGGACATTTGATGGAAGATGTTGAGGGTAAAAGATTCATATGGGATTTACTGGAGGGGATTAGAGGGGATGGGTAGGGAGGTAGATAGGGGGGAGGTAGGGTGGTAGGGTGGTAGGTAGGGAGGTAGGTAGGGAGGTAGGTGGGTAGATAGGGAGGTAGGTAGGTATCAATCGATACTTCCTTCTTGGGAAGGGGAGTACCTGTACTTGTACTTATACTTATACCTATACTTATACCTAGGTATATTTATATTTATATTTATGTCTGGACTTATTCTTGGTGGGGTGGGTAGTTGGTGGGTATGGATGGATGGATGAAGGGAGAGATGGATGGATGGATGGAGGGATGGAAGGATGGAGAGGGAGGGAGGGATGGATGGATGTGAGTGAGTGTTTATACTATCTATTTATTGGTCGTTGCTTATTGCTTATTGCTTTTTTGAGAGAGAAAAAAGATGGATGGATGAGAAGGTGGATAGGTGGAGATGGAAGTCTTGAGCTGATTGTTGTTTGTTGTTTGTTGATAGGAATTTGGGAATGGGATGGGGTGGGGTGAGGTGAGATGAGTTGGGGTGAGGTGAGATAAGTTGGGGTGAGGTGAGTTGGGGTGAGATGAGTTGGGGTGAGATGAGTTGAGGTGAGATGAAAGAATTTATAGGTAGGTGAGGTTAGTATCTTCACGGGGAGGAAAGGGGGGGAGGGAGAGAGGTGGGGTGGCGGGGTGGAGGGGTGATGAGTTTGTATGGATGGGAAACTTGAAACTTGAAACTTGAAATTTTTGGGGATTTGGATAGTTGGAGATACAGGTGCAGGTGCAGGTGCAGGTGAAGTTGGGTTAGGGAGGTGATGGAAGGCGGTTTCAGAACCGGATTTTTCGGGGGAGGGAGGGGGGGGGAGTTGAGGGGATGAGGTGAGGGGTGAGAGGATGGGGAGGAAGAGGAGGAAGAGGAATATGTACTTTTTTAGTGGGAACTTGAGGATAAGGATAAGATTGAGAAAGGGGTAAGGAAGGTGTGAAGATGTGAAGATATGAGGATGTGAAGATCCGAAGAGACGGAGATCTTGGGCTAATGTTTTGGATTTGGGGTATAATGAGGTTTGTGGGATGGGGATGGGGATGGGGATGGGGAGGCAAGAAAAGCGAAGAGAAGAGAGATATGAGAAATGGATGGAGTTCCGTACAAGAGTGTTTTTTCTTGGGAATTAACGGTGGATAGGTTGATTCTGATTCTGGGTCCTGGGTGCTGGATGCTGGGTGCTGGGTGTCGGGTGTATGATCAAACTAGACAGCGGGACTAGGAATGGGAATTAGATGACGGTGTAATACAGCCTACAGTACTTGGAAGATGGAAGGAAGGTGGAAGGAAGGTGGATCGAGGGAGGGGGGAAGGAAGATTTGCGGATGAGGTATCAAGGACGGACATCGAGGGGAGTTGGAGAGGAAGATCCTGAGGTGTGTGGAGTGGAGTGGAGTGGAGTGGAGTGGAATCAGTGGATGGGTTGGGTTGGGTTTGTTTTTGTTTTTGTTAAGTTCATGGGAATCGGGATGTGGAGATACGTATTATTATTGTATGTATATCTGTTAGAGGGCTGAAGGTCGAAGCTTGTGTAGACTGGACTGGACTGGATCTAGGAGGTAGGAGGTAGGGGTGTTGTTTTCATGGAGATGGTACTGGGATGGATGGATGGATGGATGGATGGATGGATGAATGGATGGAAGGGTGGAAGGGCGAGGGTTGGATGGTGATGGTGATGTGGTGGGTGGGTCATGGATTGGGTGGGATTGAATGGGATTGAATTATATTTACGTGTGTAGTAAGTAGTATGGTATGGTATGGTATGGTATGGTATTGTAATCTCATATGGTTTGGGTGCTTGTGGAGTTGGAGGGGGAGGCAGAGGGAGTAATTGGCATTGGAGTGCTGGTAGTACTTTGAGCTTGGGTGAATATGGAGGTGGAGGTTGTACGCGGTAAGAAACTTGAAAGGTACTTGGAAGTTGGGTTTGTATCGAAATAGAGGAAGGAGAGGAATGTGTAATGGGAGATTCGGCTGGCGAGTGGAGAGTATTCAAGGGAGGTGGAGATGGAGATGGAGAAGAAGAGGTGAATGTACAGGATGCTAGGCAAAGCTGAGGTTGTAGGAATCAGAGATGAGGATGGTGGGAAGATTAGTTATTTGAAAATTCAGATCAAGGGAGGAAGTGAAGTAATATGCATCTGGTTGGAAGGGAGACTTAGATGAATTGAGGATTCAGGAGGGTGTTGAGAGGAGAAAGCTTGGCTTTCAATGGGCATGTACTTTAATGGAGAAGAGCTTTATTAGGGAGCAGGTATCCATGTGAAATCTGAAGCATGCCGTGGTGAATCGTGTAAGGATGGAAGCCAATACTCGGTCCAAATGTATTCGGCGTCGGCTAGACGAAATTCAAAGCCGAGTTCCTGCACTTCCATCATCGAGTTACACAAAGTAGATATTGCTCGTCGGTATTCCTCATTAGTTACCTAGTACCTACCCAGCTCTGACTGACTGACATCTGCATAAACATAAACATAGTCATCTCTCCGAAAATTCAATCATCCCGCTCTGCAGAGCCAATCTTACCTTGCTTGCGATTGCGTTTCCCACACCCTCCCTGAAGTACGGGTAGATTCTTACATACATGATGGGGTTTGGGGAACTCGTTCCAATTGGGTTGGTGGCATGTTACCTCACGCTGGGTGTTTTGTCTGGGGTTCCTTTGGTTTTGGGTGAATGTATGGGGGGAATCTGGGATGCGGTATATGATGGCGTTTTAACATTTCTAGATAATTCGATCATTGGAGTGATGAATTTGATATTATTATTATGGTGGTTTGCTACTTGGGGTGTCACTGCAATGGGGGCTCGCTTAGAGAGATGCATGCCATGCATAGATTCTTATAGAGTTTGTTTATTAATGGGCGAGTGGGTTTTGGAGGATTGGAAGCTCTTGGGAGTTATTATTAAGGTTTGGTTTGCTGGTTTGTTGGTTGTATCTCGGGAGTCTGGACCGATTTTGAGATGGACCTCGGTATGAAGATCTGATATCCATCGCTGTAGGAATTTCGGGTTGCTAGGTATGGAATATATAATAAGAGATTCTTGATTGGTTCCATCGAGGTAGTTGTAGAAAGGCCCGCATAATAATCCATCGACCTCTTGAACCGTAAGGTTACTCTAGAGGGCGAGGTTGACATTCTCATCACCGCCAAGAAGAATTGATCCATCCGACGTTGCATTTTCTTTCCATGGCATGATGATATAAATATATGGTCCTGTCGTGATGGTAAATTTGTAATACAACATCCAACTGTGGATCGGAAAGAATAATAAAGATTTGTTTCTTGAATTACCTAGGTATCAATGGCACGAATTGCATATGAACGATTTCATATGGCGAGATTCGAAAGATTCAAGGGACATCCCTCAACAGTCGCAAATACGATTCGTTATGGATGTGGAGCGTGGGGGAGGTATGATTGAAGGGTCACACAGCGCCATGCCATCTTATTCCGTATTTATCGTCACCTTGTCTTAAGGAAAAAGTGAGATGTGAATGGTTCAGCTGATACTGATACTGATAGCTTCTAGCTGATAGCTGATGTTAAGTTTGAGTTTGAGTTGCAAGATCGTAAGGTTATCCGATGGTTGCTCCTCTCAAAAGTCTACTACTCCAATAGAATCACATGCATCCTAGATACTTCTCCAAGAAGCTGGCTCTGGCTAACAGGTATTTGCCTGTTGATATTATGAGTACGAGTCAGAATCAGCGAATCAGTGATATTGCGCATCCGCGCATTTGCATTCTTCTTTCAGTCCTCGCTCCCATTATTCTTCCTCACACTACTCTCTCACTCTCACCCTTCCATTTTGCTAGGATATTACAGCAAAACCCCGCCATAAGGGTCCTCGATAAGGATCCCCCCCTTTTAAGTATAATCCTTTGGTCCTATTGGATAGATATCTCGATGATATACTTTCCCAAAACCTTTTTATAAGGATTATCCCTAAGATGATATTATTCTACTCCCAAAACTCCTGCTTTATTAGCCGGATTGTTTTCGCTATAAGTGGACTTAAACTAAAAAAGGTAGGAGTAGATCATTCAAATCTACGGAGGTTAATATTGCCCAATTGAAATGTTTCAATATAAGGTACCGACGTATAGGTATCACGCAAGGATGCTCATCAATATTCATATTTTTGGAGCCTAAAAAGAGACCCTTTGATGTTTTCGCGGGGTTTTGCTGTACAGATATAGACACTGATATAGTCCCGGTACTAGGTAGCTTCAACATTTCAACCACCCGTAGTATCGCCTATAACTTGAGGAGGATGAAAGAGGACAGTCCTCGTACGATCTCAAGGCCTTGATCTGACGACCATTATTAATGAGGAAGGTTGGAATACCTCATTTCATTTCATTTCTTAATAATTCAATTATGGTTTAAATGGGTAGGTACAGTAAGGTATGTATTGTATGTACCCGCATTCAAAATATCATAGTAAAACCATCCTGTCGGTTCCTCTACCGAAAAGTGCTCACGGCTTTATTACATAATAAGTAACAAAGTGACTAGGTACCTACGGTAGGTACTTTTAACTTAAGTTAGTAGGTTGCAATAGATGCGATAAGACCGACTAGGTCAACTTCACTACTACCTACCTACTCCAAGTGCCAGGTAGGAAAAAAAAATCATAACCTAAATTGTTAGTACCGATTTGAACCACACGCAACCTGACCAAGTGAGTGAGTGAACTTTCCCGTAAAGTCTATGAGGACAGGATCAACCATCAACATTTTCAGCCACTTCATAGAATATTTCGAATTCAAGAAGTACCTAATTCACATTTATTGTTGTCTAATTGTCTGATTGTCCGATTGTGTAATCACCAAAGAAAGATCCGATACAAAGCGGGATTGCATTTTTACACAGCCGTCAATCAAGAACCAAGAACCAACAACCAATTCACTTATTCACCATTTTCAAAGTCCCAGCTGGCAACTGTCCTACATACTTCAACTCAAGCTTCCCTCCGACCGTCCTTATCTATGGAGTGATATAGCCAAAATCGACTCACACTCTCATTGTTTGATCAAATTTCATTAGATCACACAGGCAGGGCGCACATTCGAAGTGGTACCCCTCAGTTAGCTTGCGACCATTGGTTGTACAACTAGGATACAGACATTCACAACATTGGAGGAGCTTATAAACTGATCGGGAACTTATTATCGCAATCATGGATCCTTCTTCGGTTTGGAATACAACACAGGACCCCACTCTGTCTTCAACAGAAGACTTTCAGCAATTCATTGATTTGAATATCAACAATATGAATAATTTGGACATGGGCAGTTTGGACAATATGGACAATATGGACAATATGCCCGGATTCGACTTCTGTTTCAACCCACAATCACAATCGCAAAATCAACAGATGATTCATCAAGATGGGATGGGTTCAATGAATTCAGGAATGGTTGGCAATCATCCAATGGGCCATAATGGGTTGAGCTCAATGAATACAGGAATGGCCGGCAATCATCAGATGGGACATGATGTGACAATGCAAGAGCACATGCCTTCAATGACTACAACCGCTAGTCATCCAGCTATACTCGGAACTCCAATCGTACACCCACATAATTCTCCAGAGGATTTGGATGCAAAGATTCATTATTTACAACAACAGAAGTTTCAACAGCAACTACGTCAATCGCAAGAACAACAGCGGAGCTTTTATGCTCACAATAGAATGATTCCGCCAACACCGAATAGTATGGAGATACATGGTGCCAGTCAACATTTCTATACACAGGCAGAACAGCCGCCATCTGTATACGAGCCCTATCGTCTGAGAGAGCAAGAGGTTAGTCTAGTTGAATCGTATTTTGACGTTCTCGCCCAGTGATTTTACACATTTTTCAAGCTATCAGCTATCTAGGAATGGATGCTAATTTGAATTATTAGATTGCTTTTACTCCACTCGTATCACCAGCGGTTACTCCTCTGGAGCCTCATTTTAGCATGCCTGATTTCACTGTCGCCGGAGCATACTTCAGTCCTTTGAGCTCCCCAGCTTTACACGCCCAAAACGACCATCAAATTATATTCGACCATCGCCATTCAGGGTCTTCGAATTCCCCAATCGACATGAATGGGGATTCTCATTCTGCTCCAGCAAGTTCTATGATACCACCCAGAAAGCCTACCCGGAAGTCTGTGGCACCAAAACCCCGGGTCAATTCTCGTGCAGTCAGACAATCTCCAATTGTCAAGCCACATCGAGGTAGGAAAAGCATGAGCATGAACACTCAAGCTCTGGGTGAATTTACTGAGCTTTCTAGTTCTCAAGTATCTCAATCTAAAGAGACTGGCTCAACAAATTCGGCAGCAAGCACTGATCGTTCCGAGAATGGATCAATATCTCCCGAGCACCTATCAGACATGGCGCCTCCACCATTACCGAGCTCGGCTGGAAGATCACCTTACATTGTCGCACGAAAGGAGAATGACAAAAATAAACGAATTCCACTTGGATCACCTGCCACACCAGCTTCACTTATGAGAATCATAAAATCTCCTACCGCTACTGGGTCGTCTCTGAACCAGGAAATGGATCTTGACGATCCTGCTTTGGACGGGTTTGCATTGCCAGAAGCTGCAACTACTATAAGACCTACATTGTCTCGTATTGATACACACTCTGATGGGCAAATGACACCTACTTTGACCTCGACAGGATCCAAAACTCCTGGACTTCAACCTTTACCTTCACCAGCATTTACGCGTCCTGGAGCAGCAGCATCCGCAAGTCAAAGTCCCCAGATAGATTCCATGACAGGGGCAAATGGAGCCGCACGCAGGACACCACAAACTCTACCACGGGGTTCTAAGAAGAGGGCGAGCAATTCAATTCTTGCCTCGCCAGCCCTTCTCCCAAGAATATCACCCAGTATAAAACCATTGCTTCCTGGTGGCTCATCCATGCACGATGACACAACTGCTTCCCTGCTACTCGCATCGAAGTCTAATTACCAGAACATACTCGAAGGCACCCATCTTCCAGGTGTTTCATACCCTTCGGAACTATCCACCAATTTAACGTCAAAACGTACTTCACATAAGCTTGCCGAGCAAGGAAGACGAAATAGGATTAACTCAGCACTTTCGACACTGCATGATATGATTCCTTCTGAATATTACCCCCGAACAAAACCAAAGGATTCTACGGGAGAAAAGAGCGGCAGTGGTGATGCGGGAGAGAACGACCCCGCAAGCTCCAAGGGTGGGCAAAGTGCCAATAGTAAAGCAGCTACAGTTGAAGTTGCCATTGAATATATTACTCACCTGGAAAAGGTATTGGCTGAGGCAAACAAAAGAGCCGAGGAAGCGGAACAGAAACTTATGGGAAATGAAAAGACATGATTATCGTCTCGGGTGGATGGTTACTTTCCTTGGGGTTCTTTTATTCTGGGAGGCAAAATTGGGGTGTCATGGGTCGTGAAACGGAGTACAATGATACCTGAGCACGAAGCTTCTGATTTTACGGTTCTCGGGAGATGTTCAGCATTGATGGCGGGACAATAATAAAAGGGCGGGAGAAGGGGTGAGTCGGTGGAAAACCCGACTTGATAAAAACCTAGAGGAGGGATTTTCTAGATTACAAATACAAGGTCGGGCCCCAGCTGGTGCACTGCGGCCGGCCACTTTGTAAAAATTCGGCGCTTTTTGTAAATTCAGAGACTTTTATACATACTCGTAATACTAGCTAGCTTCCCTGGCTATGATGCATATCAGGAAGGTATTTTCAGATGAGAGGCTGAAATCAGGGATGCGTAAATGGGATGTCTTGCATGCTTGCATACATGGGTTGGTCGATGGGATGGGTAGGTACAAGGGATGGGAGATGTGGTTTGTAGTGTAGATATATGGGATAGGTACGCAGGTGCGTGCATTTGACTAAATGAAAGAATAATTGAGAGAATGATGAATTATATCTTGATTTGATTTGACGGGACTTGATTTGACTTGACTGGACTTGACTGGGGCAGAATTGCAATTTGGAGGGATGAATGATATTATCTTATTTATCTTATTTATCTTATTTATCTTGTCTTTTTTCATTTTTTCATTAACTAATATAACTAACCTACCTAATAACTAACCTACCTAATAACTAACCTACCTAATAACTAACCTACCTAATAACTAAATACCTCCTTAAGATGGAAATCAGATGAGTGAGGGAGGACTTGGACTCTCTTTTTGCAGGTGGGGTTTCTAATGTGATTTTGAGGTTTGCGGTTTGATAGATTGTTATAGGTGGATAGGTGGATGGATAGGTGGATGGATGGGTAGATGGATGATTTTTACCTACCTACCTACCTACCTACCAAGAGCTTCATCGTCGTTGAGATTTGGGGGGTGGGAGAGGGGGGGTTATTTGGGTATACCTATCTAGGTAGGTAGGTATTTAGGTAGGTAGATAGGTAGTCATAGGTAGGTAGTTATAGGTATGTAGGTATCTAGGTAGATAGTTATAGGTGGTGAATACACTGTATTTCGGGTATGGATTGGAGGAAAGGGGGGGGAGGAGGTGGTGAATGTGAATGTGAATGTGGATGTGGATGTGCTTCTGTCTCGAATTTTTTTTTTTTTTTAGGTATTCGGCTTTGCTATGGTATGTTATGTTATGTTATGTTATACTATGGGTGGATGGGTGGATGGGTGGATGTTTTGACTATAAGATGAGAGAGGTAGCAGCACCTGCTTCGATTTCTCTCTTCTTTTTTATGTAGGTAGGTATGTATGTAGGTATGTAGGTATGTGTATGGATCTGATATCCCAACATGATGAAGATGGCATGATGAAGATGATACCGAAAGCTTCCCCCGAAATATTTAATACAATACGCTTCGCCCATGGGATGTACTTGAGTCCTGTCCTGTCCTGTCCTGTCCCGATCCTTCCGTTCGCCGACAGCTGTGAGTGAGATTGATTGATTGATTGATGGAGCGAAGATATAGAGATTTGGGTGGACATCTTGTAGATGATCTTATCATCCCATAGTCGCTAGTTGATGTGTCTGTCTATTTCCTTCCTTTTCTCCTTTCTCTCTTCTCCCTCATCTTTCATATCCATAATGCGAATGATTGATTCCCTCGGTTCTCATAATGCGGGTTGGATATCGGAATCGGAATCTTCACATCCATTATGGAATCTTCTTTCTCATCCTCGAATGAGTGCATGATCTAATCTAAGACTCCTCGATCTCGACCTCGTCCTCAAACCCCAAAACATCAACGTCTAATTCTTCCATGACCCCCAAGACGACGCCGAGACTCTCCATGAATCCGTTGACGGCTACGCGCAACATGCGGTTTGTGGTTGCGCGGTAGGAGGTTCGGAGGATGGTTTGAGGGGAGGGGGTTTCTGGGGAGGAGGAGGGTTGAGGGGAGGTTGGAGCGGAGACGAGGGAAAATGTGCGGTGCACTAGGGGCGAGAGCTCAGCGTCTACGGATAGGGCTGAGAGGGCGGCGGATGCGAGGCGTGGGGTGGGGAGGGGGAGGTCGATGGTTCTACGTTGGGAAAGAGAGGGGGGTTAGATGGATGGATATGGATATGGATATGGATAAAGATTGTTTGGAGCGGGGGAGGAGGGGAGGGATGGATAGATGGATAGATGGATAGTGGGGCTAATGGATATGATCAACAATGAAAGAAAGAGGTAAACAAACGTACAGTGAACATGGAAATTCCAATTCGGTGGTCGCCATGGTTTGATGTTTATGGGAGAGAAGTGGGAAGTGGTGGGTGGATTGGATTGCGTTGTGTTGTAAATTGTGTGTAGGTAGGTGGTGCTGGGTATGGATCAAAAAAGTGTTGCGCATTGATTTGGACTCTGGAGGGGATTGGAGATTGCAGGGATCATCAATCATCATCAATCAATGTTTTTTTTGAGGATCCGCTACTATAGGTATACCTTTTCATCAAAATTCGAGCTTAAATCATTGGATTATTTATTTTGATTTGGAGATTTCGAATATTTTAATTTTGGATGGCGATGTTTGCCAGATGGTGTTTTGAAGAGAATCAAAATATTAAATGTATTTTAATTTGAATTTTGAAAGAGTTATATTTCTATGTATAAGGGAGTTGAGGTTCTGTTGTTTGGGGGGTAGGAGGTGATGGATGCAGGGGTACCTACCTGATGTTTGGATAGAGTGAAAGTTTTTGGATTATTGAATTAAGAAAGGTTTGGACTCGGGAGATGAGTGAGTAGTCTTGAGACAATTTATTCTTCATTTAATTCTTGGTTGCCTAGGTAGCTATCTAAGGTACCTACTTATACTCGACTCTATCAATATAACCTTGGAAATCTGAAGTCTTCGAAATAATGATGGGAATGGAAGAAACCGAGAAGATCCATATACCGACCGGTACTCCAACCATTAATTCATATCCTCCCCATGAAGCATGAAGTACGAATTGCAATAAAGTACATACATATACCG
>JANPYM010000016.1:597035-785188 GCA_025890175.1 Ciborinia camelliae
GGGGGAGGGATAGGGGGTTAGCGAATGGTGTGTGGTGTATAGAATGGAGTTGGGGGAGAGGGGGGGAGAGGGGGGGGCATGCATCGATTGGGGGTTGTGAAGTTAACAAGCTAGGAAAGTAGTTCCTCCCTCGTAAAGCTATTTGGCTAGCTTAGCAGGAACGAGACGGGGAAGATTTGAATGTATGATGTGCTTTCGTGGATATCTTGGAACTATTGGGCGAGGACTTACCCACATGCAAGCTTATGGGATGATTATTATTGTTGCTGTTGGGGTTTCTAACTACTTTCTCTCTTTCTACCATCATAAGCATTCCCCATAGAGTTGATGCCTATCCGGCATCGGGATGCTCCGAGATAAATATGTTCATCTTTGAAGTTTGAACCAAGATCCCGCCTTTATAATATCAATCAATACCCTCCTGGGCACTGGGCAGGCAAAACTCTGCTGCTAAAACTCACTCATTCTACCTCATCCTATATCTCTCCTGGTGATGATGTTATGTACTTGAGTTCCATTTCTTCGCTATGTGATATATATAGTATCCCCCTCCGTAAAACTAACAATCAACAGCACAATACCCGGAAGAAATATTCATCAAGATTGTTAGTTGGGACAGGGGTGTTAGACTGCAGGGCTCTCTCGTCCGGCCCCACTCTCCTCGTCTGTCAGATAGCTCCATAGATAGGTCATGGTGGCGAGCTGTGGCATTCGGCATCTCTTTTCCGGAAAGAATGTTGGTTGTGTGTGTGCACTACCTACTTCCAAGGTTGGGTAAGTAAGATCACCGCCACTTCGGTTGTTGCTGTGATATTTCTATCTCGTCTCCTCTTTTCTCATCTTTATCATCTCATCTTTATCATGGTTACTCTACCCGTGGATATCTTCTTATTATATTAACATCGCAACGACTATCTACTTTAGATGCTGTTGATTTTTTTCTTCTAGATTTTGGGTTGGTTAGGTCTGGTTAGGTTTGCTTCGATATATTTTAATGGGAAGGTAAACGGATCTGAATTATTTATTATTGAGATTGAGATTGTTGGTTATAAAATTTAACGTCGATGCTAGGCTGTTGATCGGGCACTTCATTATATTCAGACTTCTTGAAGATAGAAAAGTATCTTCGAAGTCAGAGGCGTCTAGTTTTGATGAATACTCCACACGTCACGTTCACGGATTAAGTACAACGCACGCATTGCGCACGATCACGTCGACTTCTTGAAAGTTGGAAGCATACTAGGTGCTAGGTTCGAAGTAACTTGGGAATAGGGGCATATCCAGCAAGTCATAAAAAGTGCACTGAGGGCACTGCACTGCCGAACTCCAGATCAAAGCATTAGGTACTAGTAGGTGAACCTGTACTCCAGATCTGTGTGTTTCAATAATTTCTCCTTCTTTTTCTCTTTCTGATATGAATTTAGTGGTACAAAATCGTGACATGTATATATTTAGCAGGAATTTCTTCTAACGTAAATATATACCAGTGGGATCCCAGAATTAATACATATATTTTCAAATTATTCTGCAAGACGTCGTTCCCGTTGGGATTTCGAGATTTCAAACCACAATGAATACGCCTACCACGCGACAGCGGGAGCCACACAGGCTCAACAACATCAATATTGTCAATGAATCATTCGAGAGACCAACGCCACCTTCGATTGTAGCGGAGAATGTTTTTATTTTTATTCCGAACCTCATAGGTAAAAGTCTTCGGTTACATAGGTATTGAGACAAGTCGTTCTAATATCTACAGGATATGCTCGCATTGTTCTGGTCATTGCATCTCTCTACTACATGCCTCTCCATCCTAAAACATGCACTTTCCTCTACACCATCTCCTGTCTCCTCGATGCCGCAGACGGGGCCGCGGCACGAAAATTTAATCAATCCACACGGTTTGGTGCAGTGCTCGATATGGTTATCGATCGCTGTACAACCTCCAGTCTGATGGTCTTTCTGGCCACCGCATTCCCGAGATGGAGCATCGTTTTTCAAATCCTTATCAGTCTGGATCTTGCTAGTCACTATATGCATATGTATGCTACTTTGGCGATGGGGGGTCGATCCCAGAGTCATAAACAGATGGACGTGAAAGTGCCGTGAGTTATGAAACTCTACTATACAAATAAGGTTCATGGACCCATAATATCAGCTAAGATTAAGCTAACATGAGCAGAATGTTCTTTTTGTCGTTTGTGCTATGAACGAGGCTTTTTTCATCGCTCTCTACCTTCTCTCCTTCTCTTTCTCCTCACCCCTACCCATATCGACCGTCGTCCAGGCAGGCGGTCAATCAAGCTCAGGGGAGCCTGGGAACCTTCCAGATCCATCGTTGATCGGGACCTCATCTTGGAGTGCTGGATGGATGGAATCGGCAAGGTAAATTAAGACTCCTGAAAATTTTGCCAATGACAACTTGAAGAAGAATATTATATTAATTAACGTCTCGATCCTTTCAGAGCAAACAAGATGAATAGTTTTGGCCCTTGGATTCTCCTCTATGTCTCATCCATCTTTATGATCTTTAAACAGTATGTTAATATCATTCAATTGATCGAGGCCAGCAAACGTCTCGCGGAAGGTGACGTTGAGCTGAGGAAGAAGAAAATCATGCTCGCTTAAATGCTACATGGTTACCCATATGAATTCAAAATTGGGAATGTATGAAGATTTATGTTTATGTCGGATTAGCTCGGGTGATATCCTCCTTGAGACTTGGGCTTTCCTTGCTTTTAGCAATTTTCCTACTGGAGCTTAGCTTCTATCCCTTGCTATCTCTATCTCCTTTATATATAGAATGTCATCGCTTTCATTTCAGGAGGAACTTTATTTACTTTATTTACTTCATGACCTTCACAAACTTCTCAATATAACCCCTTCTCCCTGGCCAGGAATACTCTATATGCATGCTATACTCCTTTTGCACATACCATACTTGCAGACTGCATCGATCTAAATGGGTTTTAGCCGATTCGGTAATGTGAACTGAGTAGTTCACCTGTGCTACATTACATTGAGCATGCGTGTGCGGAATATATGAATGAAATGGATACTGCAGATCATTTCCCTCCTGTACTCGCTCTTGGCTCACTTGCTGCGATGAGCTGTAGATATGTCGGGTTTTGACTCGCTCGCATGGCGTTTCTTTTTACTTGCTGCGCGGTTGAGCCTAGCCCCATGTATATGTATATATATATTTAGTTATTCATCTTATTCAGCGGGGACGCATTGTACAGATGGATGTATATGTAACCTTACTCGAGTATATTTTTCCATCCATCAATCCGGGGCTTTATAAGCCCCAAGGAGGGGGCCTTAAAAATTGCATATTTGGATTATATATAATCCCATAGTGGGATCCATTTAAATGGCTGCATTATTATATATCATGTGCTTGCTTATGATAGTGAGGATTGTTTCATTGGCAAGTTAGTTTTATATATGTTGTACTACCACGGTCTGTGTAACTCGTGACGTAAGGTGATGAATAACTCACGGCGTAGAGTGACAACTCATGACGTAGGGTGATAATTCATGACGTAGTGTAATAGTTCATGACGTAGTATATTTGAAAATCAAGATGATAGAGATGTGGAATGAGAGGACTGATTTTTCTATTAAAAGGTAGCACTTTTCCGTTCCAAGGTTGTATCCGTCAGAAGGGCTAAGCGTCAAGTAAAGTCTGTGGACGCCGGACGGCTCTATCAGATTTTCCTACATCTTTTTCTATCGCAGTTAGGTATGTGTGACGTCTTGGTTCTATTTTATCTTGGGATTCTTATATACTTACATAGGTATATACAGCATATCAACACCTAACCACAACCCACCACCCAATCAACCTCTTCACTCCAAACGCAAACATGATCGCATCCGCTTATTAGAGATGGAATCATCATCCCAATACGACTCAATCGGCCACCACTACAGCGCCATCAAAAACCAACAAGCCACCTGCTTCGAACTAGCAGCCATCCGCACACACATAGGAGATATCACCGGCCTCCGCATCCTAGACCTTGCATGCGGAGCCGGATTCTACACGCGCAAGCTGGTGGAATGGGGTGCCAAAACGGTAGTCGGAATAGATATTTCCGCGGCGATGATTGAAGCCGCGCGAATCCACTGCGGAGCGAACTATCGGCATTTCGAGTTCTGGATTGCCGACTGCAGCAAGCCGTTGCTGAACATGGGCGAGAACTTCAAGTTTGACATCGTGCTCGCCATCTGGTTTCTCGACTACGCCGAGAATGAGAAAGAGCTCCTGGCCATGTGGCGCAACATTTTCTCCGCCCTCAAGCCGGGCGGCCGCTGTCTGGCCATCGTTCCCAATTTCGAGTATCTGCATTCCGGGTTTCCAAGCGCGTCTCGTCATGGCGTGACCCGCAAAATCCTGCACCCCGTGGAGCATGGCGTGAAGTTCCAAGTCACGGTGCATGAGCGCGACGAGAATTCAAAACCGTTGGTCTTCGAGGCGTATATGTGGGAGAGAGAACTGTATGAGAAATGTGCGAGGAGGGTGGGGATGGAGATGAGGTGGATGGAATTTGTTGATCCGATGGTGGAGGGGTTGGATTTTGAGGGGTTTTTGGAGATGCCACATTTTCAGTTTTTTGTGGCTTGGAGACCTGGGGGGGAGAGGGATGGTTTTTTCAAGGGGTAAGAGTATGTCTTGTGACATGGAGGCTGGGAAATTGATGGAAGGATGGAAGGATAATTATTAACACAGGTGAAGTGAGGGGACGGTGATGTCAGTGACATATTTGCCGAGAAATCTTAGGCTCGATGATTAGTAGCGAGCAGTCATATGAGAACCCTAAGAAAACTTTCTTTAAAGTATTTTTCTTGCACTGGTCATTCAAGAGGTCGCAGACTGGAGATAAGGATAGTAATATTTTATGACGAATCTCTGGTACTCACCATCGTTGGGATTTGAAGAGACTCTAATAATGAGGGGCAAAATTTGAGTCGGATCTTGAATGATTTTGATATAGTATCAAGTATTTCATTTCTGTGGTTATTATTGTGACCACTTAATGATATAGTATCATATTCATATTGGGTATTATTAGTATAAAGGTAATATCAAGCCATGCAATCCACTATTATCTTCCCGTTGATTTATCTACGCGGATATTAACTCCCCAATATTTCTCTTGTATATATACACGAATGGACTTCTAAAGGTTCAGTAATAGCATATTGGACCGTACTTGGCTTACCCAAGATGATAAAGATCTATCATCTTCGCTCATCTATTTCGTATATATAGCAATCAATGGACCGACCTAGTGGCACAGAAGAACATCCCTCTGCTGCTTTTCCTCTTTCGGTAGTTTATATAACAAAAGTCCATTAACCGCCTCGATAGTTTCATAAGAGTTTATAAATTGTAGTCGTAGTACATTGCTTGGTTTGAAAAGAAATATCCAAAGCTATTGCAAGGATCGATGGATTGAACGCGATGAGATCTAAGGTTGGAGATCCTGCAGCTCCAGTTGAGCTTTTGTTCTTTGGATTCCCTTTTAGCGAAAATTTATGCGATGGAAAATGTGGGCCCCGATTGACGTATGATAGGGTCGATAACTTTGTTACGGGATGAGAAGAAGGAGAAGCAGGTTCTCATCTCAAGGTCACAGGCCGGTATACGTATTCCACGACCAGGCTCCCCACGGCATCAACTAAAATCACAATCACAACAACATTTCCTCTTCTCGACTAACCTTTTTCAAGTCGCATCAACACCCCAAGCCTGAAGCTGCGTCGGCTCCAACACAGCTCTATAAACGATCAAAGCCGACACAACAGCCAATCGTTTCTGTAACTTATCAAACCCTTCTTGATCATTTGCCTGTAGATGACTCTGCAAATGATCCTGCGCAAGCATTCGATAACTGCTTCCATCTGGTGTTCGACAATTCACACGAGCCCCGTGTTGAAGTAGAATGGCAACACAGTCACAATAGCCTTTGCATATAGCGTGATATAGTGCAGTGTGACTATCTCGATCTTTCTGATGGATATTAGCGCCACTCTGGCAAAGTAATTGGACGACCGCTTTTGTAGCGGATTCATTGATGGGAGATGGCGATTCAATGATGGCTGCGAGAAGGGGTGTTCGACCGGCTTGGTCACAGTGGTTGATATCTGCTCCGAAGAAAATATATTGCTTGAGCTTATTGAGACGCCTTTCGGTATCTTCTAGAGTGCAAGCTTTGGGTGGTAGGACTAAACAATGGAGAGCATTACTACCCGTACTGTCTTCGGCATTTGGGATGGAATCTGCCACTTTGGGATTAGAGTTCCTGAGGACCGCGATACGATTTTGTGTTTCCTCAATTGAATTCCCCGGGATTTCTGTCTGTGTGATGAATCGATTGGCAATATTTTCGTAAACTACTATTGCTTGTGCGTAGCCGACATGGCCATATGATGCATAAGGATTTTGAGCTTGTGCAACGTTTCGTATATGCTGTGCGGCATTAAGACCTTGATTATCACGAAGCGAGAATTGTATTGCCCTTTCTGGTCCGTAAAAGTCTACGAGGTCGTGGTATACATGAGGGAGTATTGGATTTCGAAGAAGACCATGTAGCACCGTTCGACCATTATGATCGCGCTGCTCTAATAAACCGCTATTCTTAAACATTTCGAGGAAATTGATCAGGTCATCACTAAATCGACTGGCATCCAAAACATGTAGGAAGCTCTGACCGATTGCATTCAATCGTCCAGGATTGATACCTGATACAATCATGTATTCAAGAACTTCCTTTCGTCCAGCTGCTGCGACATAGTGAAGTGGAGTATTTCCTACCCCGTCAAGTTCGTCCTTCTTTAATACATGTCCTAGTATTGTGAGAATATGATGGTCCGGCAAGTCGATCATACACATGCAGATAGCATGGATTTGAGTTACTCCACAAGCACATACGATCCTTTTCCCGAGTGCAACTTCCATGTGGTCATTTCTGCAAGGCATTGTGTGTAGTATGGATAGTCGGCGTAAAGGATCTAACTTCTGCCGCAGAACAGAGTCCATGTCATTGGATGGAATCATGGAATTGGCATCAAAGAGCTGGTAATAAGCTTGATCTGGACTTTCAGGTCTCGTATCGACCATCTCAAGGTCTCCATTGATGGAGGCCTCCCGTTCCTCTTGGATATTATCATCGATTTCTTGGTATTTTGCAACTCTTTCCACAGCTTCCATTGAATAATATCCGGAATCGGTATCGGCTTTGACAGTGGAAGGTGGTACTGTTAGAACGCTAGGGTCAATATATTCGGAAATACAATTGTTCTGCCCTTGGATGCCGCCCCAACTAGCTGCTTCATGGGAGACGAACGAGCTCGCCGAAGAAGGCAATGTAGCACCGGTTGGAATATTGTCGCTGGTAGGTTCCTCCAAAGCTCTGGGCAGAAAATCTATATGATTTAGTCGGAGAGAAAGACCTAGCTGCGTAGAATCTTGTGTCATGCTGTATTTGGTCACTTTTCTGTCAAGTGGCTCTATATCATTAGTTATTGTGTTCCATTTGATGGCACCAAGAGTTGGAGAGTCAGCCAAACCATGTGGTGTGTCCAAGGCATCTTGAGAGAAATAGGCCAGGTCAGCATCAGCATCTAGGCCTGGTACGTCAGATGCAACCGATAAATCGTTCTGGACGAGGCCAAGTCGCATTTTCCCATTCCATGCAGCAGCTTCTTGTCGCAATCGACTCCTGAATATTTGCCTGAATTGTGGATTCAGAGGGTAGCCCCATGATTCCAATCTGTTGTCACACGTCCGAGGTCTGTTGTACAAGTCAATCATTGTATGTGAGAACCCAACTATTGTACTTACGATTGATTTGAGAATCGACAACCCGCAGCAGTAATTTCTCGCAATATCCCAGCGGAGCTGAAATTTCGCATGTAGTAAAAGAAGATATCTCGTTTCTGTGCTTCCCATTCGTAATGCTTCCTGACCTCAGATAATTTCAATGGTTTCATGTGGATGGAGTTTGGTTTGCTGATACGTTTTCGCTCTTCGCGTTCCTCGTAGCATGCTTGTAGGAATTCTTGTCCATGGACGGTCTGTAAGAAAGCAAAGCAACGCTCGCATTCTCGTGATGAGATATCGGACGAATCGGCAGTGGAGGTAGACATGTTGACTGTATGGGTCTCCTGAACTGATCCGAAGCTTCAATGAGTCGAAACTTCGCAAAGCTATCATGAAATAATTCAAATTCGTGGTAGCAATACGTGTTCGCAATGTTCGGCAAAGAATTTATCAAGCGGAATGTCCGGTTGTAAATAACTCATTGAATATACTTAAATGGAAAATATCACCGGAGATCTTACAACTTCTGGTGATATCAACAATTTTCCTCGAACTTCTTCATTAAATGGGAAATCGATTTTGAGAATCACACATTGGCTGTGGAGGCCTCGGGAACCGCCAAAAGGCTCAAAGGTTGTCATCAAGCCTTGCGAGGCTGGACCTGGATTTTGTCAAAACTCCAGCACGATTAACCGCTACAAAGCACATAGAAATGTATTTCGAAAATCATATACAATGAAACCGAACCAGTTTGTCATAGCAACATGACAATGAAGTAAAGAGAGGAATGTTGAAGTAACAGAAGCACCACAAGGAAAGCTGATGAGGGGCGATGAGCATATCAACATATTGCGAATGCATCACTACGTGGTGGACAAGCATATTTTTCCTGTTCTTATGCTTATCCATTTCTGAAGGCTTGCGTTGTGAACTTATAGTGACACCACTGGTCTTGGCTAAGGCTCATTCGGTCATTGGGTTGCGTTGAAGCGATTTTGCGAACTTGCGAGCAGGGGCCAGAAGGTATGGATGCTCTATATGATGAGCGGCACAGTACAGTTACGGTGTTCATGAATGATACTTCACGTTCATTGAAGTTCTTGTGTGGTTTGGTCGTCCCTTAACTGGGGATGGATGAACCACCATCCGAATGAAGTTGACGAGGGGAGTTGGTGGAGAGAAAGTGGCTGAGGGAAGTGTGGCAGGGGTTTTATCATGTGATTCAATATTCTAGATATAATGAATGGAAACATTGAAGAGACCTAGGTATGGCTAGGCGGTATGAATGCCTAAAAGCTCTTGATATATTGTGTAATACCTAGACATCATTCAATATGATAAGAACGTTGGCTTGAATGACTTCACCCATATGGTATGTTATACAGAAGACCATTGGTCACATGACGGTATGATTACAGCCTCACTCTCGAACTCGAAAGTCCGAATGGAAGATAAGCTGACCTCCTGTTTCCATAGATTGTTACACTGCCACACATAATATTGACGACGTACTTATGATATCTTATCAATCCACGAAGATCACCCCATTTTTCATATCAAAATGTGTCACGCCACACATCATGTTGTATTTAGATGTTAACCCAAGTTCGGGACTGCCGAGGATGAGGGATCATGAGATTGTGTGGAATCAACGATACACTGAGTCTTTAATGGTTTGTATCCGATTGGGTACTTATGTTGTCGTTGTACTGTTCGTACAACCCTCTTGCATGAGCTTGCAGCGTTGGTTGTAATTACAGCATCCGCATGTGCTAATCTTGATATATTTCAAGGCAGGAAATAGTCCCAATGGAAGTACCCGGTAAAAAAAGGTGAACGCTGTACACCTCACACCACAAAGCAAGTTACATTACAGATGCACGTATGTATGTGATCACATATGTAACAATCTTGATCGTTTATTAACTACTTTGAAATTCACCTAATGAATTTATGTACATATGACCAAAACGCCTTGTCTCCGAATCCAAATCCAGATATCTATCCGTGGTATCTTTTTTATTCGCTTCTGAGTCCCTCACTATCTGATGATGCGTGAGGTCCAAACGATATGGTTGGTATCCCAAATGCAAAACTTTATCAATGGTATCATTCTAATCTCAACGCCCATTTGCTTCCCAGGCTTTTACCACAAGATGGTGGTTGGAAAGTACTTCTTAATAAGGCCTATATAATATTCCTGTAAAAAGTTAGCTTGCCCAGTTTTATGTAGTTGCAGATCGTCGTACCTTAATCTCTTCCACCTTTACGGGGTTGTCACTCTTGCTGTAGAGGTCGTATGGGTTGAAGCTCAGCACGACACTCTTCGTTTTATGATCTTCCTCATTCATAAAATATTCGTATGCGTTCTCGGTATGCCATGGGTAAAATGAATGATACCTTATCATTGCGAGTGCTTCAGGTGGCAATGAGCATTGATCTTTGAGAACCAGGTACAGGTATTCATCATGACCCCACGATATCATGAGATTATCCAATCCACAGCCTTTGGAGTAAATACCGTACTTGGTGCTATAGACTGGATGATTAAAGTCTGGGTTGTTCTTGAAAGAGTCGTAGAGTTTGATGTCTTTGGAGAATTGGCAGCCTACTGGAAAGGTATCTCCAACAACTTCCCACTGACCCGCAGCGTCATGGAGCATCCATAATTTGCCCAAATCATGAACGAGCCCGGCCACTATCAACGCTTCATCCCTGCCATCCCGCCGCATTGCCTCGGCCGTTTGCAAAAGGTGCTCAATCTGAGTGACACTGGTGTCGGGGTCCGAATTATCAACAAATTCCTCGAGCTTTTGCATAGCTTCCCATATACCCATTGGGATCTTCTTCCTGTTTTCGAACTTTTCACGAACTTTAACGTTGTAATCGTAAGTCTGCTTCTCATGCTGTCTGGCACAATGTTAGCCTGTAGGTAATACCGAGAAAACAAGAGGTTTATTCTTACTCTTTATAGAATTCTTTCACATGAGCTTCTGCTTCTTCATACTGCCGGAATTTTGTCTTGTCTTTCTCAGCGTCAAACTTGGATTTGTTTTCCAAATCTCTCTTCATGTCTTGCCGGATTCGATTGAGCTCTTCAATTTTGTCTGCCGTTTCCTCCAACGCCGGACCATCTTGGCCATTGTGGATTGGCATGGCTGGATGTACTTGAGGTGCCATGGTTGAAGACATTTTTAGAGAGATAATGAAGGAAGAGTGGTTACTTTTATGAAGTTGCTTTCGAAAGAATTCGAAAATACAAGCATGGATAAATATATATGATAGTTGAGTGAATATGATGGGAACTAGACGTATTGATGTAACGAACTACGGCAAGACTTAGGGTTGTGTAGAGAGTGATAGATAACATTGGTGAACTAACCCCTCTTTAAATATCCTTCCTTTATTACGGTAGCCAAAGATTTACATTGTGATATGGATGGAAGCTAAACTGCACGTAGTCATGAATTCTAAGATTTTGCCCAGTCCAAACGCAACTTCACCCAAAAGGGGAATAATGATGATGATGACCGTTTTAAAGGGTCAAAGGGTCATCGCCTAGAAACTAATGCGTGGGGTAAGGTCGTCACTAACAGATGAAAGTGGGACCGGAATCCGGGATCTTTGTGGATCGGCATGTCAAAGTCTGGAGATATCTCAACCGGGGAAAGGGGAAATTGCCGAATTCGGTGATGTGAGGGTAATTTCCCACTCTTACTTTTCTCGTCCACGGATTGGCAATTGCCATTTTTGTTTCGTAAGTGGGACTTCCCACATCAGACTTGTCCAAGCGGTCCAAGCATACCATTTCTTGGCGATATTTGGAAACATGATCTACTTGATTTTAGGTATTAGGTATTATCAAAGTTCAAACTGTTTTCAGCGTACTACCGAGGTTAGACTTTCTCAAACGTGTAAATTATTGATATTCAGTCTCAAACCTCTCGTGAACCGTTCTCTACCACCATCTAGACCCTTTTCCAATAGATGATTGCCCGAATGATCATTGCGCATCATCTTGGCGTCTTACAACATGATGGCCAAGGAGTCTGGAGATCAAACCGTAAGTCCCAGTACCTATATCGGCATTGCATTAGTCTAAGGGACCGACCTCGGATCTGAAAATGCTGAGATTGGCGTATCCGAGGGAGATATGAAAAGGGACCTAGAAGAGATTCCCCCACACACTGTCACGGTAATCTTTCCCGGCAGAATAATGAAGACGGCTCGGACCTCGAGCAACAAAATAAACCGGTATGCAGTACCTAGTTGTTAAAATGCCGTAATGATGATGCAAAGCGTTGTAAAACGAATAATTCTATTACCTGATGGCTCGATGCCCGTTTGTTTCTCCTCTTGGCAATCACGGTCCGTTCCCCCCTAGTCTTGCCATGAATGCCTGCAATTTCAGAATCATGCGTGTATAGGTAGTGGGTTACTACTTGTACTTCATGTTTAGCATGTGATTAACCCCAGGAAACAAATTAATCATGTGCCATCTTGATATTCAAAGTATACAATTACTTGCCGAATCATGCTCATATTTCTCAAACTGTGCTCGTAATCTTGGAATGTTACGGACTGCAAATGGGTGATGAAGTTTTGCTAACGCTGACTATAGCACGATCTGGTGGTATATTTACAATCTCCGCTTATACCCCTTTTCGAAAGACTACTCAATGCCCGGTTTGTAGCCATTTCGCTCGTTTTCTGGCTCAACACCTAAATTGTGTTTTGTGGACATGACCGCTTCCCCCCAGGGATTGTGGCTACAGGCAGTATAATCATTCTTTCCTGTGCTTTATTAGCATGTAAATTATATGTAAAAGAAAAATGGAGAGGAGTATCAAATCTTGCAGGTTTAGAAAAGGGAAGAGTATTCCGAGTTGAGGAGGTTCCAGCATCTGCGATTGAAGCTGCAAATGGCTGCTGAAGTGTCACGGTAGTAAGCGAAGGTGCAACAATCTACGAATTGAAATGTCACTGTATGCAAGCAGTAGCATCGAACGAGGTATCTACCATGATCAGCTGCGCCGTCCAAAACCTTGGTGGTTTATTATTGCTAGTTCTCGATGGTGGTCTGGAATCTTTCTTGCCATGACCATACGGCCATTATGTTGCTTGAAGTAGGACGGGTACCCATCTCTTACTATTTCTCGGTGATTTCAGACTCCTTATAGCCCTTAATTGCTCCCTCTCTCGCCCCATCATCCCATCAGGTCCAATACTTCCAAATCCATAGATACCCACGCCAATCCGTTCCTCATCGCTCCGAGAGCATGCTCGTAAGTGAAACTCGAAGTATCTCAATAGTAATATATGGCTCTGATTCAAGTTATATCAAACTAGAGTCATCATGACTTCCCGGAAACCGGTAAGAGGCACCAAATTGCAAATTTTACCTTCCTTTATATTTTGAGTCTCTGGTACCACCAAGATCTCTTGACTCTCTTGATAGTCTTAGTTATGGTTCGCCTTATGTTCAAGTAATTAGCCAGACAACGAATGAAAGAGGAAATTTCCTAACACAGCAGGCACCTGCATCGACATAAACTTATCTATTTAATCTATATATAATCAATATATATAATCAAGCTTCACAAACAAATCCAAAATGCGCACACCAAAGCCACTAATAGAAACGAAGATCATATTATTACACAATTCAAAAAACTCTACAGGACAAACCACAAGTTACATACAATAAATTATACAAAAGACTAAACGCCGATAACAGAAAAGTAAAGTAGAAACACATCTATCTGAGGCCATAACAGCGGGCCAGCCGCTCATAATCTTCTTGCCCAGCAGCTAGCTGTCGAAAAATCACAAATAATATTGCAAATGAAATTGAAATCTGAGGGAGATCAGTCACGGTGCCAGAAATATCACGAGGCTACAGCAAGGACGACTATTTACCTCTACACAGACTGAAATGGCCTCAAGATAAGATGGTATCCAGGGAGACAACTTTTTTCTTAACAGCATATCACCCTGAAATCGGTTCGTTCGGGGTTAGGGTTTAAACGGTTGGTAGAGCTCGACACCTTTGTCGGGTCCGTTGCATCTTGCAGTTCCTCGTCATTGTTTCGTCTATAAAAGGTGGCGACCAAACGGAGGATTGCTTCTCAAGTCTATGAGTTGACAAGAAATTGGGATTTTCTTGGTGCTACTACCGATTGAATGGCTAAGTGAGGATTTCGGGATACCTGGGATTGTGCCAACGGCCAAGAAGTCTATCTTTCCATGAAGATTTCGTCAAGCTTGATGATATTGACACCGTCGCCCTTGAGGATCCCCATAAGCATGGCCTGCGTGACAATGTTTGCTTTGAGTACGATTAAGATGTGCCGGAGTGGAAATAAGCTAGAATTGATTTATAGCTCAAATTATCCATTGTCCGTTGGTTGAGTGAGATCGATGAATTTCGTTGTCGATAGTGTCATTGTCGAAAGATGAAGAGCTGACAATCGAGAAATAAATGAAAACCACATCTATTTGAGGATATGAAAGCGGGCTTCGTGGCCGCAATCTGTCACAATCCTTTTTTCCAGCAGCATCCCACAAGCTCAGGCATATCGGTTTCCTGACATCCACTCTCAGCGACTACAAACCCGAAGCAGCAGTTGGTGATTTCACCATGAGACGCCATATTTGGCGGCATCAACTATTTCTCGAAATCAAATCTTTCCTTCGAGTAGCGCGATATCGTGTGACCACCATACACTTAGACATCTTTGGTTACGGGGAATTGCCTGCGTGGAGCCTTATCTGTGGACTTCGTTCCTTTGTGAGCCAGATCTTTGCGACTTTTCCATGGCAAGTTGAAGGATGACGAAATGCTCTTTTGTTTGTTTGTTTGTTTCTTTGGAAGAATAGTGCTGTGTATTGATACGTAAGCATTGCTCTCTATATATGATTGAAGATAGCTGAGTATCGCTGGGCTTGTGAATTTTGAATTTAAGATCGAATGGAAAAACTTGAGGGTTCACCCCATGGCGCGATGGCGAGATTCAGGAAGCAAGAAAGAGAACTTACAGTTTGTATGGTTTTAACGTAGTAAATATATTTTTGGTGAATTGAGAGACTTGAAAAGTTTGGCAGTTTGGCATTGAAGGTTTGGTAAAGTAGGTAGAAATTATCACAAAAGTGTGTGTTTGTGGGATAAGGAGAATGATCTAACCTTTCCCGGTGGAAAGGATCGGAAAAGAAATCGCAGGACTGTTCACCTTTGAGCCATAGAAAACTTCACAGATAACTTGAATGAGACTTGATTATTAATACCTAAATTAATCAAGTAAACAACATCTCTTGATATTTCCTTCATGAACTAGAGCTCCTGTTGATAAAAATCAACAACCTCTATCTTTCTAGAAAGTCCGCCCCAAATGTAATTAAAGCCATCTGCCTCTTTATCAAGAATGGAAATTTCCATCAAAATGTAAGTTATCACTTATACACAATCTTTGCCATCCTCAATCCTTGATCAGGTGCGTTAGTCAAGGAAATTTTCCTGATCATCACGGGTGAATAGTAACAGCTTTGTGAAATGGATCAGGACTCCTTCTAAGAATCGGTAGTATCAACAACAACTTTCAGAACCAATCTTCCATCGTCATCCTTAACTCTACCAGCCATTGCAAAAGCCTCCGGAATATTCTCGAATCCCTTGTATCTCTGCGTGATCAACTTTGAGAGATCTGGAAGTAAGGGATCATTGCTTGCCACAAGCTGAATGGCATCCGTGTAAGTGTTTGCGTATCGGAAGACACCAACGAGATCAACTTCTCGTAGGGCTGCTGCAGAAATCGGTAATGTTTGTATAGGGGTTCCCATGCCAATTAGCATTATCTTTCCTCCCGGTTTGGTTGACTGACGTAAATTAGTTTCAATTTCTTTCCAGAATACCATTTCACTTACATATATCGAGGCCTGAAGGCATGATTCAACGCCTGTACACTCAAATACTGCATCGACCTCTCCTTCTCCAGATGCCTCCTTGACTAATTCGGCAACCTCTTTCGCAAATGCCAACTTATCCTCAATTGACTGAGGTCTCTTCATAGGAACCAAGAGTTTGGCATCTGCGAAGTTGTTCTGGAGTGCGAAGTCTAATCGGTCGGGCTGTATATCTGCTATAACAATATTCTTGGCACCGGTTACCTTGCACATGGCCGCAACCAAGAGACCCACTGCTCCGGCACCAAATACGAGCACTGTCTTGCCCTTTGGCAGAGCAGCTCTTCTCGTACCATGGATGGCGACGCTGAGAGGTTCAAGTATGGCACCGAGCTCAAGAGACACCTCTGATGGCAATCTACACTGGTGAGCACGCGGGAGGAAAGATATAGAATGAATCAATACTTACAGATGGCAATATTCTGCAGGATGATTGATCCGTTCCTGCAAAGTTCCTTGAAAATGTGGGAATGCTTTTGCTGAGCTTCTAAACTTCATTTCTTTGCAAATATTGTATCTTCCAGTTGCACACAATTCACAAGTCTTGCAAGGGAGTCCAACTTCCAACGCAACATGGTCTCCAACATTCAAATTGCTGACTTCGGAGCCAATAGCAGTAACAACACCAGCAGATTCATGACCAAGAGTCATGGGCTCCCTTACGATAATATCTCCATTTCTATAGTGATTATAGTAATGTAAGTCAGATCCGCAGAGACCGGTCGCTTGTACCGCAACTTGTACCTCTGTTGGTTCAGGTACACCAAGGGTACGAGTTTCCTTTCGAATGTTAGCCAGCATATTCTCGTCTTCTAGAACCACTTGAGGGACCCACTTACAACTTGCAAGTCTTTGGCGGCATGAAGCACGGAAGCTTTTACTTCTCCTTGGTTAGTAGAAGTCATGATGTTGAGTGATTTCTTGCAAGAGATGTTGGTTTCAGAAAGTTCATTTCAATATCAAAATGATTAGGTACTTGTAGCTTGCCAAGTTGATGTGGTACGGTAGTTAGTTCGTATTAAATACCTCCGTGTACAATCAACCATCGGCTTATGACGGTGTAAGAAACAGGATAAGTCATGTACCCCCTCTTCCCCCCCACAACTCCACCACTCTGACCACTATGGAGAAATTTGGCCTAGCCAATCCCCCCACGTCCAACTTTTCGGCCCGCTGGTCGGAGGGGAAAGCGCAACCTAGAAATGGAAATTAACGTATTTGATCGATGATCAATTGATATACCCACTAGGTCGGTCTACTTATTCATCCCAACTTCCAGAAAAGATGTAAGGCAATACCAAAAAAACAAGACATCTTCGGGTACGAAATAATATAATGGCTACCGCAGCTTCAGCAGCACTATTCTCTTTAGAGGGACAAACAGCACTCGTTACTGGTGGTACACGGGGTATTGGACAAGCTGCTTGCATAGCACTTGCCGAGGCAGGAGCAGATTTGATCTTGATACAGGTAACTCGAGTTTAGTTACGCTGTATTCGAATTAATGTGGACTGACGAATATTTGCGTAACAGCGTAATCGTGACAATCTCGAGACGCAGAAAGCCGTCGAAGCTCTTGGCAGGAAAGCTCCCATATACACCGCGGACCTTGCATCGAAGGAAGAAGTCGCCGGCATCACATCTACTGTCCTGAAAGATGGACACTCGATAAATATCCTCGTAAACTGTGCCGGAATTCAACGGCGTCATCCGAGCCACGAGTTCCCGGATAACGACTGGAATGAGGTGCGCATCTAATGGCGCATGTTTGTCGAGGGTGTATTATGCTAATAATTATCGTTTTAGGTGATTCAAGTCAACCTCAACACCGTCTTTTCTCTCTGTCGTGATGTTGGAGCCCACATGTTAAACCTCGAACCATCCGCTTCCACCGGTCGTCGAGGTAGCATCATCAATTTTGCCAGTCTTCTTAGCTTTCAGGGTGGTCTTACTGTTCCTGCATATTCAGCATCGAAAGGTGCGGTGGCACAGCTTTCCAAAGCTTTATCCAACGAATGGGCATCGAAAGGGATTAATGTCAATGCAATTGCTCCAGGCTATATTGAGACGGAGATGAATACTGCGTTATTGGCCAATCCAGAAAGATTGAGGAGTATCAGTGAAAGGATACCGGCGGGTCGATGGGGTGCTCCGGAAGACTTCAAAGCGAGTGTCGTTTTCTTGGCAAGCAAGGGGAGCGCATATATCTCGGGACATATTCTTACGATAGATGGTGGCTGGATGGGCAGATAAAAATCCATGGTGAATTGATGGGATTAAGAATAATTTCTTGTCTGTATTCAACTCCTTCATTTTTTCGTCATTGTCGCTTGGGACTTGGGACTTGGGTGTATACTCATGTTTAGCTCAATCTCTGAGGATTCACGGCTTCCACAACTTCAGACTGGCACCACCGATTCAATCTTTATTCTTAAATTCGGCAAGGCCAATAGAGATAGCTATATGATGTCGGTATTGACCCTTAATTCCGAACTCAATAGTAATATAATATAGGAATAGAATTGATCGATTTTCAGAATAGGAGGAACCATTTTCAATATCATTGAACGCTCTCTTGTATATGTCTATGGCATTAATCATTAAAATGACTGCGCAGCAGCTACTCAAAACAAGAAACTTCCAGAACTCCAACATCATCATCATCGAGAGACAGATAAGATTCCCATACATTCCCACACCAGCATTAACTCCATATACCCAACCCAGGAACAAAACTTCGTCATTCTTTTCCATTGCCCATGGTAATTGCTCCATCTTCTCGAAATCCCCAATCAATCCAACCTCTCCCTCCCTACCCCGCCATAAGGAATCATGCCCTGCCCTCCATCCATCCTCCTCCAAACCATCTCAACCCTCCTCTCACTCTCCGCCTCCCCCTCAATCTTAACCCATCTCCCTTCCTTTGCCTTTTCCTTCTTTCGACTTGACAGCTTCAGTTTCATAAATTTCACTTCGGTGTTGAGTTTGGTGTAGAGGGATCGTGTGCGTGAGAGCGTGGTGGAGGGCTTGAGACAGCTGGCGGAGCTGGCGGCGCCAGAGGATTGGGGACTCAAAATTGGGAATGAGGAATCCGAGAATGGTGAGGAATAGGTGGAGAAGGGCCTGCTACGGCTGGGCTTGAAACTGTGGTGGGTGGAGGAGGCAGTGGAGGTGGTGGAAGAGCTGCGAGTGGAGGTTGGGGTCGTGGGACGGAGGAGGGGTGCATTCATTTCCATATCCATGTTGGGATTTGCTTGGGGAATTACTGTATGGCGTTTGATATGAAAACAGAAAAAAGAAGAGAGCAAACGAATTCTATAAAATCGTAGAATTTGGAAAGAAAGAAGATGGAGATTTGCGAATGCACCAGGCAATTGCAGTATGAATGAAATCCAAAATGTCGAATTATTGAACTTATTAGCCAGAGAAGCTATGGAAAATGTACAACATAGAAACACCCATCATCATCATCTCCACAGAAACTCCGTCTTTCTTATATACCCCTCCATTACCTCTCTCTCCTCTCCCATCTTCCAAAAATAAAACAAACACGATTCCCACCTTATTACTCACCTCACCACATTCTCCCACTCAAAAAATCAACAAACCCCATTCAATCCACTTACATAAATTCAAGATGAAACCCAAGGCGCCTACGCGGCTGTGAAATTTCCAACCGCATCGTGAAGAGTGCCGAAGACTCTGGATTGAACAGGACTCTTGTATATATATGATTGGCGTTGATTGGCATCTAGAGATTGGAGGTAAGACTTCGGGGCGCCTGTGGTACCGTTTTGCTGGGGAGAATGTTTTGAAACCGTCAAATTACAGGCTGTGCTTGCTCCGGGGATTTTTTGGGCGCTTGACGGGGGTTGATGATTCTCTTTTGGGGGATTGATCTGCCTCTGGTTTTTTTTTGATGGTGGAAAATGGGATGGGATGGGATGGGATGGGAAAGCAAAGCTTGGAAGAAATTAATTTCTCGTGATTTATGCATGGAAATTTGAACCGCATTGAAATTTGAACCGCACTGCGTTGCTGGAGCCCTCAACTCATGGATATGAAACACCACCACACGCCTGAACGGACAATCACGTGATCAACACGTCTTCCAAAATATGCACTTAAACTCCATTATTTCCATTTCCATTTCCGCTGTGCTACGACTCTGCCTCCCGTCATCTCCGACACACCACCCAGAACCTCAAAATAGTATCCTTTGCGGAATATTTTGTAGGGCTGGAGTCGCAGACGTATTATATTAAGTTTTCCTCTGACAACTTGTCACTGGTACAAGCCAATGAGGTCACGAGAAAGAGTTTTATTTAGAAAAATATGTTTGTGTGGACTGTGGACTTGTGGATTGCAGGTGGATTGTTGGATTGTGGAGTGGTTGTGCAGCTAGGTAGGTAGCTGTGTGCTTTTATCTTCATATTATTATTATTTATCTATTTATCCTCATATTATTATTTATCTATTTATTCTCATATTATTATTTATACCTACTAAGTATTATTCATATTATTCATATTATTTATTAATAACATTTTCATGAATTCATTAATTCATTAATCCGTAACGCTGCTAACGCATCGGTAGTTAATTTCCTGCCATAATCCTCCGTCCCTATTACCTACCTACCTAGGTCGTACTAGTTAATACTCGACGTGAGCTTTTCCGAAGCTTTTCCTCAAGGAAGAGCAAATCCCGTTGGCCGGAAACGAGATTAAACATTGGCACTCATAGAGATGAGATTACCAGATTACTGTATTAGACAGCGAACCTTATGATTATGAGAAATCATTCATTTCGGAAGGTGGGTTCATGCCACTTCATGGATATTTCCAATTTTCCATCGCATTTTTCTTATTCTTGTTCATATGCTTCTTCATAAAACATAATACAGTTCACGACTACTGTAAGACATTTCAAGACTTTCTCCATACCCATACCTACTCTATATGATTCGATAGTTCGCTTTCTCTCTTCACTGCCCACTTACCACTTACTACTTACTGGTACTTACTACTCACTCTTCACTTCACTCATTTCACCTCACTTCACTTGATTTTCACTTCACTTCATTCGTTACATACATTATTGACATTAACATTGAACGGAAATACCTTTTCTGTTCGAATCGAATCTAAGGTTCTCTTAAAGGTTGGGCCTATTAAGAAAGCTTTGGGCAGCATTGCATGCAGTCGTCTGCCAAAGATCACTTCACTCGTTCCAAAAACGCGAAACCTGCAACAGCAACGGCAACTGCAACTTCTCCTTAACACCGAGAAGAAATTATTTGATACTTAGGTTAGAAGGTCTTGGGACTGGTACTCGGTCTTAGATTATTGATAATCCTCTAAAGCAACCGCGTTGCTTTGGGATTTGGAGCTATCAAATCCTTTTTCAGGAAAGGATTCAGAGGATTTCAAGGCTGCGCCAAGTGAATAATCTCTTATTGTTAATAATATCACATTGGATTCAAGATTTTTAAAGGCAACAAGATACCTAGAACTTCCAGAACAGACAACCATGGAGAAAGCAGAAGAAGACACCGGACAACCCTCTTTCACCAGAAGATCTCCATCACCAACCGGAATACCTACACTAGCTATAGGAGCACCTAGGAATTTCTCTCGATGCGTTTCTACGGCCTCCGAGGGCTCCGTTTATTCTGGCAGATCAAGTACTATGAGTCGCACATCTGAGAATAGTTCAGTCGGAAGCTCGGTTTCACGATCATCATCTGCGAGTTATGGAACTAGAAGGCCGAAACGACGCGGTTATGTTAGACCACAAGGAACCAACTTTGCGAAGTCAGCACAAGCAAGAGAGAGTGTTTTGAGCTTGGGAAGCATAGCCCATTTACAATATTACTTCGCTCGAACCGGTCTGCTGGACGGAAAAGGTGGGCGATTGGTGAAGAAGAGGAAGGATGGGACGGAGACTCTGGACTTATCGGTTTTGGACACGTCATTCCTTGTACCTAGATCAGGATCTGATGCGGACTCATCATATGCTTCCACGGCTAGCAGCCCCGAGCTCACTGCACAACTGGGTGGCCTGATCGTAGACAGTCCTATAAACGACTACAATGAGGATGAGGATGAATATTTTAGCGACGAAGAAGATGATAACCCTTTGCATATGCTTCCTCCAACGGCAAGTACCTATATCCACCGCGAGAAAGTTGTTGCCCCTCCTCCAACTCTCGATCAACTTAGGAGGGACCTAGTGGATGCTCTTAACAATGCTACTGCAGCTCTAGAAGATGCAAAGCATGCAAGAACACCACCAGCGTCTCCATTGCCCAAACCAAAAGCCGAACCCACCAATCCTGCAGATTCCGATGCTAAGAATACAGGCTGGTTTGAGGTTCAAGGCATGCATATACTCGATATTATGACTCTGGCTATTCGTGCAGCAAAAATGTACTATACAGCCCACGAGCATCCTGAACGCCTCCTAGCGATTAAGTCCGAAAAAGAAATCCGAGGAGAACTTTTATCTGTCCTTGAAGTTTTGAAGCGTATGGCTACTCGAGTATTCGCCAGTGGAATGCGCACAGAGGAAAAGGAGACGATGGTCAACTGGGTTGACGGCGTACGCAACATGCTTAGACGAGAGAAAGTCCTCGAGTATGAGGAAAGAGCGTTAATAGCAAGTTGGACGTGGCTTCATGGCGATGACTGGGAAGGGAAGGAAATTGAAAGAGAGTACGCATTCCTAAAATCAATGGACCCGGAACCCGATACTCTACCACCACTGTCGTTGGTGAAGGATGTCACAGATGACAGTCTACTCCCTACACCATTCCTTGCGGAAATGAAAACCGGCCTAAGATTAGTGAAGCTACATAATGCAGCAGTCAAGAAGAGCAAAAGACCCTTCGGGGCAATACCTACATTCCATACCGAATTCACCAAGCCGTACCGATCAGCCGAGAACCTTCGATTCTGGGTCAAAGCTGCGGAATTAAGATGGGAAGTAGAAGTCAAATTTGATGTTATGGGAGTTGTAAATAACGAAGATCGTGATGCATGGGAAGGATTTGAAGAAGTTATCTGGAAATGGTGTCGAATGGTCCGGGAGGAACTATCGGAAGAATTAAAAAGACCCAGGAAGATGTCTATTAAGGTCTAGTCGTAATGGAGTAATAAATACACCACCTTATGTTATGAGTTTTTTTTCTTCGCATATCTATTACGCCAGGGGACGCCAGGGGAAGGGAAAGGGAAAGAGAAAGTTCTCCTCGGACACCATACATACATAGTAATTCTTTTTAATTTTTTTTATTGCACATAATTAGGGCGGACTTTGGGGAGAGAGGTCAAGCAATGGACACATCTATAGGTTTTATGGGCATACATTTTGTAGTTTTCTTAGTCCTTTTTCATCCGCGATTCTTCGCGCAGCTTGTTTTTCTCATCTTTTTGTACTTTTTATCTTTTTAACACACGCTGGCCTTGGCTTTGACTGGCATTGACTGGCATTGAAGGAGTACTATACCCATACCCATACCCATACTCCGATCCTTATTCTTATTAGTCTTAGTATTAGTCTTATTTTTATTATCGTTCTTATTAGCTATCCATACCTTACCTTACCTTACCTTACCTTACCTTGGGTACTTACGTTGCCGGGTTTTTAGAGAGATCGGGGAATATTATATACATATATACATACATACATATATAGTGGCGAGTTTAGATGAATCAACTCGTGTTCTTCTTAGCTTACCTTGCTTTACCTTGCCTTGCTTTGAAGTTTGAATGTTTGAATGGATCCCGATCGATAGGTGATTGTATTGTATTGTGTTGTCTTGTGTTATTTTATGTTTCCAATTGTTGTCCATTAATATCATGATGAGGATGAGAACGAGAAAGAACTTTGTCTGGGTTTCTGCTTTGGGGGTTTCGCTTGTGGCCTGATTTCTTGTGATTTCTTGTTACCTAGATACCTGTTCGGTGGAAATATTTATCACTCTAGAGTAGTAGGTATGGTGTAGTATAGGATGGTATAGGATAGTAACTATCAGTGATTGCGAGAGGTAAAAGAGGTAGAGCTAAAAGATGTAGAGGTAGGGATAGGTAGGTAGATACCAGGTAGATCTGTGAACGGACGGGACCGGATGGGACGGGACGGGCTTGGCGCCTTGATATTGATTGATTGAGTATGTAAGTATAGAGCTATTTGATAGATTTTGAAATCTACCTACCTAGGTAGGTAGGAAGCGCACGGTACGATACGGTTTGGTACGGTACAGGTTGGAACTTGGAAGATTGGGTTGGTTTTGTGAGGTGAGGTGAAGTGAGGGGATGTTTGTGAGGAGTCTATGGTTGGAGGGAGAGGGTTGCAAAGGATGAGGGGGGACCGAGTGAGTTGATAGAGAAGAAATATATAACAAGAAATAAAAAAGAAGAGATTAAATAAACCAAAGCAAAGCAAGGCCTCGGAAAAAGGAAAGGATAATTATCTACGAAGTCACTGTCAAAATCCTGTAGGCGGGTGGCCTGAAAAGAAAAGAGGAAAAAGGGAAAAAGGGGGAAAAAGAGGAAAAAGAAAAGAAAAGGGGGCCGTGAAGATGGTAAAGATGGAGGGAGGGGGAGAGGGAGAGAGGAGGGAGAGAAGAGAGGGGAGAGAAGAGAGGGGAGAGAGAGAGGAGGGAGGGAGAGACGAAAGGCCACAACGGGAAACTACTAGGTAGTTGATGGACAAACACCCAGATATAGTATCGATTTTCACGACGAGGACCTAGGACCTAGGTATGCAAAGGATAGGGAATGGAATGGTGGTTGATAATTAGCAAGTATGAGAAGTGTGAGAAGTATGTATGGTCTTGATAAATGTATGTTGTAGGAGAGAAATTTTCGAGGTAGAGAAGGAGGAGTGGGTTGTGTGGAGGTGAGGTGTGGAGAGCTGGGATTTTTGAAAGAGCATAGTGATGCGGATGCAGATGGGGGGGAGGCTTTGGGAGGAAAGCCCAGATAATATGAGGCTGTTTGGGTGAGGGTGGTTTTCTTGGCGATAGTTAGAAGAGAGATAGTCGATTCGATTCAATCAAATCAATATACATACGGCCTACATTGAAGATTTAGATTTAGATTTAGATGTAGATTTACTTTATAGTATATATGGATACAGGTAGAGGAATCGGAAAGGAAAGGAAAGGAATATATATATAACTGAGATGGGAAAATTTGGTCATGTATGTTTACCTAGGTAAGGATAGAAAGAGAAAGCCTAGCTGAATATTTATGTTCATTTTGATGTTAATAATTGCGTTATGTTTTACTCTTGCTCTTGCTCTTCGTCTCATCTCATTCTACAATCTCCATGTAAGTATACTCTCCACCAAAACAACGTGCAACTCGCAGAACTGGAATGGAAATTATGGAATGGAATGGAAGGCGAATTTGATCTCATTTCACCTCATCTAATTATGTTTTGAACTCGAATATAAGTAGGAAGGTACAGATGGATGGATGGATGGATCTCGAAATATCTATATGAATATGGGCTCCATGTTATGTAGGTATGGGCTGGTTATATACTATATACCATGCGTGAAATCCTTAGTGTTAGAGTTGGAGTAAAAACTTCTACTTGCATCATTCATTTATTTTTTTAAAAGATAGTAGAGCTTATCTATCTATCTATCTGTCTGTCTATCTATCTGTCTGTCTGTCTATCTATCTATCTATCTATCTGTCTGTCTGTCATTATTCTTCAAGGGATGAAGAATAGGCACTATGAGGTAGTGGCATTCAGATGAGATGTTATGAGAGTAAAAGGATTAACATGGGTACCTAGTATACATGGCGGGTATACCATATCTGCTTGATGGGTAGATAGATTCATGGGTGGGAGATCATGTGAATGTTAGACTTATGATTGATTTATGATAGGGAGTGGGAGTTTTGATGGAAATTGAAAATCTGGGTGTGGCGTGGCGTGGTGATGAATGGGTTGGGATGGGCTGGTTTGGTTTGGTTGGGATGGGATGGGCATTATGATGATAGTTTATGTAGATTGATGGATTATTGAGAAAGTACTGTTAAATCTCTCATTTATTTATGTATGTATGTATGCATGTATATATACAGAAAAATATACCCTCAAATCAGCTACCGAGATAATATATCAAACACCACGCATCAAACAACAGAACACCTTTCTAGAATTGACATCTACAGGTTCACTCCTAGGTCAATCAATAAATTTGGAATAAAAAGGCATGAGTACAAAATTGTGTTGATGGAATATTCAATGGATATAGAGAGATGGTGATGGATGGATGTTTGGTTTGTGTGGTAGAATAGTAAGTATATGGAGATGGAGATGGAGATGGAGATGGAGATTGGGATTGGGATAAAATACGAGAAAATATCTCTGATGGAGGTGGATTCTGGGTTGAGGTCTGATTTGGATTTGGATTTGGGGGAGAATATCTGGGGGTTTAATTTGTCTTTGTTAATGGGGAATTCTGGAGATGAAATGGGAATGAGAATGAGAATGGAAGAAAGTTAAAGTTAAAGAAGGTTAGGGAAGTTATTGAGGGTTGCATTTCATCCTTTAATTCTCCTGAATACATATCAGATTACAACTGTGAAGATATTATTCTTTGCAATCCAAAAGTGCAATGTGAACTGGGCACTGTATAGTATACACTTAGAAGCGCAAGAACGAACCCGATGAGGAAGCCAAAATAGGAAGAATAAATAACGATAGAACTGGCATTATCACGATGAGCCTTGATTAAATGATCGATGGTAATTAGGAACAGGCGTGGAAAGATGTGATGATATTACCCTGCACTCAAGGCCCTCGCCTTGTTAGTAGGGTCTGCTAATGGAGTGAACTTCGCATTCTGTTGGATGAAAAGCAAACCCTGATTTGAGACCATCTCTGGCATAAATTGCCTGTTGTTGCCAATGGATTGATATATTGGGAAAGCGCAAGTTTACTTCTCGTCTCATTGGTTCTTTCCAACCTTGGATCAGGATATGTAAGTTGAGTCACGCCATCACCTTAGCATATCTCAATCCACGTTTTGAGTCCTTTGACTGAAATGTTGGCTCTCATGAAAGAAGACAGCCTTAGACAAGGCTGCTGTATTCGAGATCAAGTCAAACGAGTATTTTAATGCCCACGATATATTTGGCCCTACTGGAATTGCCCGAAATGAACTGGAAGGTTGAATATTCTGTTTGTATATCCATTGCCATCCGATAGAATTAAGAAAATTCATCAAGTTAGTTTGACGTCGTGTACTTCGGACCAAACCCTTGACTCGGATGTTCAAGTCTGCAGTAGCTAAGTTACGATCCCTTATTTATACATCTATGGAATCTTGACCGCTCCGTAAGGAGGTGTAGTACCACTGAGACTAGAGATGGTACTGGAACCCCCACATATCTAGTGGTTTCAGCCTTTTCGCGGGACGAAAGCACCTGTGTGTAACAAGAGGAAGAGGAAGAAGAAGAAGTGAAGTCGCATTGCCAATGTAATTGAGTGAGGTTTAATGCCAGGCAGAGCAATGAGCCCAAGTAGAATAAGGGGGAAGAACGAAATTCGCCAGAGCTAGAATATCATGGATAATCCGAACTCCGTAACCTCCAATAGATTGGCTACGATAGTTGTGGTGCAAAGCTGCATATCTTCCAGCTTGCACAGGGAATCCACAGAAAGCCTGCTGGGCAAGGTGTAGGTGGCTAGAGAAGTCATCTAGAACTATTGACTGCATACTTGAGTATATTGGGTGCTTTTTGCTTCATCTCCTAAACTTATGGTTCTCGATAGATTGTTCAAAGCTCCCGCCAGCATATCTCTCGACAATATATCACCGAATATTCCGGCCCAGCTCAAGTTTGAGATGATCTTATCTATTAAGGGGCGTGGATACAAATATTGAAGATAACGTGCAGAATTGAGATTCCCACTTCGCAAGGAGAGGATACCACTTGAGACCCTGTATTCAAGATATTCGACCAGATTATCAGATGCCAAGCAATCCAGAAAGATGTACGTGATGGTATCGGCGACCCCGAGTACACAGTGCGAGAGAAAAAAAAGATTGACATAGAGTGCAAAACAAAACACGGGATTGGAAATTTACAGATGGAGTATGCAGTATGTGGTGTCAAACGTCTGGAAAAGTATGTAGGTAGGACTTCCAAGGTTTGAGACGTTGTAAATGCATTGCAACATCGTCCTGCATTTATCGATAACATCAATTGTGGTACGATAGATATGATGAAGACATCTTTCTCAGACCAGGTAAATAAAATCCTATACTCTGTAGAATAAGGATACTACAATTTTATACAGGTATCTTACAAATGAAATACAATTAATTACCTAGGTATAATCCTGAGGGTAGGTAGAAGGTAATCTTACAGTATTGGTTCAAAACCCATGCTTATATTGTATCTCTCTATTGAATTGATCCAAGTTGCGGGATCGAATATAGATTTTCTAGAACGGATCGTCTGTCACCTTGTCAACTTGACAACCTCTTGACACCTTGTTTTGTTACCTTGTTACCTTGTTACTTCCAGCTTGCCTTGTCGCTGTTACTCGATATCTATCTTATCCACCTTGATGTCTCCACGGAGTATCTATACCGGGAGGCTAGATACATGATCTTATGTATCACTGACATGTTATTTATATTTATATAAGCAGTTGCCTCTTTCATTCAAGAAAGCGGGGCAAAAAGAAATCATTCATGCATCGAGGCTGAAGGATTACATTCCACCATTTCAATCATAAGAATCCGAAAAGAGGAGATTGAAGAAGCCAAGTGTAAATGAAGAAATGAAGAAATGAGATCTATCAGATTTACGAAAAGAACCATTATGGCGTAAGACGGGAATTTCCATGATTCCGTCTCCAAGTTTGCTTAAGTTTGCTTACATCCATACATACATCCACCAGATACAACAAGTACCAATTCATTTCCATTCACCGCAGACCGAATTCGAACATGAAGATTCCAAAAATATCTTCAAATAAAATGAAAGATAGGGACACAGCTGTTCGTACGTACAGCACAGCACATCACATCTGATCTTACATACTCGGTCAGTAACCTATAATATCAATAAATTTTCAGCTTCCTCAGTACCTGAAACTTCACCGCGGTCATTCGGTAACATCAATTGCTCCAGCTTAAAGATTGAAGTTAATCGACCAAGTGGCTTTTTTCTTCATTCTTGAAATATACTTATTGAGAGTCATGATGATACTGTAAGTGGTAGCCTGGTTAGATGAATTATTCTTTCCTTGTGTCACTCAGCATCTTGCAAACTCCAACTCGCCCACCATATTTTGAAATAATCAAACAGAACATGAAACGGCACCTCTTCAACAGCTAAAGCAAGCCAGCTTACTGCGCAGACCAGAAACATAACATCACATCACATCACATTAAAAGAATTACTCCGCATCTGCATAACCGTCAGCTTTTTTGATGCACTACCTAGGTAGGTTACTGTACAAGGAAACATGACATTTTCATTCCATCTCACGATTCTCACCTCTTCTCTCCGTCTCTCTCTCCCTCCTTGCATCTGCATAACTTTCCTTCCTTCCTTTCCACGTTGCGCTGCAACCTCAACCTGCACTGCAACATAGTCAGACCAACCAACCAACCAACCAAACGATGACCGGCCCCCAACCCCAGATCAGCAATGCACCTGATCCTTCCCTTTTCCATCCTCAATGTGCGGTGTGGCTCGACAAGGAATCCACCTGGGACCGCATGGCAAACTGGGATTTTTTCCTCTTCCCTTACAAGAATCTCACGAGCTAGGATGATTATTATCGCGAGTGGAAAATAAAAACACTCGCTGCAGATTGCAGTATACTATATTTCCACATGTCATGTCATGCCCTGTCATGCCCTGTTGCTCTTCTGCAGACATGGTATGGGTGCGCGCATAGCATTGCATTATGTTCCGTATCTGTATGTTACAGTACAGTATAGTACAGAACAGTACAATTTCGTGCAACCGGTCACCGGTAAGGTTATGTAGGTACCTACCTATGTTTGAGTGAGTGAGTAAATTGAACGACCGACCGACCTACGCCGCCCAACCTGTCATATCGGCTCGTTTCATCTGTATGTAGGTAGTAGGTATATAAAACGTGCTGTGGGCTGTTGTAGCCAGTACCTGAAGCTGCATTGCATCTACCCCCACCTGATGTGAAATGTGAAAGGTGCCTATGAAATACATACATAGAGGCGTTTTTTGGGGTTGTCACTTGTTACTCTGTAGTTACTTGGAGAAGATGTCCAGCTCTGAGCTTGCTTCATGGTTTGTTGTTGCTATTTGTAAAGGGGCTGTGTTATTTTGTAATGTGATGTGATGCGATGTGATGTGATTTTGTTTGCGGAAAAATAAAATAAAATACAATTATATTTACGGGAAACAAATACTGTAGTTGTAATGGAAGTAAAAAGGTTCTTGAAACAAAACAATACAAGTACCATTTTCGTAGGATAACAAAGTAATTATCAATATCGACTCGGCATGAATGAATTTCTCATCTACACATCGAAAATATTCCCTCAGCCCTTTTTATTATTATTCTAGTAACACCTTTCTAACACCAAGCAAGGTTGGGCTTTCCTTCAACCTTTATGATCATGCAGATACTATGGCGTCGAGGTATATAGGTATGCACCAACGCCCTACATACCTCCCTACTATGTATGCCGTGACGGCGTGTCGCACAACTAACGAATCAAGGAGGGCTTTCTTACCCCAATCTCCCCTCAGGCATCCGTCTTGTAATGCAAGATGGAATCCAATAATCAGAGCTTGGAGGTATCAGAAGCTGGGGTATTATACCGTCCTCACATCCACATATCTCAAGCCAATTTCTGAATTTCTTGGTTTTCTCCTAAAATGATGGATACAGCATGATTGATATAATGAAAGGAAAAGGAGGGGGGAAAAGCCGGAATGGATGGATGGAATCTGTCGTTCATCTTTTGATCTATGAATAATTCAATTGGGCAACGCAACTCTCCTTTTCCCTCCTACTAACCTACTAACCTACTACCCCCTCTAAACCAACCTACGTAGTAGCTAGTCATCATTTCCCGCATATCCCGCATTTTTAGACGACCCCGAGTAAAGTTCCTAAGTTCCTAAGTACTCTACCTACCTAGGTCCTAGGTCCTTGTAAGTGTAAGTGTATGTATATGTATGTACAATTAACTTTACCTTTATTTTACTTGTTCATGCTAAAGTTAATGCTAATCGATGGAGGGAGATGTCCTTTTCTTATTTAGGTACTTGTTTACTTTCTATGGTGGGTAGTTCTAGGGGGTGTGTGTGTTTAGCTGGAGAGAGGCGGGGGTATGGTTTGGGATGGTATGAGGGTTGATTGATAGATAGATAGATAGGATTGGATAGAATAGGATAGGATTAGGGGGATGGGGGATGGGGGATGGGGGATGGGGGGGAGAGAGGGGGCTATGTATTATTCTTTTACTCTCTTACTCTTCTATGGAACTGTTTTGTTGGGGTTTAAAGGGGGGAAGGGAGGGGGGTTGGTTGGTAAGTTGGTAGGTATCTTAGGTGGATTTTATGTATATATATGGGTAATAGAATAGTATAGGTAATAAATAGAGTAAGTATAGTAAGTACAGGCCTTAGTATAAGTACCATAATCTTGCCGTAATCAATCAATCAATGCCATCTTACCCATTCATTCATTACTCTAATTCTTAGCCCAGCCCAGCCATAAGCTCCTAAGAGTCATTAGAATAGATAGGCTAATGAATTGAATTAGTAAGGTATGGAGATATGAATACCCGTCATTATTTCGGAATCGATAGAATGGCTGAAGAAAATACCTTGGTACGGGTATTGGAATTTGTATATTTGGAAATTTTCATAGCTGGGTAATATAGAATACAGCCTGTCTTAGTATACTGTATATATCTATGATGGATAGCTACAAACATACACCCAATCAATCAATATTCATATCTTCTTAAATCTTAAATCTTTGATTCTTTCAAATCTTATTTCAAATTTCCAAATATACATAATACATTTACTCAATCCAAAATACCTAAATATATACCTAGTATAATGATTCCCTTCCCCAAACGATGTGATGTGATGCGAGATATATGATGAGATACCAAACCAAACCAAAGGAACCCAAAAACAAGAACAAAAACAAAAACGATTGACAATGCTTCTCGAATGGCTTCGAAAGAAAAGCTGGGGGTATAACATAACATTGCAGGTTTGCAGATTGACAACAAGACCAGGACCAGGACGAGAACTGGAACCAGATAGCCAGTACAAAGTAAAATAAGATAAAAAGATATAAAAAATAAACAATAACCAATAACCAAAATGATTTTTTTATTGCTCCACCACCCCCCTTGAAAAACAAGACGCAACCAGCCCGCTCGCTATAGTATGATATATTTCCCCAAAAGAAGAGAGGTCCAAAATGAGTGTAGAGAAAAAAAACTTGAAGTAGATGTCCATATACAAGAAAGTATTTTGTAGGTAGGTAGTAACCACCAACAAAGAGGGGATAAAAAATATATATGCTCTTCAGCCAAATCAACCAAACCAAACCAACCAGACCAAAAGAACAACCAACAACCAACAAATAAATGTAACGAGCGAGCGATGATTCTAATTTTAACCTAACTCCTTTCCTTTCTTGCCCCCAGAAACTTGAATATTCATGATGATGTGATGTGATGTGATGAGATGATGAAATGTTAATGACCCGGTACCTGATATTCTTACAATTCATTCATGCTTTCGTCTCGTCTCGTCTCGTCTCATCTCATTTCGTCTGGTCGCATCTTATACCCATCCGAAATATGTACCTAAGTAACGAAGGGGAAAAAAATAACAGCCCAGCCCAGCCCACACCCCCAAAAAAACCACCCCCACGCCCGCGCCTTACGTCGCACAGCCCCTGAAAAGGAAATTTGCATGAAACGCGCCTTCGCAACCGGAAGAAAAAAAAAGAGGCGCCAGTACAGCAGCACAGCTGTCCATGGATGGCACAGCCAGGTAGCTCAAGAATTTCTCCTCTGCTTACACTTTTCATGCGCCATGTGACCATTTCGAGCCGTGGTCCTCGTAAACTCGGCGCCACAATTGGGACATGAAGATTTACTGGCCACGCCCGATTTTTCACGCTGGTGACGCAAGAGATTGGAAAAAGTGCTGAATTGTCGGCCGTTGCAGCCGTGGTCCCAACATTGCGGTTTGGGTCGCGTTTGCACGACTCGGACGTGGTCCCGCGATTCGAGCGGTGAGTGCGAGGATTGAGAGACCGAGGAGAGTGGTGTCAAGGGGGAATGCGAGTGTGAGTGCGAGTGTGGGTGTGGTGCGTAGATGCTGCTGAGGTTAGATTGTTCCGAGGCGGAGGAAAGTGAGTGTGGTCGGGGACTAGAAGGTGTTAGTTGGGTGATTTGAAGTGGTATATTGGTTACTGTTGAAAATACTCACGCGTATGATGGAAGAGTGGTTTCGGGACCTCCCATTGAGTATGGTGCTGAATATGCTGAAATTGGTGTGTAATCATTTGGGCCCATTGTGAAAACTGGTCCGTACATATCCGAAGGTGTAGCATCAGTCACAGAAACTTGTGGTGAGTATGGTGCGAGGTAAGATGGACTTGGGAGACCATGATTTGAAGGGCCTTGTGATAAAAGTGGGGTTGGGGCAAGAGAGTTTGAGTTTGAGTAGTGGTCTGGGAGAGTTCGTGGTAACATGTCTGGTGTCGTTCGGTTTGATGCGTAAGGGTTGCTCAAAGATCTCTCCCTTCTTTGCCTCGTCTTCGTCTCCCTCCTCGCGTGGTCTCGTTGACGCTTCAATTCCCTCTGTTCAGGCGTGAGATTAGCTCGTGGTGGGCTATCCGAAAGCGCTCGTGTGTATATCGGTGATGGTTTAAGCTCCTCATATGGTGATAGCTGTCCAGGGCTCATATGAGGGCTGATATGTGGGCTCAAATCATGTGGTTGGATAAATTGTTCGTGCATCTCAAATTCTGCTCGAGTTAGTTCCACTCCTTCCGTAAAACTCCTGGAATACGTACGAGGCGGCCAAGTGTATGATGGTCGTACACCGGCATCGAACCGTGGGTCATAGTGATGAATACCAAGAGTAGACATAGTTTCTGAAAGTGAATTTGAATGGATGGGAACTTTGTATTCCAAGTTTTCGATACCAGGAAATGTTTGACCTGGATTGATTCGTAGTTCAAGTGAGTTCCCTGATTGAGCTTCTGAATTTGTCATACAGGACCAGTCTGTATCAAGTTCACTCTTGGTGAGTATCGGGAATGGTGTATATTGCTGAGGGGCTGGTGAAGATAGACCAGTGGCAGTTGAAGGCTCAGATCTTTGTTGAAGGAATGTGGGTGTCGGTGGACTAATGAGTGTGGTAGCTGTTGTAGCTGAAGATGCTGTTGCTAAGTCTGATGAAGATATTCCAACTTGGTGGTCTGAAGAAGTGGCGGGGCCAATCTCAATAAGAAGGCCTTGAAATTGCGATGTAGGTGATGACAGGTGACTATCTGTTTGGGACCTGAACTGACGTGAGTCTTTCTGTTCTACATACGAAGAATCCATCTTAGCAGGGGATAAGAAGGCTGTGACTTGTAATGGCGGCACATACAGATAGATTCAAAGAGATGAGACACTCGAAATAGACTGACGTTACGTTCGGATCTGGGGAGATTATAAACTCGGCGTTGATGAGGAACAATAGACGTTGTGATGCACCTATTTTGGTTCTATTCGAGGGATTCCAGGAGGCACTTAAATCAAGGTCTCCGCCTCAAGTTATCCAAGGGGAGTAAGGCTCTAAAGTACCTAAAGCATGTATGTGGAAGGCGTTGTAGCGTTGCTCCCGTCAGCATCTGATTGGTCAGATTGAGGACAGCTTCAAAGGATTCTGAACCCTGTCATACATGGTTGCCCCTCGGCCGTAGAACTTGCTCGTGTCGAAGTGATGAGAGAAAACAAAACAGGCGCCAGAGCGACATACCCGAACTTTAAATTCATCTGGGCACGTCAACGTTTGAATATCTTAGCGCGACCACGAGGCTTTCTGAGGAGAGGATGAGGCATACCACAAACCGCTAAACCATGATCACAGTATATTTCCCCTCTTAATCATGGGCTACGCCGCTCATCACGGACCCCATTGAGACCATTTAAGGGACCCATATTATGATAATGAACAAGATTAATTAATGATAATAGTTCTAATCGAGCAATCGTTCAGCGTCTGAGTAACTTTTGTTTGATGCGCTGAAGTGGAATTTTTGATCAAGCCACTTCCGGCAACAATACTAGGTAAATGTGAAGTGTCCGCCTAGATCCATTTTGATTATCTTTACTTCAAGATTACCACCTGAATGGCATGCTGAAGAGACATTCCCAAACTTGCGGGTAATTTGTAACACAAACACTTTTAGAACCAGTTCGTACCAAATCTGACAGTTTGTTGTTGTGTACATGTTGGCAGACTAGCACTACGGTTAACGTTTTTGGCTCTATACCTAAGAAGACTAGAGATATACGAATGATTATTCTCCATCGAGTAGTAATATCGCTTCTAGCCTCTAATCAAGGAAATTTAATCGGTGTAAACATTGTGCGCGCTTACACAACATGTCAATGCTCCGATATTATTTCGAATATCGTCCGCAGTATTATGTCATGAACCACAGACGAAGAGGTCTGGAGATATTGAAGAGGCTTGTATTGTGACAAGGCAAAATTATCCTCGTGTAGGCAGGCAGGCAGGCAGGCAAGAAAAAGAATTAAAAGAAAGTCAATGATATGGTATGGGCCCAAAAGCTAACAACATCTGGCAGCCCGGTAGGTTAGGTGAGTAATGCAGATCAACCGCATGAAAAATCGAACGGTAAGTAGGTATGCGGTTCCGATAGATAGATGGACAGCTTTTGATTCCATTCCCTAGTCGATTTTTCCCTTGATCCCTACATCATCCCAATTATCCTTACCATCTGCCAGATCCACGTTTTTTTGAATGAAGGAGCCAGGGGTTGTTACCATGTTACCATGGCATCAGTCTGATGAACGCAAGCATGTCTGTCTATTGTCTCCATATAAATAATGTATCTTAAATTCAACAATACTCGAGTAAAGGCTGGGAACAATTAAGAAAGACGAATTATACCTAATAGAGGTCTTTAGTAAAATTTCTTAAGTTTTTTAAGCTGCTAGTTATGCTTAAAATGGATTTTGATAAATCAAACTAACCATTCAAAGTTTTTGAAATTGATTAATAATCAAGATCTAATTAAATTTCGTTTAATTTTTAGTGTTATGTATTATTACTTTTTTTATAATTTTTATAAGAATTGTAAGGGTTAATTGGATTTACAAAAAGATAGCAATGTAAAAAACGGTCTTGATAATTTATCAAGATCGTTTTTTACGTTACTATCTCCCAAATAAACAAATTTTTTTTTAAAAGAGTTTAATTTAAAGTTTGGATTTTTGATTAAAATTTAAATTTTTTGAAAACTATACTTATTTAAATTTAGCTTTGAAGATCTATATCTATTTAAGGGTCACTAAAGTTAGCTAGCTTAAGAAACCTAAGAAATTTTGCTAAAGACCTCTAATTAATGATTCTATAGTGAAACTATCTTCATACTAACATGTTAGACGCGCCAAAAAATAATGATCTTCTTTATTTTTGCTTGCTCCCCCATCTCTCAAATAAGAGCTAGTTAGATACCGCATTTCCTCATTTAAATACCCGAGGCTTCCAGGCGGCAAAATGATTTCAAACATGATGTCTTATTTGTGTTTGCATTACCATCATCGTAAATCTATTTTCTGTACGGGATGTTAGGTTTGATGAAGAACACGAGCATAATACAGTTAGTACTTCGCTGATGTAGCACTATTTGGTGGTTTTGGTGTAATTTATGTTATAAATGGTATATGTAATCTTAATTTTGCTTCATGTAGTGTTGTGTGTATGATATTGGTCCTGATGTTCAGCAGCCCAGCGCAGCCTCGCTGACAATATCTTTTTTTTTTGTCTTTTTTTGCAATTTTGGCTTGCCTAAATTCCCAGTAAATACTTAATAGTTGATTTGATGAAGACGTGAAGAACCCCAAAACCATCGAGCTACAGGCTCGCTTAATAATGGTAGGGGCTGGGAAAAACTACTACCCTACCATTTATCCACTGCATTTATCAGTATTAGTTTCAATGTAATGTGATATATCCGCGGGGCTAATATCAAAATCTCGTTGCCTTGTCTGAAGAGATCTATACTTGGCCATCTACATATGTATGGATTAAATTTGTTCCATCCAATAGTAAAAAGACTCGATATAATACTCGATATTTACGGGACTATTTCCACGTTTCGGTGGGTCGTGTCGTACGATAGCTACCATCCATGATATCCAAGATTCCCATCTCCCATCTCACATCTCACATCTCACATGGCTTACAAGCTTACTTTCTACCAATCATCACCGGTGGGGTCCTGAACGATGATTAACGAAGATATCCAATGATGCTAACTTCACGTTGAGCTCGTCTATGACTCTTTACTATCTAGGTATCGATACTTTCACGAAAATCTTATGTTTCCATATGGGTCAACTAAGGATATCATCATGCTCTAATCACCACCATCATACTTAAAACATGCCACCATTATCATGGTCATATAGAAGGCGGAGTTTGAAACATCGTTCTCGAGGCAGTGTCGGTGAATTACTCGAAGGTAGGAGGAGAATATCTCAAAATAGAATCAACATGCGACCCGAGATCCGGAACCGAGAAATCCCATTCTTGATTTAATTACCCGTTGTCGGAGATGCGGTACTTCACTTTATAGCTTCAACTCACCACGGCTCTGTACAACAGTACAAACCATGTTCCATGATCGGTCAACATTCAAGAAGAAAGAGGCTCAAAGGGACGTTTAGGATACTACTGATGATTGCAAACTCCACGATACTTCCATTTTCGATTGTTTCATATTCCAAATTTGGAAGGTATTACTTCATTATATTACCTTGCTACTACAGTATCTTAGGTAGACATATACATACGGAAGATAAAATATGCATCTGGACACCGCATTTGTCCCGTCCGTCCAACAATGCTCTCTCTACATGGGAAATGATGGGGAAAGGAAGCATTACGCCACTCTCCCTTCACCTAAAGATCTCAGCAAAATAAACCTAGAACTGATGCTTACACGTGGAAACCAACCTGCAGCATGGCTCACAGTCACCCGCTGTCTCGAAATTCAAACGCATCATCGTCATGAATCTCATCACGAATCTAATTACCAAACAAGTTCTTCGAACCCTTAAAAATATCCCGAGGTCGTCCCAATTTCATCATGATACTTAAAATAAACACAAAATAACAACAGCACTACCTAGCTAGTACCTGCAGCCCTGGTCTTGTTCAAACCCGCATACATGCAACTAGTCAAGATAGAACACTTCCAGAACCATTACCCCCCCCCATGATTACCTCATTTTAATTTTCATTAGTTCCAATTTGTTCGTTGGCAGCGTCGCATTTTTACATTGTAAGTGCTTACTTGCTATTACTGTTTGTAACTTCATCATGTGGATAACTATACTCAAGTACATGTACATCCTCGAGTATGCTTGTATGTGAAGTACCCGGTGCTTAGGTATCTTGGTATTGTATTCCACACCAGACTGGCAACTGCTGAATGCATAATGCTGATCTCCAAAAGAGGTAACATTACAAATTAGCTGACCAGCTTTTGGGCCTCTGCTTATGTGATGATGGTTGCATGTTCCACTACCATACATTCTGACATTACATCGTTTGTAGAATGTCTCAAAACCCTCACAATAAAAGCATCAAGTCATTTCATCTAAGGTATTAGTCAGGTAAGAGTAGTATACGCCTTCGGAAGGGCAAATTACTATCATGCTCGACCCCAAATATCACGATACCTTTCACGTACGAAATCAAAACAGATTTACGGGGTACGAATATAAGCAAATTAGACGATAGTTTCAATAGCGCGCGAGAATAATGAGATGAATGGCGCAAAAGCGAGAGGGGAAAAAAGACCGAAATCTCGCCAAAATACCAAATTGGCATAATTTTCAGAATCGATCGATTCAAGGTTCCAATCATGACTATTATTTATCACGGGGGCAAAATTATCATATCTTGACACTTTCCAGCAACCAGAGGTCCTGTTCCATCTCGAGCTGTTCCGGAGTCTAGGAGATCTTACAGTCTCGATTTCCCGGGTCCAGTTGCAGCTTCAGCACATGTCAAACAAAATTTCCTTCCTATCTAGGAGATCAACGAGATAAGCTGGTTCGGTATCTTCAAAACCATGTGGCATGAGAAACCCAACAGACCCAATTTACTCAAGATCATCATCCCATTTCCAACTGAAATAGAGTGCTACTCCGTATACCCACACCAACACCTTCTCGAAGCGAATATAGAACATCCATGCTGGCATGTGGCACCTCCTACATGAAGTATACTGAATGGCCTCACATGAGCAGTCAGTCTTACTGGGTACGGTTAGTATATGTAATACTTTTTTATTTACACTCCAAGTATGCAGCGGGGAATTGTCTGAAACGTTCAAGGACCCCATGAAAATGCAACATGGGAAAGATTCTGCGAGACTGAATGCTACACACCGGGATGCCCGGATTATTGATACCAAGGTTTGAGAGCAGGAGTTTCTGCTCAATCGATAGTGACTTTTGATCTGAGATCATGATCATGATCATAATATCTCACACCGCGCTTCGCAATCGTTCCCCGTCCCGAAGGCATGGTGGGGATTTGCGCTACAGACCGTAAGGTGGCCTTGGTGGCTTATCCGTTTCGCCCACCCGCTTTTTATCTATTGAAACCGCACTTCCGCCCCAAATCCCTGAAGACTCAAATGTTCCACATCTTTCTTCTCACATCTACATTTTCTTCTACAACCATCATGAAATCTACAGTATTGAACGGAATATAATATCAAACAAGGCTGTGTGTCATAAATGATCTGCCTACCTAGAATGAAGAACGATCATGGTCGGCTGTCCCGGCCGACCACCTTTTGCTTGTCCTACCTTTCCAGGTGGGTGGTCGGTGGCAAGGGTGATGTTGTGTTGGTTTGATCGACAGAGGTGGGGATCATGGGAAAGAGTGAGCCATGAGGTTTCTTAAAATAGTTTTATATCTACGGAATCGTGATATCTCGGTTAGAGACCCTTGGAAAGCGCTTTAATGGTGGTTTACCCAAAAGAACGCAATCTTTCAAGATGCCGATAAGTTCGGAAGCAAAAGGGAAGGCAGGACAATTTTAGAGTCTACAAGGTAATCGTGGGTGGATCTGCCTAATCTGCATTGATCGATGAAGGTTGGTTTGCAAAAGTACATGGTGATGGTGTACCAGTATTTGTCAAGGGGGAAGAGCGACTGGCAAAGGGACCTACGATCTCATCGCCAATTGTCAGTCACGAAGAAGTTTCGTCGATTTAAATTCTGAGCCTTTCAACTATCGATTGGGCCAAGTACTATCTAGTATGTACTTTCCAATAGCAACGAGACTTAAATGTTAGCATTCATTTGCAAGAATCGATTGGCAGCGATATGTAAAGTTTCCAAATCCGAATGAATTACAAAGAGAAGAAATCGTTCCACCTATCTCGCTCATTTCATATGTTCCCTTCTCGATTCGGTCTTCAAGTGGCAGACGCATCTCGATTGCATTCTACCCAGGTAGGTAGTCGCACTTTCCCCTCTCATAAACCGCTCTATAATGAACAAAACTGGCAAGCACGATGCGTGTTAACCGTAACTCAATGACCTGGCAATGGTGGCAGCTGATGAAATTTTTACCTTCACATCCTCCCTACTCTCAATCTCTCAAATTCTTTTGTACGTTCAAAAGCTACAATTGATGAGATGGCGTCCAGTTTAGATCCTGCGGACGAGATACGCGAGACGATGAAGGAGTCGAACAATTCGAAAGTCCCAAATGGTTCCAATGATTGCAATGAGTCCAATGCTTTGATCACTCAGTCCGTGCCAATTGGTGTAATAGGAAGTCTAACGGAAGAAGATTCGGAAGCTTGCCCCCAGCAATATGTGAAGAGCGGGTTCAGAGGTATAATTGCCTCGCCTTATGTTGCTGGAGCTGCTGTTTTGAGTACTATTGGCGGACTTTTATTTGGTACGTACACTCAAACTATTACTTCAGCACGAAGGTCTCACCACGCATTTGTTCTCAGACAATGACGACATCTGAAATATTCACAGCATTTTATTTTGCTAACGGCTTTTAGGCTATGACCAGGGAGTCGTCTCCGTCGTTCTCGTCATGGATAGCTTCCTCCTCGTATTCCCTCGCATAGGCCCCAATTCAAGCGGCTTTTGGAAGGGGATCTTAACGGCAATGATCGAATTCGGTGCCTTGTTCGGTGCTCTGAATCAAGGCTGGATTGCAGATAAATACTCGAGAAAATACTCAATTATGATTGCCGTTGGCGTCTTTTTGCTGGGAAGCATATTGCAAACTGCGGCTGTCAACTTTAACATGCTCGTTGCGGCGAGGTTTATTGGTGGCATAGGCATTGGCATGCTGTCCATGGTTACTCCTATGTACATCTCTGAAATCGCTCCACCGGAGATTCGGGGTTGTCTACTCGTTATGGGTAAGTAATCGCTGGCATATCCGTCTTTTCAATATTGCAGATTGGCTTGGTCAATTAGAAGACTGTATTCTTTGATATTGTTGAGTCGACATTGCAATGTTCCAACTGGTTCGAATATTCAGTACTTTGTCTTCCGAAGCAGCTCAGCCAATCGTTTTCTTCTGTTTTGGCTCGAACCATCACTTTGCCCATTCGGCCAATCTGTTTTCAAAGTTCCAATATAATCCATACAAGTAATTTGCTGACTATCTATACAGAGGAACTTTCTATAGTTGTGGGTATAGTTGTCGCTTTCTGGATTACATTCGGTACAAGATATCTGGGTGGTGAATGGGGCTGGCGCCTTCCTTTCTTTATCCAAATTGTGCCTGCCTTATTTCTAGGAGTTGGCGTCTACTATCTCCCCTTTTCGCCTCGATGGCTCTCCTCCAAGGGGCGCGATGACGAGGCTATGCAATCTCTAACAAAACTGAGACAATTGCCGGATACCGATTTGAGGATTCAGCAAGAAGCACGACAAATGCACGACGAAGTATCACACATTCGAGAGATTCAACTACAAAGGCATGGAAATCTGATGAATTCGACAAGCACATTTAGCAAGGTCAAGCTCGAACTGGCCTTGTGGGGAGATTGTTTTTCGTCTGACTCTATCAAGCGTACTCACGTTGGAGTAGTTATCATGTTCTTCCAGCAATTCGTTGGTATCAATGCTCTGATCTACTACTCTCCGACTTTGTTTGCTAAAATGGGCTTGGGGGCGGAAATGCAACTTATTATGTCGGGAGTTCTAAATATTTGTCAGTAAGTACATTTCCCTCCGGTGACTTGTGAATGTCTATGTCTATGGCAATATTAAGAATTAGCATACCCTTTTTGGTCGGGCAGTGATTGCGAAGAGGGTTAGACCACCCGATCAAGTTGGAAATTATTGCTCACCTGAAGAGAGCTAGATCACTCGATCAATGTCCAACCTTTTATAGACAATGAAAGCTGCCAAGCCATACATGCTGACCGATTACAGGCTCTGTGGTGTAGTTTCGAGTCTTTTTACCATGGATCGATATGGGCGACGACCACTACTTATGATAGGCTCTTTTTTGATGACAATCAGCCATGCTGTAATAGCTGCTATGGTTTTTACTTTCTCTTCCCAATGGGAATCACACCAGGACGCTGCATGGATTAGTGTTGCATTCCTTCTGTTCTACATGCTGGTTTTCGGAGCATCTTGGGGTCCTGTACCTTGGGCAATGCCATCAGAGATCTTCCGAACAGATCTACGTGCAAAAGGGGTAGCTTTAAGTACTTGTTCAAACTGGCTGTGAGTGCCACAACCCCCTTTCAACCAATAACCCCATCTTCACAATTTTCAATCTACTGAATCAAACAGAAACAATTTCATCATCGGCTTGATCACTCCACCACTTATCGTATATACCAATTGGGGAGCATACGTATTCTTTGCAGTGTTTTGTGCCTTGTCTGGGATCTGGACCTGGCTATACATTCCAGAAACCAAAGGTTGTAGATTAGAGGACATGGATGATCTCTTTGACGCTTGAATGTCACATATACAGGTGGAACAGTGGGAACGTTGATTTGCTTGGTGTCGGGAAGGTTCAGAGAGAAATAATAGCTTATAGCTCACCGGTAGCTCAAACGGAACTTTTGGAATGTATCAATAGAAAGAAATAATCTAATCCTTATAGGTAGAAAATGGACTTGCTTTGCTTTACTCTGCTTTTCTTGGTGGAAAAAATTGGAAATTAATGTGCGGCTTAGGTAATCTTGTTGTGATTGGTGTAGTCTATATTGAAGGTCTGTGCACCAACCAACCAAAAAACCACTCTACGCGTTTTCTTCGACACCGCGTCGTAGCTCTTTCATTTCAAAAAGCAAAAAGTCAAACAATCAACTTTGCATCCTAGATTATCCCTTCCACGAAAATAGCACTCTCTACACAACATCCTGATCCTTTCTTAAATCTTACCTCTTTACATTTACAGACTCATATACCGTCAAGAGTAAGCCGATCTTCCAATGAATCCCGCCGTTTGATATTGTAATACTAAAAAAGTACCAGTGTTAGAAGCCCGCCTCGAGCAAGCTGATCTCCTTAAGAAGGTATGGGAATGTTAACTTCAACCACCTTTCTCGCGCTAACAACATAATTCAGGTTGTCGATTCCATCAAAGATCTCGTTCAAGACTGCAACTTCGACTGCAATGATTCAGGAATTGCGCTCCAAGCTATGGATAACTCACACGTTGCACTCGTCTCGATGATGCTCAAGGCCGAAGGCTTTTCCCCTTACCGATGTGATCGCAATGTCGCCCTTGGTGTTAATCTCACTTCTCTTACAAAGGTTCTGCGAGCTGCACAAAACGAGGATATTCTCACCATCAAAGCCGAGGATGCGCCAGATGTTTTGAACTTGGTATTTGAGAGTAGCGAAAGTGATCGATTGAGCGAGTATGATTTGAAATTGATGGATATTGATCAAGAACATTTGGGTATCCCTGATACAGAGTATGCGGCGGTTATTACTATGCCAAGTTCGGAGTTCAAGAGGATCTGTATGGATCTTATGGCTTTGTCTGAGTCTGGTATGTACTGGTACTCCCTTACATGAGGGATGGAACTAATTATTTGCTTGACAGTATCGATTGAGGCCTCAAAAGATGGTGTTAAGTTCCAATGCAATGGTGATATTGGAAATGGTTCTGTTACCCTTCGCAGCCACAACAATGTCGAAAAACCAGACCTTAACGTCGATATCGAGCTTACCGAACCTGTCGCCTTGACTTTCTCCCTTAAATACTTGGTCAACTTCTGCAAGGCTGCTGGTTTGTCCAAGTCAGTTAAACTTTGCTTGTCCAATGAGGTACCTCTTTTGGTTGAGTACGGACTCTCTGGCAGCAGTTACTTGAGATTTTACTTGGCACCAAAGGCATGTTTACATTCACCCGATAGTATCTAAATGTAGAGAAGCTAGGAAGCTAACTTTTATTTCTAGATTGGTGACGAGGAGTAAGATACGGATGCGGTTGTCGAAAAAGTTTAATGAACGATGATATGAAAGTTTACAGCATATTCAGTATGGCGTGTGGGTTGATTTATGGATATGGACAATGGTTGTGGTAAATTGTGCCAGATTGTGCCATGAACAGTTTTGTTCTTTTACCTTGTAGTACAGTACCTGGCAATGCGATGAAGCAATTCGTTGATTTCTCTCTATAGAATCTATTAACAAAAACAATAATGAGATATATTTCAGAGAATTGTGTCTTTGCTAACGTTCGATTCTGTCATCTCTCTTGATCTCTCTTGCATCGCGCAAAAATTTGCTGATCTTCATCTTCATGTATGCCCTTAAATTGAGTATAGCGCGGGGCAGCCTGATGCCCCACCATCCCATAATCCATGGATGGATGTCATGGAAGATAAGATTATTAGGTACTGTATTTACATTTCCATTTCACTTCATTGGGAAACGAAAACGAAATATTCTCGAGGGGCAACAATTGATTGAAATTTTATGTTGCAAGCTCGGCCTATCAATCATTCTGTTACTTTCTTCATGATACCCTATTACTGCAATTGATTCTCTCTTCACCATCCTTTCCAGAGTTTTTGGCGCATTCATAGCTTGATATATCCAATCAAGCCTCCCCTCTCAATCAAATAACCTCTCCGCAACTAAGCAATATGTCTGAAGATTTTCCAGTTCCAGATACACGGGTACTTGCTGTAGCCAGTCATGTAAGGAGATCACCCTTCAAATGACTCTTCCTCAACTAACATCTTCTGCTCAAGGTTGTCTACGGGTGAGTTCTCATGAGTCACAAACTCTCTGCATCCATACCCCAACACAAGTCGACTAAGCCATATAACCTCACTGAAGATATGTCGGAAATACTATGGCCACATTCGTTATGCAATCGCTAGGATGCGAAGTCGCTGCTCTGAATACCGTACAATTTAGTATGTTGGCCTGGATACACCTCAAATCGCAAATCAGAACAAAGACGAGATAAACCACAAGCTGACTGATGTATAAAAGGCAATCATCTAGGTTATGGACAGGCCAATGGCACACGCGCTACTGCGGCCGAAATATCAGACCTCTATCAAGGTCTCAAAAACTCCTACCTCGACGACTTTAATATGATGCTCTCGGGCTATCTGCCTGGAGCCGCCTCTGTCGAAGCTGTTGGCTCCATAGCACGCGATCTGAAACTAAAAACTACAATGAAACCGGGAGGTTTCTTTTGGGTGTTGGATCCGGTGATGGGTGATAATGGGAAATTGTATGTGGCGGAGGATGTGGTGCCGGCTTATAAAGCATTGATCAAAGACGCGGATTTGATTCTGCCAAATCAGTTTGAGGTTGAGTAGGATTCCCATTTTCTTGTTCCGAAGATCATTTAAATTTTTGGAAGCGATGGAACGAAAATTGGCTAACGATCGTAGGACATTATCTGGCGTGAAGATTCAGGATATGGAGACGTTGAAATTGGCCATAACGGCACTACACGAAGTATATAAAATTCCTCATATAATGGTTACATCAATTTCACTTCCTTCTCCCGGTGCCGAGCCCCATCTTTCGGTCGTAGGCTCGACAATGACATCGAAAGCCGAACCAAGGATTTTCAGCATCAAGATACCGGCGATTGATTGTTTCTTTAGTGGAACGGGAGATATGTTCGCAGCGCTCATGTTGGTGAGATTTAAAGAGGCCGTGTGCAATGTAGAAGGACTGCTAGAGAAAGATTCGTGGATTAGTGATGATGAGGTGGAGGCTACCGAACTACCGCTTGCGAGAGCCACGGAAAGGGTTTTGGCTAGTATGCATGAGGTGCTTGCAAAGACGAAAATAGCAAGAGACGAGGAGATTGAGAAGTGGAAGAATACTGTCGGTGGAAGGGGGAAAGATGAGGATGTTAAAAGAGAGGGATTGGTAAAGTCAAAGGCGGCCGAGGTGAGATTGGTTAGGAATGTGCACTTTTTGAAGAATCCGGTTGTTAAGTTCAAGGCGGAAAAGGTGTAGACCTTGGGATAGCTAGATATAGAGGTTTGGATTAAAAACAATATAGACGCATGATAATAGACTATTATAAGTTTCTTTATTTTGACTACTTGTTTCCTGGATCTTGCTTCATTCCCCCAAACTATGCATAGCACGGTATATTTCATCCTCAGCATCCCCCGATTCGTCATCCGCCTTTCATCTCTCACAACCTAACCAGTACTTCCAAATCCCCCCTCGCCCCTCACACTCTCCTCCAAAACCAACACCTCCGTCACCTCTGGGGTATAAATCCGCTCCAAAATCAACTGCGCAACACGATCGCCCTCCTTGACCTCGAAATCCTTTTCGCCGTGGTTAAAGAGGAGGACTTTTACTTGGCCCCGATAATCTGCGTCGATTACGCCGGCGCCCGTGTCGATCATGTGTTTAGAAGCGAGTCCAGAGCGTGGGGCGATGCGGCCGTCTGGGAGGGGGTGTTAGTTTGAGGGGGCAGAGGGAATGAAGAGGGAGAATTGGGAACGAGGAAAGAGAGGGGGGGGTTGAAGGGAAGAGAATGGTGAGATTTAAGAGAGGGGAAGATTGAAGAGAGGAAATGAAAGATAGAAAAGGGGAACATACAAGTTCCTTCTGGCACAGCCATACTAATATCAGTATCAACCAAAACCTTTCCCTTAGCAGGCACAACCGTCTCTTTTGCAGCATAGATATCGTAACCAGCGGCGAAGGCACTACCGCGAGTAGGAAGTCGAGCACGGGGAGAGAGTTTCTTGATTAGGAGGGGTGGAGGGGTGGAGGATTTGACGGTGGTTGGTGGGGTTGTGGTTGATGGCGCTGCGGTTGATGGGGTTGTGGTGGTGCCGTTTGTGTTTGTTGCGGGTGCCGGGGTGGGAGCGGCAGTTGTAGGAGTTGCGGTGGCCGGGGTGGTGGACGACATGATTTCTTGGAGGGATGTAGAGGTGGGTGCTATAGGAGTGGTTGTGGTTGTCGTTTTGGAGGGCGATGTCTTTTGACGTTTGGGAAGTGGTGCCGTGGGGGAATCGGGGGGGAGTGTGGACATTTGGGTTCGAGAATTGGATTTTAAGAAAGAACGAGTGTGAAGCGTAGTGAAGAGGTAAAAGCGAAGGTGTGAAGGTGAAGTGAAGTTGAAGTTGGTTGTGTGAGTGAATCAGAATGAGAATGAGAATGAGAATGAGTGTGTGTGTGTGTGTGGGTGGAGTGGAGCGGAGTAGAGTAGAGCGAGTGCAATGGGTTTTTGGAAGACTAAAGAAGTTTCGGTGAAGGGGAAAAATATGGGGAGACGCGACGCGAGACGTGTCTCACAGGGATCTTTGCTATAGATCACGTGTTGACGAATGGAAGATGGTCGGAACGGAACATTTCCGATTTCTGACATTATGTTGGGTTGTTTCTCTCTTCATCTTTATCTCCTATTAGTGAGTAGGTAGGTATGTAATGCAAAAAGAACACATTTGGAAGGAAGATCAGAAACTTTGATAAGGTGGTGGTGGACATGTTTTTACTTACGAATTGATCATGACGAGTCTCAAGGGTTAGTAGTATATTCAAATATCTGGGCAACACAACATGTCCTAGAAAGTTCATGTTTAGAGGAGAAAACTCATGAGAGATGCGTCATTTTGATTATTTCTAGTTATGGCCTACGGGTTCTTCTCAAGGAGATGCCTCTCTGAGATATGTTACCAAATACTTAACCTACCTATATATCTCCCCTTTGGCGCTTCAAGGAATGATGAAGGTTGGACCCATTGGTCCTTACTGCCATGACATTATATCATATCTCCCCATGTATATTCGCAGCCCCTGAAAGTGCTTCTCGGCCTGATACATTGTCAGAAGTGTTGACAATTTTGGCATGATCAGATTTACGAACAGAAAAGATCCTGGACACGTAGCGTCTATAATTTTTGGTATTCCTCCTGCAAAACATCTTTCTCATTCAGTCAATTCTTGTGCAACGACCAGCCATCTTGTCAGTGGTTCGGTAAAGACAATCAGAGAAATGTATGGTTTCGGCTGTTATTTCACATATACAGAACCGTAGGTAGCGTATTATTCACTCACCCTGGGTGGCAGTTCCTAATTTATAACTTCAATTTTTATCAAGGGCATGCCGTAGCGCTAGCGTATTGCGCCAGTGCCTCGGCGCTCTTATACATTCTCCTACCACTTTCATTATTCTAGCAATCAATAAATAACACCCACAACGAATTAGAAGAACTAATCCACATATGTCGGCCCTTCTAGGGCATTCTCTTCCTTTGATTGAACGGATCTAGGCAGTTCTCTGCTTAGCCCCTTGTTTTAGGACCTTTCATCTGTACTGCTTTGCTATTTAGCCATGTCACTTTCCACATGTAGTTTAGTTTGATAGTTGAAATCAATCTACATGATTTATTTCTGCGGTCCATCCATGACATAGTATCTTTTTTTTGCCATCCATGGTAATACCAGCATTTTCAACTTCCTTTCAAACCAAGCATACTCTAATAAAACAGGCATACCAATTTCCTTCTGTCTGGTCATACTATTAAACTAACTAAAGTTTAGCTTCGTCTGACAATTTCCAATGGCGGAATCGAAGGAGGGTAGCTGCGCAGGCTGACAGGAATTGACAGTCAAGAGATGCACTGGATGCCTCGGTGCCCCAAGTTACGATGACAGCGCCCACAAAAATATATTCTTCTGTAGTCAAGAATGCCAGAAGGCAGACTGGGACCAGCACAAAGCAGAGTGTAAAAAGCTTCAACCTCGCAAGCTTCTGCGCAGAGCCGCTCTCCTTCTTCAAGCTATAATCTACCAAATCCGGCTGTATGCTTTGACTCTGCAGTTCGAATCGGTACGCATCGAAGGTTCAAATATATACCTCGACGGAAATATAGGCACTTCTCTTATTAGCGCACAATATTTGACCCCCTTTCCTACACATCTAAGCATCGATCAAAACATTTTCGACGCAGTCTTAATGCACGGAAGTTCTACCGAGATTTTGATATATCTTTATAGCTTTGCCAAGGAGCTTTTAATTGGTAAGCATCCTCTCAACTGTTAGGGATTGAATGTCGGCTTATTTTCTTGCCGGATCTTTGTTCCAGCGTCGAAGAAGTAAATGTAAACGTCACTAGTCTAAGATTGCAAGTTCTCTTTCCAGAGCATATAACTCCATTTCTCGAATCACCCTGCCTATTCTATAATCTATATAGGCAAGGTCCTTTTCTCCCGTCCTACAATAGGATATTACTTATGAATATTGCGTGAATTTATGATTTAATATAGGAGCATGTGACTTTAAGATTTTCCCAAGTGCAAAGGTCACTTCTGTACAAATTTTGGATTCCAAAACAAAGTTCCGGTGACCATCCTATCATTGCGTCACTCGATCTCAAATATTTATACAGGGCAGAATACCAACATATCACAATACACGCTCGATTTCTCTTCCAACATAAGCGCCGGAGCCATGGCTGAAGTAATTTCATGGGCAAATAGGTGCGTGACATCCCATATGAAACGTCATAGAATATTTCGAAGTAATGGTTGAGATCAATTTGAACCTGGAGCAGGATGGGTTTCAAATTAGCGATACTGGCAGATATACATAAAGGAATGCATACCACTGCATATTCTCCTTAACGAAATAAATTTGATGCGAAGGCCTGAAGGCTCGAGGGAGGGATGAATATGATGTTGTAAAGATGTTAACAAAGGTAAAGATTTGGTGGAGTTGATTCGTCATTGTGCTCACGCGATTTACCACACAGATATCCAAATAATTATCCAACAAACATACATAGTTCTCCTACAAGATTTAATATACACTCTATCCAAACCAAAAATAATTTTCCCTCCTGAGTAGTGAGTCTAGCTGAAATATATTGCAAAAGTCCCTTAAATCCTACAATCCCCTCCCCCTTCCCCCGCCTTAGGGTTAGGGTTACCCTGAAGTTACTACCACTACTATATATCATCAAGTTTCCATGAAATATTCTAAGTCCCTCGATCGTAAAGTGCCTTGAACCCAGATGCCTTCCCCATCAATTCCGCCGGGGTATCAAATTCCATCAAGACCCCAGTATCGAAAAAGGCAATCCGATCAAAGCCAATAATATTGTCCAACGTATGGTCAACAGAAATAATCGTACAATCTTTGAATTCTTCACGGATAAGCTCCTGCATCACTTTAGCAGTCTCCGAGTCAATGCTGTATTCATTAGCTAGGCCACTTCAAGATGTATCAATCGATATGGGACGAGACATACCTGCTTGTAGCTTCATCCAGAAGAAGTATTTTGCCCTTCCGAATCAGAGCTCGCGCGAGACAAAATAGTTGTCGTTGCCCGTGCGAAAGATGCACATCGGTGGATCTCGCATCTAGACTACCCTGCTTCTGAATCAAATCCCAGAGTTGGACCTTCTTCAAAGCAGCGATAATAGTGTCATCTGAGACAGCAGAACTAGGGTCTAGGTTGAGACGAATTGTGCCTTCAATGAGTACGGCGTCTTGGGATATGGTGTTGAGACTGGTCCTGACGCTTTCTCGGGGGAGAGAGGCCAAATCAATATTGTCTATCTTGATGGAGCCGGATTGGACGTCAAGCATTTGGAGTAGGCAGAGAATTAGTGAGCTCTTGCCACTGCGGGATGAGTTAGTTGGGATATGGACAGCTTTCGTTTTATAAATTATGACTTGCCTTCCTGTCCTTCCGCAAACACCAATCTTTTCACCACTTGCGATTGACATGTTTATGTTTTTCAAAACAGGAGGAGAATCAGAACTGTATCTCTTGAGATTAGTATACCTATATATATATATACCTATATATATATATATATATATATATAGTTTCAGTGATATACAAACTCACCTATATGAAGCCGACACATTCTCGAAAGAAATGGTCCCAGAAGATGGCCATTCCTCTAAGTCTATCTCTTCAACATCTGATCGAATCTCAGACGGTGTATCACGAGAGAAAGACCGCACTCTAGACACCGCTCCGATCGCGGTCTCCAAGCCCGTCCATGAAATAATAAGCATTGCAAGCGCCTGATTCGTACTAACGATATTAACGAGCGCCACACCCACATCGCCACCCGTCATCGAACTCCTCACAGTCACAGCAAACACCACCACAATGACCACAAGCACAGCCGTCAGAATATCAAGCACGAATGCTAACCATTGCTGAATACATGCTAGGAGATAGAATGGCTTCTGTGCTGCATCCATCAGGTCATGGTTCTGTTTCTGTAACGCACTTTGCCATCCGTAGGCTCGGATTGTTGCGAGTCCGTCTAAAGTCTCGAGAAAATGCGAGTAGAGTGGGGCTCTGGCTTCAATGTCAAGTAATCGCAGTTGGCGTGATGTGAGAAGGTAATATCTTTGGATCAGGTAGACGGCGCCAAGTCCGAATGGGATTGTTACGGCAAAATACTTAGCAGTGACGCATACGATGATTACCCGCATGATGGTCAAGACAATACCTGGGATATGTTAGTATCAGCAAATATTTTGTGGCATATTTTTTGTCATTTGAAATTGTGAAGGAACCAAGGAATAAGTACCTTCAATTGTGTTGATGCTCGATCCTTGGAGATTTGAGTCAATAAGTTGCATATCTTGGCTAAATCTACAAATAGTCAGCCTTCGAAACCTTCTAATTTAGGATATAATTTTTACCGATTCATAGTTGTGCCAACATCAGTGGTGGTAAGAAATGATAATGGTGCTCTGATGTGCGGGCGAAGTTAGCAAAATACGGATCAACGAGTAATTGGTGACACGGATTGACCCTTACTCAAGCGTAGATTTCAACATATTCTGATGTAAAATTTGTCCAGAGCGAGGTATAACAACCAGGAAAATTTGCCTAGATAGTTAGCATATATATATTTACTGGACTTGGGAAAAGTGCCTCACCAACAAAAGACCCATAAAGCCACGAGAGCAGCTACGCCAAGTAAGGCGTAGACACACAAATACAAGGCGACGTCCTTATTTGGGCTCTGTTGATTAGCATTCACCCATTTCTGCAGCCAAAATGCTATACGCCAAGTTAATATGGCTTCTGACGAGATTTCGGAGGGCTTACTTGAATACACCGTGCAGAATGCACTTAACACCGCCATACTTAAAGCAAGTGCAACATTGCGGGGGCCAGATACATTGCAGAAGTATTTGTAAATACTGAGGTCACCCTTTTGTCGTTTATTGTCAAGCTCGGTACTGCTGGCGGTTTCTATCTCTTTCATGATAGTAGCTTCCTTTTCAGGCTTGGTATTTTCTTTCTCGACAGATATCTCGGGTTCTTCTTGACTCAAAAGCCTACTCACATAACCTCCTGCCGACTTTAGTTGTGTAAAGTCTCCTTGTTCTAATACTTTCTGCTGTTGTCCAATCGCAATGATATGGTTTGCGGCGCCAAGACGGTGGACTGATCGATCAGCATAAGTATTAAACCATTTAAGTAAGTAGTCTTACCTTTATTTGTCACTAGAATGACGGTGGTACCCAGTTTTTTGAAAAGCCCTCCAGGTCCAAAGACATTATAGAAGACCTGCTCTTCTGTCGTAGCATCTAATCCAGTCAGCACGTCATCAAATATTGCTATCTTCTTTCGCGAATAGATTGCTCTAGCAATTGCCTGCAAAGGTCAGTAAGGAGCTTCATCGCGACAAACGGATCTTACTATTCGCTGTTTTTGTCCACCGCTAAGTGCGGTTCCACGACTTCCTATAATAGTCTCATCACCAAGCGGTAGATCATACATGTCCTTCTGAAGTGCGCACGCATTAATTACAGTTTCATACCAAAGAGGCTCAAAATCATAGACACCAATGATGTTTTGTCTTGCAGTTGCGTTGTAGAGCCAAGAAGATTGATCGCAGAAAGACATTTCCCGTGAGGAAACATAGACAAACCCCTTTGAAACTCTGGTTTCGCCAAGGAAAGATTTCACCAGCGTGGACTTTCCACAACCTACTGGCCCAACTATCATTGTTAACGAGCTGGCTTGTATCACAATGTTAATTTCTTCCAACGTTGCCTGACCGCTTTTGGTCCATCCAAATGTTGCATCTACGACTGAAATCGCGGTGCCTTTGCTATTGCTAGATTTTGTTGTTGCCAGCGGCTTCATTTCTGTGATATCAGCCCGAGAAGAATGTGCTCCTACAGAAACGTTTGCTGAGACGAAATTATGGTGGGTTGGAGAGTCTTGCAGGCATATCCTATCATCCTTTCGACACTCAGATGTAAGGAATTCTTGAATGCGCGTAAAGGAGCCAACAGCAGACATCATTTGTGGGAATGTTTGAATCATTATAAGCAAGGGCGATCCGATTAATGATAATACTGTCAAGGAAGTGAAGGCTTGCGTGACCAGCAATGCGTGGTCGCCCCTAACCCGACCGATGATAGTGAACAACGCAAAAGTTGCCACAGGGCCTAGTATGCTTGTAACATCCGCTAATATTGTATCAGATATTGCCTCATACAATCATCTATTGTACAGAACTACTCACAAATGACTATGCTCCAAACCAAAAGTTTTCGGTATTGAGATGAGGATGCGATCTCTTCTAAGCGAACATGCTGGATTGTTGAAGACACCAGATCAGTTAACCCGTTCATTTTTATTTCTTTGATCGAGCTGAGCATTGAACTTGTTATATTAAGTCGGTTTTGAATAGCAGCAAGCCATACTCCCTGACTTCTTCCTACTCTAGAAGACAGTAGCATAGAAATACCAGAACAACCTGCTTCCCAATCAGTCTCCAAAGCATGGCTTAAAAGCCGAACACGTACCTAGGGCAAGAATTACTGGAATCACGCATGCAGCTCCAAGTTGTCTCTCGAGCAAGTAAATGGCAATTGCGAGTTCTATCGGTGTAGCCCACAAATTGTGAAATAGCTCCAAGCACTGGGCAATTCTCTCTACATCTGTGCTTATTAAGCTCGATGATGCGCTTTCTTCAATTGCAGTGCTATGCAAATTTTGCGTAGTTGAGTAGATGATTGTGACAAGACCACCCCGGATTTTGGTAACAGCTCTTAATGTTTCATATGTGTAACGACCTGATGCAATCTGTGATCATATCCTGTTAGTCATTTGTATCTGACGGGAAGGAAATCTTACGGCTGCACAAAAGAACACCAGTATATATGCACCAATCAGACCATAGCCATCATTTTTATTGGCATCTAAGTCCGATGATGTTATATAGTTGATTAATGTATTAACTAAAAAAGGTTGGGCATATGTGAACCCCATCACACAAAAGCGTGGGAATACGGCTGCAAGCAATGGCCAACGGAAAGTCTTTGCTGTCGTAAATAGCAGAGCATGTCTTTTGGGGTTTTCGACTACTTTGAATTAGGGAGTCCCCAGTAAATTATTCGCGTTGTAGCTTACCTGCTAACCAATTTGATTGGAGGCTTTCCTGAAGAGCAGCGGAGCGAAACTCATTTTCAAGTTCATCGATATCCTGAGCTCCCATAATCTTACCAGCTCCAATTTGTAAAACTCGATTCAGCCACCAAAAAACGCTAATATTTGCAAAACCACTTGTGGCCTCTCTCGGCAGGCTCTTATAAACAGGTTCCAAATAACGTCTTTTCTCGACGATCTCCAACAAAAGCATCACACTTTTCGACACTGTCGAAATGGTAAAGATTACGGCAAGAATATGATCTTCACTTATGAACCATATTGTTCGGGTCCTGGCTATGTCAAATAATAGTGATAGGCTCAGGTAGAGTTGTAATATCGTGGAGGGTCGAACTGAACGATTGTGGTCCACGAAAGATAAAATGAAAAGGGAAATGGCTTCAACGATTGTTACTGCAGCCGTCGCCACCGAAAGCCGAGTCCGAATGGCATCAGGTCTAGTCCACTGTACAAGAAGCACAATCTGGAGAGCAAGATAGAGAATGCAATTGATCTAAAATTTCAGCGTTAGTAGCCTTTTCGCCATGGACAACTAATTTAACCATTCAAATTCTCAACCCTGAAAGTCACTCACTAATTTCGATAACTGCCAAAAGCTACGGCGAACTTTCTTCCGGCTTCCCCAAAGTTGTACAAGACGAGCAGGGACGAGAAGTAGGAGGAATGCAGAAGGTGCTAGTGATAGGATTGATTCCTCAAAAACAAGAGTAAAGTCGAAATTTCCTCGACATCCTTTGACTGTCGGCCCAAACGAATCATCACACCAGCCTGGCTGAATGGAATCGAAGGAAAACATGTCCTAAGACCTGGAAAGTATGAATGGGATTGAAGGTAATAGCATATGGCGGTGCTTGAATAAGGTTAATTGTTTCCAAAAAGAAATTCAAGGGGTTTTAATTATACTATTTCCAAAACAAATGGAACATCAAGATAGTTTTTAACTACAAATAATATCTGATATTCTAAAATCTTGGCTTTATTGATCTTCAATGAATGTGTGAATGTGTTTCTAGGTTGAATTTGTATCCTAAAGACAGCACATCATGGTCATAGGCTTATCTGGCAGAAGCTATGCCTATTATGGAAGGTCGATAAGCACATTAAACAGGCACCAGTGAATTAGAGCACCTACCGTAAGCACTAGAATTGAACAAACAGTTGGTTGTGTTGCGAAATGAAGGGATAAACCAAAGAAGGATTGGAGTCATAACAGACCATCATGCCATTGTAAAATCTCAGTAATATTATCTAAAAGGGCGTGTAGCATACTGTATGCGGGTGGGGTCCGCCGGACGCTAAATACCTAATCAGTCAAGCAATCAATCAATCAATTGGAAAGAGCCTCTATCTCGGCTCCCTGACTCGGAGATTAAACCTATCAAAGGTAGATAGGAGTTGTAATCTCTTCGCGGGCAAGTCTATACCCCATTTGCTCACTACGTTCCATTCGAAATTTTCAGATCAAATTTGAATTGTAGTACCTGTAAAACTAAATTTCCAGGCATATTTGATGTTAATGAGAACTATTGCACAAGAAGGTTTTATATTCCCTGATTATTTCTTTTTCTTTTATGGGGGCAAGCCACCAAACCCCCTTTTGCTCACTACGTTCAATTCGAAATGCCTGCGCATTGCCCACTAATGCGTCTCTACCAGTTGTTACAATTTCTATTTTGATCCAACTTGATAAGAAGACATTTAGTGCCAAATAGCAAAAGATTGGAGTCCTTAGACAGTATCCCATCGAGTTTAAGCGAGATGATCATCCCTTTCTTCCTTCATCTCTATAATATATAGCCCCAAGCGGGAGCTCGGTCAGCATTGAAGCACCAGTGCATCTTTCCATCAGGTATTAAGTCAATCGTACTAGCCGATATGCTCGTCGCAGATATGGTGCTTAAAATAGACTATTCTTTCAGTTGTGTGAAAGCTAGATGATCAACATAGCGTAAAGGCTACTAAGACAACGACACCGGCTTGGAAAACTTCGTAGAAAAGCATGAGTTTTACAGATGAAGTTATGGAGCAAATCTTGTGGTTTATGGGCGATACGTTAGAAAGGTATGAGTTGATTAAATCGAGAAATGGTATTAAACGGTTGGTATGATTGCTATCGTTAGCTTCACTCGATAGCGATGTTTCCTGCCAATGTCTTCATCTAATTGAGGTACAAGAACTGGATCAGGTAGGAGATGATGGTAAGTGTGTAAAGCCTGAATAGAAAGTATATAACAGGGTTAGAAGTGGAAATTTTGGTCAAGTTACTGGTAAACTACAAGATAAGCTACTTTTAGAATTAAGTGCCTATCCTGACATTCCAGAGTGTGATAGGCCAATGATACGTATTAGCGAATATTTGCAGGAGAAACGAAGACGGCATTCAGGAGTTTGTTATTATTTCACTTTGAATGCATATATTTCAAAAATATCTGACGAAGAAAGAGTCCGAACCAACCAAACTACTAATTTCATGAAGCCTATCTCTTCTTGCCTCTCCCCCCTTCTCTCCCTTAAAGAACTAGCGTGTACAATTTTCCTTGAGAATACTTGTTCCCGTTCTCGCACCCAATCAGAGGCACAGCCAACAGTCTCTATGCTTTGCCTCCATTGCAATAAAAAGTTTAAACTCGAAAAAGTGTTCCAAAAATTAACATTGCTTATGGCTCAAGGAGTAGCTGATGTAGGCATATCTTCCTCAAATTCTCCGGTGGAAGAATCCGCAATACAGTGATGTCAACATATTAAAAAACTTGGTTCCTGCACTATATAGAAAGATCATATAAGAACGAACTATGACAATAGGAATAGGAAACCTGAGCTGAAATTTGGCGGAAAATTAGACAATTGTCTTAATGTATAACAACGACCATGGTATCCTCAAAATTATATTCCACCAATAATTTCGTCAAAGTAGCGTCAGGCACATAATTTTCATCGCACATAAATCTTCGAACTGCTGATAGCCTACGCTCGCCAAGTCTTCGAGCTTCCTGTACCGGCTCTCCATTTTCTTTCCAGTGAGACGAGTTACGGTTAGAATCCGAGTTGTATTCTGAATCAAAACCCGACTGATCTTGATCAGATATAGGGATCGTGTAACTATCGCCGAGTATTGAACTATATATTTGAGCCTCAGAGAATCCTTGACCGACATATGTACAGTGAACTATACAAACATCACTCCTCAATCCACTCTGCGCCAATTTCACTTTAATTTCCCGATCAAGGTCATCATTTTTGTAATCTGCTATCGGTCGCAATATTCCACATGAATTGACACCTTCCCGGTAAGAATTGAATTGAAGCATTAGGTCTCCTCGTTCCGTAGATCTGGGGACAATGCTTCTACCTACTTGTAAGGAATAGGGTGAGCGTGAAGTTCGGGCGAAAGTTCTTTCACTAATAAGATGTTTGCTCGAGTCGTACATTGCCGCGGCAAGTAATATCATAGTAATATCCCCAATAAGCTTCAAGGACTGCCATATTTCGGATTCAGTAGGCTTATTTCTACTCCAATATTTAATCCAGCCGTAAATAGCAGAGGGAATACCATGAGGCCACGCTACATGAGAAATACTCCCCACTCCTATAGTCTCCCATAAGATACGTAGCAGTTTTTCGATATCTTTAACTCCCTTACCCTCGTCGATTAGCTCGGTAAAAGCCTCAATAAGTACCTGCTTGTGCTCGTCAAATTTCGTCCCCGTGAATACTGGCCTAGCCGTTTCACCAATGATGGAAAGAGTTGCATCAAAACCACAGTGAATTGCTAGAATTCGTGGAGAAACTGGAATGATTAAATTACAATATCTTTCAAGGGGCGGCGGGAGATCGCCTGTGCGAATGTCGAACGGCCAGCCAGAATCCGGTAGAATGTTTTGACCGAGAGTCCAGTCCGGTACCCAGCTTGGCAGACCTTTTTGTTTTGCGATTGGATCAATAACTTCGGAATGGAAAAGGATATCCCAAAGGCTTCTTATGTCGGTGGAAACAACAATATAAAAAGCCGCATCCGTAAAGACTTCATCCACACTTTTTGTGTAGTCAACCACCGGCAAATAATCTTTTGGTTTCAAATGTGAATTAAATCCACAGGTCCGACGAATCTCAGCTACAGCTAAGTGACCGTAAATGATGTCTCTAAAATCAGAAGCTCCCATACCTCGGCGAGAGACCAGGATACTAAAAAGGGAGGAGCCGCCAGCAGTGCCATGCTGGAACTTCTGTCGGGACTCGTTCATGCTCCTCAACAATTGCAGATTATCTGCATCGGCGTTTCCCCCTGATTTAATGATCACGTGTGAGTTCGTGTCGGTTGAGGTTGAGTCTTGGTTTGTAGCAGTGCCAAATTTTGGTCGAAATTTTAATCCTTTTGACTCTAGATTGGACCTTGAAACAGATTCATTTTTCTGATTGAGTAGAGTACCGCAAAGGTCCTCCCAAAGAACCCGCAATCGGCCTATCTGAATAAAGACTACTCTGGGAAGAACCGCTTCCTGGTATGTCCAAACTCTGGTAAACCACGAGCGCGAAACAATATCACGAGATGCAAGAGTAGCTGCTTCTGATAAACTAATATCCGGTCCTTGTCTTCGAATATTTTCGAGCAGAGTATTTGTTTGCTCGGAAGAATGTCCTAAGTAAACCACTGTTTGTCGTCCGTTACGGTATATCTCTCTCATCAAACCAACTTGTTGAGTCCGCTCAGTTGGATTATCTTGGTTTATACAAATTGCATCTGCCCACAGCCGAAGTGGTCGCTCACTGTCACGTAAATGGTCGAGGGCATCCGCAAGATTAACGGTTACAAGAAATGGATGCCCGTTGACGAAGACAACCTTTCTAGCATTCGGATCACCCCAAACATAAGAGAGGGCAGTATAACCATCATATATATCCATGCGGCATTCCATCAAGCTCGTATTAATAAGGCTGCAGTGCATTGGAGAAGCAGGATTGCCCGGATGAATGATCAAGAGACGGATCGAGTCCGCTTCTGTGAGATTTTGATATTCAAATTTCTCGACATCGTTTTTCGACACTTCCATGATGATAATTGGGAACGGGGAGGTTTCGAAGTTTGCAAACAATGATAATGCAGATTCAGGAAGTTAGCTGATGTTGGAACCTATTTAGCCTATGGAGCCGCCACTTCCTGCAGCCTTTAAGCTGACTGTAACTGTAACCACACTATCCAGTCAAAATACGGAAAATACGTGGAGTGACAGCCTTGGAAGACGGTGTCTCGAGAATGACAATCTGCATGAGTTTGATTCGTCATTGCGCGCAAGCAATATTTATCATCAAGCTCTCAAACAGGATTTCCAACAGTTCGGACTGCAGACCAATAACGTGAGGTTGTTAACTCTATTAATATATCGAATCAGCTTGGAATACTACATTCATCTGAGAATTTCCTGGAAACATTAAATTCACCGATCCGCAAAGTATTCACATTGCACAGGAGGTTATTGATATACGTCGCGGCAATGATGTAGCTAGTGGTTGAGGATTAAAGATCTGATTAGTAATCAACATTACAGTAATATCACCACTATATTGCTATTCTACTAATTAGTTGCCAAAAAGAATTCGCATTACAATAGCATTTTGGTGCGACAAATCGGTCAAAAGTGACATGCGCGTCACTTTGAATCATAGGGGTAGAATCGTAGGTATGCAATCTGATAAAAGAACTATGCTGAAGAAGAAAGGATCCTTTTCAGAAGCTCACCAACTAATATTGTCGGTACAATTATGTGACCGTACATTGGAGCCGTACGGGCTGTAGCACACGGCGGAACCAGCGTACGCTAGCGCGGACTAGCGCCTACATAGGGTCTATATAAGGATCTACTCTAGTATAGCTTAAACATAACATTATCAATATACACAGTATAGTCTAAAAGTACTTTACACTTTAAGCCCACATTAATACCAACATATATATAAATCCTATTCTATTTCAAAAATATATAGATATAAATCATATATATCATATATATCATTACTATTTATTCTTTCTTTCTATCTTATTATTTAACACTTCATCTATCTATCTACCTTCAAGTTAGCGGAGATACTAGAGGTTTATAAATAGTGATTTCATTGTAATTAGATTCATAAACCATATCTCAGTTGATGCATTGTATCTTTAAATCAATCGTATCTATTTGAAAATTATATATTTCAATTAATTATATATATATTTATACGGTTTAGGTATCTATCTACCTATACCCACCCCTGTATCTTTGTATTCTGCCTAAAAGGCGGTAGGTAGGTAGATAACTAGCCTTAACGCACATACGAATAAGCTTACGAATAGCATCAGACACACCCCCCTCTATATAAGAAGATTACCTCTACATAAACCACATTTCCTTATAAAACAAACAACACAAACCTTTAGATTCTAAAACTTTTATCTTATTTAATTTTATTTTATTCGTAATCTGGGATAGACTTTATATATACGATATAAAAGAATGGAAGACGATACTTTTCCAGCCGGTGAGTCACGAGCCCACTGGCCATTCAGATTCCCCCTTCACATCACCTCTTGAACTTCCATCTCAACTTGAGGTATGTGTTACCCAATGATAGGATAAAATAAGGTAAATACATACCTATACACCACCAGATCAGATCAGATCTATCAGGAAGAATCAGCAAAACGACAAACCGAAAATGTGAACCAAAAGCAGATACGTGAACCAGCCCGCACTAACCAAATCCCAGGTCTCCTGGGCACCTACTACTCCTTCCGCCACGAAAACGGCCTCTATCGTTCCTGCGCCGTAACCTCCTCCTACACCTTCACACCCACCGCCGCGCACAGCACGATTTCCCATCCCGTGGATGAATTTACCGCGCACCTCTCACGTGGCTTGAGCCGAACGATAGAACGACACCCCTCGCTCTGTTACGGACTGCTGGGCGCCTCGAAACCGTGCCATCTGCCGGCGCGTTTCAAGAGACTTTCTCAGATCGCCTGGGATGATGTGGTGGAGATTGTCTTTGAGGAGAAATCCGACGGGGCTTGTGTTCAGGAACGGGAGACGCGGGTGTGCGCCGAGATTGGATCGGCTCACGAGCGGCTTTTTGATGATCAGCATCACAAACCTGCGTGGAGGGTTCGGGTGCTTATGTATGGGGCTCAAGATGGGACGTGTAGAGTATATATACTCTTTCTGGCGAACCATGCGATTGCCGATGGATTAAGCTGTGCTGCTTTCCAGAGGACTTTGCATGAGCAGTTATGTCTTGCTACGGTGGAAACACCTCAGACGAGTGGTGATGTTCAATGGCCATATATTATCCCGGAGACGGTGGGGAAACCAATAGCTATTGAAGACGCCATAGATATCAGTCCTCCGGGATGCGAATCACTCGATTTACAAGGCCCCTCGAACGAGAAGAAAGAGAAGATATGGGCGGGAAACTTCCCATGCATGCCCACAATCGCAGCATACAAATCTCTCATCCTTCTCATTACCATTTTTCCGGCGCCAGCCCAGCGAGTTTTGGAAACAAGTCGGCGTCTCAAAATTACCGTCACGGGGTATCTGCATGGTTTAATCGTCAGCTACCTTGCGCGTGCGACCGTTACAGATAACCAACTTGGTCTCAAGGGTGGGACACCTTACTCGCTGCGGAGATGTAGCAAACTTCCGCTGGGCGAAATGGCAAATCATATCTCATCGATAACGACTCATTGGGATGCCGCATTGGTGAATCGCATGCGTCATGTGAAAGAGGAATCGTTCGAAGAGGAAGAGTTGATCGCCGCGATAGGGAATCAATTATCCGCAGAACTCTCAACAGAGCTGAAGGGAATTCAAGACCGGGGAGTGTCGCTACTGCGGTTTGTTCAAGACATCGTCGATTTAGACACTTTTTGTCGCGAAAAGCTATCCGAAGAACGATCCGAGACGTACGAAATATCGAATCTGGGAGTGGTGAAAATGAATCAAGTTCCCGAAGAAAGTTCTTCAACACTCCGGCTTGACGGCCTGATATTCTCACAATGTGGATCGGTGCATGGTTCTCCTATTGGATGCAATGTTGCAAATCTGGAAGGGGGCCCATTGGTCATTAGTTTAACGTGGCAGAAAGGCGGGGTAGATGATGAAATAATGGAAGGGCTGCAAAATTTTTTGAAAAGTAGATTGGGAGCATAGTCTGGTAGGAATTGGTGGATAAATAGAAACGTATGTCAATTAGTCTGGTAGGAATCGGTGGATAAATAGAAACGTATATCAATGTTCTCAAGTAATAAAAGGGGTGCAAAAGTGTAGATTGAGAGCATAGTCAACTACCTATCTATCTGACTTAATTTCGAAAATCCACCAAAGAGAAAAAGGGTGGCAGGAATTGATGGTGACCAGAAACCCATATATATTAATATTATCAACCAATATTCCCAACCAATTTGCGCAACAAATCGCTTGCAAATGAAAAGAATATTTGAATTCCAAGTAGGCCATCAGGAAAACTCCCCAGTGCCAAAATTCATCAGTGAGAACATCCATTCCTTCTCATAAGGATGTGCTAGTAGGTAAGGTACCTTAGGTAGTATCCCACCACCTTCCCCCCCCCCTCTTAGCTAGGTAGAGTACAATACCTACCTAGGTACCTAGGTACCTACCTACCTACCTACTACCTATACACCGAGGAGTCCATTCCACATGTATTTTTTTATTTTTATTTTTTTATTTTTATTTTTTTTTTCAAAAATAAAAACAACAAAAACAACAGAAAACAACAGAAACAACAGAAACAACAAATACAGAGACAGAAAGAGAAATGCCATAAAAAAAGTTTAAAAAAACCAAATAAAAAAATCAACACATAAGTTTACTAAATTACTATTGCCAACGGTATCCAGATTCCAAATCAAATCAAGTCAAGTTCCCTTAGCTTACCATAGCATACCTTACCTTCCTTGCCTTACCTACCTTACCCTACCTTCCCTTACCCTATTCTACCTTCTCTTCCGCTCGGCTGTATATATATATATACCTAGGTATATATATATATATATATATAGAAAGAGAAAGAAGACATCACCATCCCCTTCACCATCACCGTATAGAACTACCTAGGTACACCAAACTACACCAAACTAAAACTACACCAAACTAAACTAAACCAAACTAAACTAAAACTAAACGAGGTATCTAGTAAGTATGCTTGCTTGCTTGCTGTACGCAGCCAACTTTATTTAGGTAGGTAAGTAGGTAGGTAGGTAGGTAACTCGCACCTTGGTATCATACCTACCTAGGTATGGACGATGAAACTTGGTATCTTGATATCTTGGTATCTTGATATCTTGATAGGTAGGTAGGTATCTATTGATATTCCTATGATATGATAAAGATACCGATACCGATACAGATTATTTTAAAAAAGGAATTCAAGGAATTCAAGCAAGGAAGGAGAAGCAAAGGAGAAGGATAGTACAGCATAGTGCAGCGCATATAATAGAAGTACTCCTTCAAGACTCCAAGAAGAAAGTCAACGACCCACCTCCTTGTCAAGTTGACAGAGTTGAAAGTTGCTCTACTTTGTAGCTGGGTTGGATGAGGGACTGTAGCGTAGGCTTACCTTCCTATGTTGTGTTGCGATACGGATATCGGACATTGATTATCCAAAGCATGGAGTGAGATATTGTTTGATATTAGGGATATCTTTTCTTTCTTTCTTGCTTCTCTAAACTGTTGTCCGCCAATATCATTCATTACTTGACACCAAATTCTCCCGATGTCATTCCAAGAAAAGTTTGATAATGAAGTCGATGAGATGACACCACCCCGTCCGTTATTTCCATACATCGCAGTCGTGGTGCCAATACAGAGGTCATTGCCAAGAAAAAGTAGAGCAGACGACCATCGATGTATGTATGTATGTATGTATGTGACCGAGCAGAAACGACCAATCTGCACGTATCAAGTTCTCATCTCCAAGCGTACATGCCGCGAGGTGACCTGTAGTAAAGACCTAGGTACATGCTGTATATTCGATATATCCGACATGTAGACCTCTTATCAAGACTCCTTGTGATCACACTCGTCTGTTTCTTCCTCTTTACGACTGGGCCCATCCCTAGCCTTGGCCCGCGCCGCCGACTCTTGTGCTTCGAAGCTCGCCAAGAGATCATCGATCTTCTTTTCGAGGTTCGTCAGGTTGGATTCGAGCATCTGGGCTGTCTTTTCGCCTCCTAGAAATATTTGGCTTGTCAGGGATGCATGATGGTTCGATCAATGGTGTCTGTCGACGGTGTATGGGCATGCGGAATTCAGCTGGCTGAGGTGCAAGGACGCAACGCCCTAGAGATGCCATGCCCGGGATCGCGTGGCAGAGGCAAAGAATGGGAGGCGAAGACGAGGAGCTAAAAACAGTTGGGGGGAAACGCACGCTGGAGTTCTTTATAGGCCTAGATTTTTCGTTTTTCGTTAGACATGGGTGTCAAATGCAGCTGGTTTGAGCTGGGGTACAGATGGAATTCTCTCCCCGTCCCCGAGACGTGGTTTTCGCATTGGAAATATAAACATTCCCATTGGGGGAAGGATGGGGAAATTTAGAAGCCCATAAGGAATCATGAAAGCATCTGCGAACTGATGGAGGAGTCTGCACTTTTACAGGCGTAAGGGGCGAGGGTCGAGGGTCGAGAAGGGCAATGGAAATGATAATGACTGATCAGGGGAATGAATGTTGAAAATATTGACATACCTGAGCTACATCTGCATCTGAAAGAGTAACATCACCATTTTCGGAATGATCCATCTTGGAATCTCTTGGGGAAGACATTATTTTGGATTTGATCGGAATGATTCGAGGGTGCGAATTGGGTGTCTCGAGGGAGTTTCGGAAGAATGTACGATGTGTTATCGATAAGTTTTGGGTGATGGATTGCTCCGAGTGCTCAGCTCGGTAAGGTTACTCCGTCCGTATGTACTCTCGTAGTCCCATTTCGAACAATCGAATATGCAGGTGTTACACCTGCAGTCACGCTTGGACTAAAGAAGAAACAACTCTTCGTAGTACTCATCTCATCGTTTCGTGCCCAATTCAAAATGTAGATGATCACCTTATCGTAATTATCTTATCTCGTCGTGTCGAAGAGAAATGGCATCAATTTTTGCAATACTAATAATGTCCACTTCATATGGTGACCATCAACGAAGGGCCAGCGAGGCCCAGGGATTGATTATAGCAGACTAGCAGTGTACACACTTGGGCGGATGGTTTGATATTGAAAAGTATATCCTGATTGAAGGACTAATGGAGATATATGATAGATGATCAAAATTAGAGAGAGGGAAAGACAGACATTTACCCAGTAGACCTAGCCAAACATCATACATGAATGATTGAATTTAAAATCAACAACATCAGATTTTCCAACCCCAGATCACCGATTTCATTTTCCACCCACAGCTTCCGACTCCGATAACCTTTCCAATAATGCCTACCTACCTTGGGGTAGTATGCTTTATTGGGATTGGGATTGGGATTGTCCGACCCGAGTATAGTATCGTGGTATGAGTATGGAGTACATGACTCAATATTTTAATTGGCTACACAGCAGACACATTACATCAAAGCAAGTCAACACACGGGGAGTAAGAGCAGAACAAAAAAGAGGCGAAGAACCCGGTAGTAGACAATGCAATGCATGGATATGGAGATTTGGACAAACAGATGATGTGAAAGATCGCATTTTGAGTTGTTCGATTGATGGATTGGGGATTATGGTTTGGTGGACGTGTATCACGTGTGGTGTGCTTTATTTATTAGTTGCATGCTGATCGAGCCCTGGATATCGTACCTAGGTAATGATACGATTTGATTTGATTTTTATACTTTCGGTTTCACTTGCTCAAAGCTTATCGGAACCTGCTAGGGAATATTATGGAGGAATGAACGGAGCCTTGGAAGCTCGAAAGAGGCAACAACCTTGGAGATAGTCAACTTAACGAAGTTTGATCATTCTTAATATTTGGTGAAAAACGTGGCTGTGGAATGGGAAAGGTTTAACGGGGTAAGGTATATTACGTATAGATTTTGAGTTGGTGGCGGAAGCGAAGGGAAGGGAGGGGAAGGGAAAGTTTAAAAAGTATACTAGGTACCTACCGATAGAGTACCAAGCAAATACGAAAAAAATAAAGGATGAAGCCGAACGTGCATGAAATATGGAAATGAAGATGGAAATGGGAATGACGGAAAATAAAAAATGGCATATCTTACAGTATGGGGTTGCTGACATTTTTCGATTATCTATCATCTCATTATGATATCAATAAATTCAATACCTGGTGATTCAAAAAGGAAACAAATGGGATCCCGAGCCTCGCTTCCATCTCGCCGGGTAAATATGTATAGGATGTTCGGAGATGTGTAGGTATGATATCCGGAGATGTGTAGGTATGCTATCCGGAGATGGATATTTTTCTTATAGGTATCTCGATTATTGATTTGGATTGGGTAATTTGAGTTACTTGTTCGGTTCGGCATCCATCAATATAAATATGGGCAGTGACATACCATCATGTCATTTTCTGAGAAGCTGATGTCAAGATTGAATACATCCTGATGTTCAACATTCCATCCATCTAGAATCTAGATGATTTTCCTTATAGACTTTTCCTCCTTGAACTTTCTTTTCTTTCTCTTTCTTTTTCTTTTCTTTTTCTTTTCTTTCTTCCATTTCAGAAGTATAATATTGACAATACACCTAATAGAATAGAATAGAATAGCGTTGCCTATCTACCTTGGCACCTAGATGGTATTTGAGTAAAATCGACGATGATTGATATATTGATTGGTTTACCGTATTCAGATAACTGTTATACCACTCCGTACCTACCTACTTAGGTAATCTATCTGCATGGACTATGGACTTCCCTCTTTGAACTTAAGTAGGTAGGTACAGTAGTAGGGATCGTATACTTCCAATTCCTCCTACTCACTCACATCTGCTGTACAGTATTTGGTACATGTATCTGCAAACATCTGATGGGTGATATGATCTAACGGGATGAAAGAATGGATGGATGAATGGACTCCTAGAAGCGTGTTGTGCAGGTATATCGTGAACATCTCGTGTGCATCATATGTACTGCCGTGTATAATATCAACATCTCGGTAATAGTATCTACGGAAGAGAGATATTTTAGATATATCACCTACATGATGTGAATTTGATTGAATTCATTCCGACCGACCTCGGGAGTTCATCCAAGTGATGACATGACAGTCTTCTCTCAATCATGATGACAATAATAAATAGAAAATAATATAGGACCATATTGATCGTAGCTAGACCATCATCTATATCAAAGAATCACTCCCACACTTCTAGAATCCAATAATATTCGTATCCAGTTGACGTGGGAAAGTTTAACTCCCTACCTCCAGCTACTTTTACCTTTTAGGAAAGGATAAGAGAGAAGCGTGGAATAGAATACTACGGTAATAATAATGGGAAATGATGAATGGGAAAGAATGAAAAATGGATCCTGGGATTACCTGGGTAACCCCTTCCCATCCTTCCCATCCTTCCCTCACCCAATTCACAATTACTACCTAGGTCTGTCGGAATCTGAATTGGAATCGGAAAAACAAATGGAGGATCGGTAAATGACCAGGTAGGGATGCATTTATGCATTTATGTTAAATGGAGATCCCTGCTTGTACACAGTGGAGAGTGAACTAGAGGAGCAAGGATTATTAATCAGCTGTTCAAATCTCGATGATAGCAAAATTTATTTCTTTCACCCATTAATGTGGTAATGCTGCCGCCCTTCTTTCAATCCCGGTTGATCTTTGATGTGTGTGTGGTCTTGATTTCTTGATTTCTTGATTTCTTGCTTGATTCTTGATTCTTCCATCTACCAGACGAGTACGACTTCCATATCCTCCCTCTCCTTTCTTCTCCTCCTCTCCTCTCCTCTCCTCTCCTCTCGTCTAGTCTAGTCTCGATCCCATTATTTATCATATCCCATCATACCATAGGTACCATACCATACCATACCATACCATATCCCATCCTATCCCATCCTATCTTATCCAATCCAATCCACTCCGCTCCACTCCACTCCACCCAAAAAAAACTCACTCAATCGATATCCTCTCATGTAGAGAAATTTCTATCTACCAGAAAAATACCATTCAGGCATAAGCAACGAAGACGCCTTTTTTTTATTTTTTGTTTGATTTTTATATTTCCTTTCTTCTAAAAGATCGTTTGGTTGACCGACCTCATACTTATATCCATCCCTACTTATACAGTACTCCCCTTCTTCTTCCTTCACTTTTTTTATACCTTCTTAGGCAATTCTTGCTTCGTCACCCATTGCCCCTCCTCCCCTCCTTGGTCCGATCATCGTTTGTTTATACCTTTCTCGAGATACCACTACCTATTTTTGGCACTACTTGATTCATACAATACCATACCACATTTCCCATATACCCAAGGCACATATTCGGATCGTCTTTCTTGAATTGGCATACACATGAATCGCATGTCTTCCGTTCTCCGTTCTTCAACTTTACACGCATATTATCTTCCTTTTCACAGTACAAGCTGCTAGAATTATACCGAAACAGATTCTCTCGCCGAAATCTTTCTTCTTTCTACCTACTCCATCCTTAGGAATAAACTCTTTCATACGAGCAATAAAGATTCACGACCCACTTCCTGACACTACCACCATCTAGTTAGTTTTCAAGCAGGTATACTTCCATACTCTTAAACATTTGCCCGAAAGATTGCCCCTCCATCAGTCACGTCTATACTCTGCCACCCCACCGCAGATCATCTCGTGTTGACCGGGTATATTCATGAAAAATAGTATTATTTAGTTTCCACTTGAATGTATGGCTAATACTGATGTGAAGTGACGTCTTAGAGCAAGAATTAGACCCTTTTTACGGACATCATCTTCGATCCATTATATCCGATTTCGCTTGATGCAAGCTCTCTGATAACGAAACACATTCAGGGACCTCGGGAAGGAATACAACTAAAACATCGCCTTCATAGAGTCTATCGTTTCCAGCTCGCCTTCGCATATACACTAAAAGTTTCCAATCTTCGATCATTATAACGACGGAGCCTTCATGACAGAGAAGAGCAAGCCGATAACCCCTAGAGGTCAAAATTTCATTCAAACTTCATCCCTCCAACGCAACTCATTTTCTCCAACCAATTCATGAAGGGGCCGGATATTGGCATTAGAAAGGGAGATTGTATCTCGAAAACCTTCCAAGAGATATATATTTTCAGTGGAAATTTGAGAGCAACAGTATATCCGAAGGCCCGCGACCTGAAACCCAAAAGCACTCTCCAACGAAGTGGAGAAGGAATTCATCACCGGAAGCAGGAAACTCTTACTAATATTTCTGGACACGAAGATCCAGAGACAGCCTGCTGTATGACTGACTTGTCAGAAATCTTTGCGGAGTTGGGCATCTCTCAGTACCTCCAAAACTTTAAAGAGCAAGGGTTTGATTCATGGGACACGATACTCGATATAACGGAATCGGATTTCGATGCGCTGGGCGTGAAACTCGGCCATCGTCGGAAACTCCAGAGAAGGATAGCCAATTCGCGGGGTCTGTCGTCAGATATAGCTCTTGCATCTCCTACTGGCACAACGCCAAGCGAGATTCATGGAGATGAAGCAAAAGTGGGAGGAGCGAGAGACGCTAAGGAGGGAGGTAGTGGGCCACATGGAGCGAAAAGAAAGTATAGAAGGCATCCCAAAACAGACGAGAATGCACCAGAGCGACCTCCGTCAGCATATGTCATATTTTCGAACAAAATGCGCGAAGATTTGAAAGGGCGTAATTTATCGTTCACAGAAATAGCCAAATTAGTAGGCGAGAACTGGCAGAATTTATCGCCAAGCGACAAGGAACCATTCGAGCATTCGGCATACACAGCCAAAGAGCGTTATAATAATGAATTGGCCGAATACAAGAAGACGCAAAATTTCAAAGACTACTCTCAGTACCTCGCCGATTTCAAACAAAAGCAAAACCAGCAATTAGCAACGGAGATGGATGTTGCGAAAAGACCCAAACTCGAAGCTCATCAAAGCACGGCGAGCAGTGGAACAGCAAGCAGTGGTGGCAGTCAGACCTGCCCAGAATTTTCCCTGGGTCGCATGCGCGTAGATTCCTCTGCCTCATCTACTTCTCCATGGAATACATCAACCTCGCCCTCGTCGGCTGTTATGACGCCCATGCCAAACCTGGCAAATCTGACAGCCTTGACAAATGTTCCGAAAATACCAGGACACCAAGGAAGGCTAGGTCCAGGGTCGCCGATTGATATGCCAAAGGTGCTTCCTGGTTATCGTGAGTCTATATTAGGGTCGGCAGGGTCACCAATTGATATTCCAAAGGTCCTTCCTGGTTATCGTGAATCTATGCTAGGGCCAGGAGCGCAGCATTTGCGAGAAGACCATCGTGACGGAGGAAGCATCGTACAACCAATGACCCTCCCTATCAGTAGCGAAAGGCGCATCAGTCAATCAAGTCCCACCACTACCTCCGCGCAAGATCACTCGAGGTTAAACGATTCAACACAGCATCGTCGAACTCCCCAAAGTAACTTAAATCCGCTACCATCATTGACTTCAGAATCAACGATACAATCTACTAGCCCAGCGGCCAGTAACTCTATGTACTTTGCACCTCGGACACCTTTAGAACCAGATGTAAATCGATCCCTTCCCATTCCGCCATTATATCCCCAGAAAAGCTACGACGGCCAATTGCCTTTTTTTACGGGCCCTCCATCCTTATCACCCCAAAACTCCTTCCCTGGCACCCAACAATCACCAAATGGTTCGTGGAAAACTTATTCCCCCCCTTTTTTTCTTCTCGGGCTGTTTTATATATTCAATTAGAAGTTACTGACATCTAATCAAATTCAGTAGTTAATCCAATTAAGGATTTCCCCACCACAATGCCGCCTATGCGAAGATTTAGTGAAGTTCCCCCAAGTATTTCGACCACGATGGGCAGTACTATGGGCAGATCCGATATAAGAAGATCTGAAATACGCACACCAGATTCACCGCATCCTCATTTGATAAATAATTATATTTTGACGGCGGAAGACAATGATCTTGATCCCATCAACGCTTTGTTGAGAGCAGGAGAAATTGTGAGTCGTACCAGCCGTGAAGGACGATCTTGAGTGTCAGGGTGTTCTGGATTGATTTGAAGGCGGGATACGATACGCACATGGAAGAATGAGAATCTACGCGTTTTCATGAAATGGTTTCGGGCGGTCTTTTTTTTGGCGTACGCGGGATCAGGGTTTTGGATGGAGCTTGGGAGTCATTGGGACATTGAAGGCATTCATGATTATGATCCCCTGAAACTGAAAGGTTTGTATGACATAGCTGTCTTTGTTACTAGACATGAGACTGCGTTGTATGATATCAAAGATAAGATTGGATTGACGAGCGGATGTGGATGGAATCGGGATAGGGATAGGGATTATGAATATCGGAAAAGGAAAAGAAAAGAAGAACCCTTGGAATTGGAACGAACATATTCAGATCATTTCTTTTTTGGTTTTGGTTCATGAGGTGATGATTTTATGTGATTTGATTTGATTTGACTATGATTTTTTTTTTTTTTTTTTTGGGGGGGGGGCTCCGTAGTTGGAGGGAGGGAGGGAGGGATTTGACGGAAACCGGGAAGCGAGAAGCGAGATGCGAGATGAGAGAATAAGTAGGTAGGTAATAAATAGGTACCTATCTATCTACCTAAATACCGCAGGCTATCATGTATTAAAAAAAATTGACGATATACGTATACGTACTCTATACCGGTCGGTATACAGTATTGTATAATATTAGGTGGGTAGGTAGGTAGGTGGGTTAGTGGGTTAGTGGGTTAGTTGATAGACGATTTATTGCCCCTCGAACGAAATCCCTCTATTGAATGAAATGAAATGAACGGAAGCGGAAGCGTGAACTGGAACTGGAACTGGGACTGGAACTTCCAAATGCTTACTCCAACCTTCAGAGTCGAAAGTTAAGAGGGGAGGAGTCAAGTATAGCGTCGTGAATGGGGGTTTAACGAGGAGCTCAGCTAGTAGCTACCTAGCTAGGGAATAGTGATCATAATGATAACCGAGCCGGTATACCTAGTAGTTACTGCAAATTGGTAGGTAGTGTAACTGAGCTAGCTTTTTTATTGTTTATATTTATATTTATTAGACTTTTATAGTGCAGTATATGGAGAGATGTATTGTTTGTATCATTTGTACCTTTATCTTTGATGCCTTATAGGAGGATGTAGGTAGGGGGTAGGTAGGATGTAGGTAGATAGATAGATAGATCGATAGCGGAGGTAGGAGATATATCTCTGAAAACTTTTAGGGATTTTTAGGGATTAGGTAGATAGAGAGTGAGTTGGTTAGATAGGAAGGATGAGGAGGGGAGAGAAAAGAGAAGGGAAATATAATCTAGAGACCTCCTGTCAGGGTTGCTGCGTAAGGTATAGAGTTAGAGTTAGAGCTAGAGCTAGGGCTAGGGTTAGTGCTAGGGCAGGGAACTAGAAAGGGGGTATTTAAACAGTTCATCTTTCTGATCAGAATCTTTTCCTCTTAATAGTTTAATACCATACTATTCCAATGCCCAAGATATATGATTCCCTTGTTCCTTCACTCCGTAACATCCCTCTACTCTAACTATCTCTCCTTTTCATTTTTATTTTATATAACATTATGTTATCTAATCTTACTACTAGTAAGATTGCTACTGTAGTACTCGTTTAAAAGAAAAAGGTATTAAAAGGGATTTAGTAAATTAGAATTAGAATGGGAATTACGTAGAATTGGTGTTGCGATTCAAGGAATATGGTATGTGGCTGCACCAGGCATTCCATGTGCATATAATCTCCTCGTAGCACTCAATCCTCAATACAACAATCATATCACTCTTATACATTTTGCATGCTATATACGTGGTTCATGAATCCGTATTACCACCGAGGTGATACTAACAATTAGTATTAGCATTAGCATTAGCAACGCAAAGTCGATGAAAAAAGGAAATTAAGAATCTTAAGCATCGAATATTACAGTTAATTAGATATAAACAGAAAAAAAAAGATTCCGAAAAAGAAGCTGCAGCTATTTAAATACTCTCTCTCTCTCTCTATAGGGCATATAATGTATAGGTTGTAAAAGCTGTAGTATTCTAATCTGGGAGCTATGCTATTTATATACAATGCGTATATTAATGGTTATTTCCTACAGTACATACTTTGTATGCACTTACTATATATACAGCACTGTAGCTGTCACTACACTCTCTCTAGCTCGACAAATTACCTAAACATCAACTCTAACAAATAAAGCGATTTTAAATTAGAGAGTTCATGTTTATATACTAAACTATCTAGCTACTAGCTACCTAGCCATCTTTTTCTTTTACCATCTAAAAGAACCTAGAGCTTAAACTCGGATCTAATTTTACAAATCTATTTTAAAAAAGAGACTCTACTCAAGCCTTCAACTTTTTTTTTGGAAAAAAAGTCTTGATATCACCTCGGTCATAATACGGTTGATCAACACGTATATAGAAATATAAAACGTATGAAATTTATAATATGATTGTGGTATTGGAGGTTGAGTGCTACGAGGGGCTTAACTAATTATATGCCCAGGGATTGCCTAGTGCAATCGCATGCTATATTCACTAGGATCGCAATAAAAAGATGGATATTAATGTAACCATCTATCTAGGTATCTAGTTTAGAAATAACTCCAACAACTAATCAAGTGTAACAAAAAGCCCGGCTCAAGTTTTCCTACTACTACTGATATCAAGATCATATATAGAGTAAATAGTTTCCTTTTGCACTCTAGACCTCGTGCCTTAATTATATATATAGATGCTATCCCATCTCCAAGTATTCTCCACTTATACATTCTAAATAATTCAATTAGATATTCTCTATACCAAGTATGTTACGCTAGTACTAGCTTCACAGAGACATCAGTACACAGGTACCCTACATAGCATAATGAGGACTTTGTCCTCCTTACACTCTTTCATTGAACCAGAGTACATGTAGTTACACTAAAATCCAAGGAGGAGCTTTGAATACCTACCTAATGAAATAGACTCGCTTAAGTCCGCGTCTTGAATTTATTAAGGTGAAAAGCAACCGAAGTTTTAATACCTACCTAAACTAAACACGACGTAAAAAGTAGGTACAAGAAATGATACATCATTTTGACAAAGTATTCGTAAATCCATTTCCCAGTTTTCAGCGTATTAATGATTTTAAAAAGATCAAAGTGCCGTTTTAGTCAAGATAAGCTATTAGCTCAACTATATAAGATACGGCCACTAGAGATAACTAGTTTATTTCTTAACTAAACCTTTTAGGTATTCATTTAAAGTGTCTACTTAGGTTTTCGCGTACCGACCTACTCCTAGAGTCATTAATACCTACTAATGAAACTCACTCCCTTCCTTCCTTCCTTCCTTCCTCCCTTCCTGCCATCCATCTCCATCTTAATACCTAGGAATATAAAATCAAGAAAGAAGGGACCGGGAGCTCAAGCTTTTGTTAACTTTAAGCGGGGCCATTTTGATTATATATATATTCAAAACTCTAACTAGCTCTTCTTCGGATCCTCGTCATCAGACATAGGTATCTAGTATAGGTTGCTTATTGACTTTTCTAAATCCACTCTCATTAATAGGAAACCTGCCTACTATTCGCTAATGTGCAGGTAAATCTAACATAATATATATAAAAAATCGTCTTATTTATAAGGGCAAGAATCCTCAGAATGAGGCAAGTTAATTCGCTCCGCTCGGAATGATTGTAAATCACCTAGGCACTCTCCAGTATCTTTACTAGATGTACCCACCACGCGTTATTGAAAGCACTTGCGATGAATGAATTTCTGTTGCAAGTAGAATTGAAGAGAAGAAACAATGTCTAGAAACAAGACACCCATGATCAGAATTTATAAGGGTGTTTTAAAGGCAGTGACATGAACAGAAGCGATTAGGCGTTTCAAACAGATCATCAGGAAAACAAGATATAAAAGATATATCTATTGACCTGAATTATTGCAACAACAGAATGAGTAGGATTACTGTAGTTGCTCAAGAAAAAGTGGAAACCTCTCTTTTCCCCCCTCAGATGTGCTCCATTCGAAACTGTGTTCCATCATCCACCTGCACTTTCCCGTTCGTCTCTACACTCAACTCTTTTCCTTCAACTTGCTGTGCCCATCGTTCTGGCATGATAGTCTGGAAGTCAAATGTGCCCTTTGCACTCCTAACAACCTCTCCCTTCTCAGTGATGACCGCATCAATATACATACTTGGCGTAACATCAAAACTCGGATTCCAAACATTGATTCCTTGATGAGCAATTGCCACTCTGGCCGTAGTATTTACATCCACATGCCCATCTTCCCCTACGACAGCTCCAGTGATCTGAGTGAGTTCTTTAGAAGCACGATCCTCAATTTTAATATCTGCTCCCGAGGCTGTCTCGAGATCAATACTTGTTGTAGGTGCTGCGACGATGAACTTTATATTGTGAGCTTTTGCAAGAACGGCAAGAGAATAGGTCCCGATTTTATTGGCGGTGTCACCATTGCGGGCAACGCGGTCCGCGCCTACGATAACGGCAGATATGTTTCTACTCTCTTTCATCCGAGCAAAAAGAGCACCGGCCATAGAATCAGTTATGAGTGTTGAGGGAATCTTTTCGTAGACAAGCTCGAAGGCAGTAAGGCGGGAGCCTTGGTTATAGGGGCGAGTTTCGGTGCAATACGCGTGGTCGAGGTAGTTCATCTTGTGTAGGCTGCGGATTATACCCAAAGCAGTACCATGGCCGGAAGTCGCGAGGGAGCTGATGATAATGTTGTTAGTAGTAGTTGTATTTCAGAGGTGAAAAGGCTTGAAAGATGAACTTACCCGGTGTTGCAGTGTGTGAGCACGCTCAACTTTCTGTATGTCTTATCCGGTGCTCCTTGGGTGCAAGGTGGGCTTGTAGTGTAGTATTTTGAAGGATCCTCATCAGTTTCCTCCCCTCCAATCGGCATCTGTTGTCGTCTAAGGTATTCGGCTCCATATCTACCAATTGCCAAGTTGGTAGTAAGATCATCTTCTAAGATCTTCTCTGCCGCATCAATATATCCTTTTCGAACATCCGCACAAGCAGCACTGCCATCATCTGCACTTGTGGTTTCTGCCGCAGATTGAGAGACCCGCTTGAGGAGTTTGATGGCATTTGAAAGATCAACGGCGGTTGGTCTACTACCTAGGAGATAATCGAGACGTTGATTGATATAATTGACAGTTTCTTGTTTCGTCTTAGAATCTGAATCAATTCACATTAGCCAACTGTCACATGCCATTTCAAGTCAATCCCCATGAAGTACTAACCATCTTTCTTATGATGCAGCTCTACGGCCAGCGCAAGAGCTGCCACAATCGCGATTGCCGGTGCCCCTAATAAACGCTTAGCCATGGAAGCTCATCATGATTCCCAACTGGAATGAGAGCGGTAGATACCTCTCACACGCATCGACTTAATGGAATCAAATGCCTCTTCGCAAGTGGAGACATTGTCATACACAAACTCATGCGGAAGTCTTAACTGATCTAAAACCTCTAGTTTTCCTCTGCCATATTTAATGGCTTCTAGATTAGCCGCCATGCTTTGAATCGTTTGACTCGTTTGTCGCTTTTTGTATTTCGGTGGGAGGTATCGATGTGGAATAGAAATGGAAGTGGAGAGAGTCCGATGGGTAGTTTGTTTGTTTGCTTGCGAGAAGATAATTTCTATATTTAGAGAAAGAGCTATTTACAAAATAGGATTGACGCATCCAAATTATTGTGGTTAAGGATTGGAAAGGGCAAATGGGAAAATTGAATTGTGAACGGTTAATAATATAAAGTGGATATATGATAATAATAATAAAATTGGGTGAAGAACCCCGCCCCCGCCATGCCAGAAAGGCGGTGAATTTTGGCAGATTACTTAAGTTTACTAGGTAATTTAGAGCCGGTGGTGTGCACATAGAGATATAAATCTCATCATACTAAGATTTTTCCAAATCTTGAAGAAAAGAGTCATCTAACCATGGCATTTGCAATTCTACACTCACTATACCACAGTACTTGTTCTGATAGCTTGGACCAACCTAAGATGAAATTCTCCATGCTTCATGGTGTCGTTGACACCGGATACCGACCTGCCTGCCTGGAGTATGGGGAACTCTTCAATGATGCAACAATCCGGCTGCATCTCATGGCATTTGCGTTGCTTGTCAGACCCACAACTCATAGGGGCCAATAGAGAAATTCTCCAAATACTTTGACATGGCCAAATAGCTTTCGTGCCAATACAAAACATTATGTTTAACAACTCACCATACACCATACCTTTCTCGTTGCAAGTTGTTTGCTAGTCAGTGTAGTCTTATGTACCATGTGGGACAAGTTTGTTACATGTGCAAATCGCATGTATAGTTGACTTTTTTACTTTCATTCACCCCATGGGTATAATTTTAATGTAGAGACTTCGATAAATACTACGGATGTTTTATCTGAAACCAAAAGAAATGATTCTTAAATCTTGGCCACGTATCAATAGTGTAGTCTTAGCCCAACTTTCGAGCCAGCGATTGAGACAATGGGCATCATGCATCTGCCCACATTTTGTTGTCGGTCCCCAAATGCCAAGCGTGAATCCTTAACGTCGACATCGGTGTTGAAGCAGCACAGCAGGTCTATGAGGTCAAAAGAGTCACCTGACGTTGAGTCTATTAGCGGACTTCCCAGAAGCCTTACTGATGATATCCTTTCTTCCGCCATTGGCACTTATGGCCCGGCTTTCAGAGTCAACCCCTCTGTTGGCGGTCATGTGAGGTATATGAATTGGCAGGTATCCTGGGTATGAGCCATCAACACTCTAAGAACACAAGATCTAATATTGCGTTGCATCATCGCCTGAGTTTCCATGACGATGGTAATTTATCCAACTCCAGCTGGCAGTCGACGAGATTTTGCTGTCAGTTCAATCGTTGCCACATCCATAGTCATACACGAGCCAAAGTATGGTGATGGAATTCTCATGAATCTCATCACATCTTCTTTGCTAAGCACTGGATTTGGAGGGAAGGCAATCACAGCAGGTACAAGCTCCTTTGAACGTCGATTTTATAATAATATGGAGCTTTTACAATCTAGAATCACCAAAATCCCCTATGAGCTGCTGCAGGCAGTTCATCATCAAATTGCGTGGCGTTCTCGCGGATGCTAATGAGATCGCTCTCGACGGTGGAATTGAAATGATCTTTTTTGGACATCTCGAGAGGATTGTGCTCTCTATGAAATAGCCATGTATGCAGACCTAAAAATCAGCACCACTTTCCTACTTTCTGGAGGTATAGCAAGACGGATACCCCCTAAACCCGCGAATACATATCATGTTCTCGTCCTCTATAATCATCCGAAGTTGAGGTTATTCAGAACTTCATGGAAAAGCTCTTCAACCGAATGGAACCAGCAGATCACATACCTAAGATAGGTAACCATCCATCCCATAAAATAACTAAGATAATAAATTTTAAGCCTCCATCCACATATCCTCAACTTTTCCCCTCCTATTCTAGTCAATCCCGCAGCCCTTAAACCACGTGATAAAAATACCCCGGATTCCCCGGATATCCGGGTATTTCATAGGATACCTACCTAGGTATTTAACCTTACCTTACCCCATAGAGGTAAATAGGTAGGTAGGTAAGTAGGTAGTTTAACCCCAGGCTACCGCACCGCGGCTATACCTACCTAGTATACCCTACCCTATGTGACGGGACTTTGCGTAGCCCCGCCGAGTTTGGACAGCGGCCAGCGGCCGCCGGCCAGCCCCTCACGGAAACTTTATCGTAATACGTCTCGGAAGCGATCAATTAGTCGAGTAAGGTAGTGGGGGGTGGGTTAGGTAGTTTGAGGATAAGGTTAACGTTAACGTTGATATTAACGTTGACGTTGACATGCCGCATAGACCTTCCGCATTGGTAGCGTCTGTACCGGTATGCGGGTAGGTAAGGCCGGGGCTACCTTAACAGTGGGGAAGCACGTGGATTGCACCGCAACAGCAATTTGATTCGAATGCTTCGCACATCTATCATCTTATTGTAATAATTGATATTATCGGGATTCGGGACTCCCGAGATCTTTGAGGAAGAATTGATTCTCCTGCGGTGTATATTTTGTAACGCACACACGCCACAATATAAAAGAAAGTCTGGCACCTAGAGCTACTACTGCTACTGAACATCTGATGTATTCAGAATCCCCATCTCATCTTCCATAACTACTCTAGCAATTCATATTCAAATTCCCACCGTATAAACCAAAAATTATAAATTAGCACCGCCAGCCAGCAAGTCAGCCAGCCAAACGAAACGAAGCCCCAAAAAATGTCCTTCATAGTCTCCCAACTCCGCAGTCCATACATCCCACAAGCCGCCAGACAAGAAGCACTGGACCGAGCATTCGGCGACCCAGGAATCCCGGATGCAGCACACAGCACGCAATCATTCTGGATGCAAGAACCGCATCCCGTGGTCGCCCGCGTACAATCCGAACAGCTGTGCGAATGGGCCGATCACGTTATCATCGGATCGGGCATCACCGGTGTCTCAGTCGCCGAGGCATTATTAGAAAGTCTGGAGAAGACTCCTCCTACTCCTACTCCTACTCCTACTCCTCCTAGTAGTTCATCAAATAACGCATCATCACCACCTCGTGCTCAAATCATCATGCTCGAAGCGCGCGAGAGCTGTAGCGGCGCGACGGGGCGCAACGGCGGCCATATTTTAGAGACGGGCGAGGAGTATGCGGGGCTGAAAGAACGGCTGGGGCGAGAGGAATCCATCAAGATCCATCAACTGCGCATCTCGCATCTGGAGGCGCTGCGCGCACGTGCCGAGAGTCGGGGGTTGACCGAGGACGCGCAGGTGCGCAAGGTGCGCTTCTTGAGTGTCTATTTTCACGAAGAGGCGTGGGGAGAGATTCGGAAGGATATCGAGGTTTTCATGGCGGATATGCCGGATGAGTCTAGAGGGTGGGGGTTTATTGAAGCCGATGAGCTGGCGAGGGTATGTTAGTTGGTCCGAAATCTGTTCGGGTTCTTTGGCTAACTTATTTGAAGGATTTCGGTATCCCTAATGCTGTCGGAGCAGTGACTGGTATTGCAGGTGCGATGTGGCCCTACAAATTTGTCACCGGCCTCCTAGCACATTTAAAGAAAAGATTTCCGTCAAACTTCGTGCTTGAAACAAACACTGCCGTTTCAGATATCCGTGAAGGTCCGGGTTATTTTGAAGTCGTCACATCTCGAGGCACAATCAAGTCTAAACATGTGATTCACTGTACTAATGCTCATATCGGCCATCTTGTTCCTGGTATCAAGGGATACATTTTTCCAATTGCAGGTCAGATGTCTGCACAAGCACCAGGAGACAAATTTAAACACCAGAGTCATCACTCCTGGATCTTCAACTATGATCACGGGTTTGATTATCTGACTCAACTCCCAGTGAGTTCTGCATCTGATGGTGAAATGATGATGGGAGGTGGGTTTGCCCAAACACCGGGACGAGGAACTCATGAGACTGGCATCAGTCACGATTCAGAGTTAAACATGTATGCCGATATCCACCTCCGAGGTGTATTAGGAGCGGTATTTGGGCCCGAGAATTGGGGCGCGGTAAAAGGACCAGCCGTGAAGTCGATGTGGACTGGCAATATGGGATTTAGTAGCGACGGCTTACCATGGGTTGGAAGACTTCCGGAATCCCTGACGGGAAGAAAAATAACGACGGCACATACGACACGGGGAGCGGAATGGGCCGCGGCTGCGTTCTCGGGCGAAGGTATGGTGCATGCCTGGCAATCCGGGCAGGCTTTGGCGGAAATGATCCTTTCGCATGACCATACAGAGGGCGCGCTTGTTGTCCCTGAGTGGTTTCCAGAAGCTATGGTGATATCGGAGAAACGTTTGGAAACTGCTAAATTGAGAAGACATTCTCAGGTTGAATCGGAAGGCGATGTGATATTAACAACACTATGATGGATACGGATATCAAGACAATCAATCTTCTCTAACATACATATTCTCAAACACTTCATTTATTTGGAATCCGCGATTCTGATTGGGTTTTCAAAAAGCATTTAAATTTATTTTTATAGGGCTCTACAAGCTGCGCAGCATGAGCGGCCGTACTCAAAGCTCGTCTAGTATATTAAATTGCCGACAATTTTCTTGTTCAAGTGCGTGGCCATAAATAGGTTACTTACGGCTTATGCGAGACCAATATCAATCCTGACAAGGCAAAAGAAAAATATGAAATATCTCATAAGCTGGTTGGGCGACGGTTAATTACAGGAAGTGGGGCTCAGAGTAACAATGGCCAATAAACTATACTCAGGACACGGGGCAATGTTCCATTGCATTGCACTTCCTTCCCTATCCGATGGCGATAATACTACCTCAAGTCACTTGCATTACAAACAGACACCATTTAGAAATTCCGTATACTATGTAAACGTCAAGGCATTTTATCGTCAGCAGTGGCATTCTTTCTCTCGACATGAAATATGGACAGCCAGCTATCCCAGAATGATGCAATAGGCAGTATTGAGTCCAGTGATGACGATGGCGATAATCTGGGAGTGCCCAAAGAGATTCGGAGTTTAAAGGAACGCCATGCTCACTTTGACTTACCCAGCTTAAATCTACTTGAGGCTGTCCGCAAAGGGGACCAAGATGCCGTTCGGCGGCTATGTCAGGAAAACGCTGATCTAAATGCCCGAATTCCCGATGGAACCGCACTTCATATATCCGTACAAAACCAAGATAGGAATATGACGCAACTACTCCTCGAGGAGGGTGCCGATACGGAAACAAATAACCAAGACGGCAAAAAGCCTTTGTATATGGCATCGGAGTCTGGCAAGTTAGGTTTGGTCGAACTCCTGTTGCAATATAATGCAAATGTTGATTCACTCAACCGGAAAGCCGAGCGCACGGCGTTCCACCGGGCAATTGAAAATGGTCATTTAGATGTTGCCAAAGCTCTGCTGAATTCCGGAGCAGATATTGATTCCCCGATGAGTTCGAATGGGGAAACCTCTTTGTTAAGTGCAGTTAGCCGTAGGGACCACCGTACAGTCAGTTTCTTGCTGCAGAATGGAGCGAATAAAAGGATTTGTGATGATAATGGTCATATGGCTGAAGACTTGGCAAGTGAAGGGACTGGCATAATGGATTTGTTGCAATCGGATCTATTACTCCAAGGTCCATCTATTACCAATCCAAAGACCAATCCAGAAGCTCGGTTTACTGTTCCATCGATCCCGGCAGATCAGATAGACAAAATCAATGCGTGTCGTGGATTTGACGGTACAATTGTCGATTTCTTTGTGCGAGAATCAGAACAGAGGATTCAGAAGACCGCCTCGATCTACGAAATGCTCTATGGGAAGGGACCGGAAGCAATCATGAATGCAGCAAAAGGAACAAGGCTGGAGGAACAGAAGCGTAGTTTTAGATGGTATCATTTACCTGCTAACAATGTAAGATTCTTCATCCGCTGCATTTCCATACATAATTTAAGTTTGATACTAATTTAATTCAGATTGAATGGGTTGAAGTAAGAGTTCCATGTATTTTCTTATTCTTGACACCAGCCACTTCACTATCGATACCCTAATTCAGACATTTAGTTGTGGAAAATCTCTGACCATTTGAAAGATTCTCATAAGTCGACATTTTAGGGAACAAAGTTCTGACACCGTCATCCTGGACGAGAATATCAAATCTAAGCTAGCTTTAATCAATTCTACAGGACACCGATATCGGGCATCGACACCTCATTCTTCCTTCATGAGACCGCATTGCTTGAACCTCCAGGTACGGTCCCGTTTCACAAGATTGACTAATTTGGCTGAAGGAAAGTGATTAGTTAAGTATGAAAAGCTCTCTTGAGAATGATAGAGCAAAGCAAACTATGCTATTTGTATGTTGCAAATCATTGGTATTTTTCGGCTAATCACGCTAATTCTTTCCAACATATCCCCTTTCTACATTTTGAGACCTACGATGGTTATCAAAGGATGTTCAGAACAATAAAAGAGGAGAGCAACGGGGCTTTGCACCAAAACCAACCTCCATTGGACAGTAATCCAGGAACTCGCCCAAAGAAGAAAGATCGGAGAAAAAAGCAAACAGACCATGTCCCATCCACTATCATAGAGACAGAAGAGAAGTTTGAAGATAATGTTTTTGAACCAAAAGCCATTGGTCCAAAAATAATCTCACTCGCCAAACAAGATACAAAGGGTAAATCCACAGCTGAAAATAGTCGCACATATCTGAACAAGGTCGACGAAGCTCTCATTAAGGGATATTTAACTCCACACAGCCCGGGAGATGCTCCTCTTCAAATCAGGCGAACATTGGATCAGTACTTCTACACGCATCTTGCCAATACGTCCCAGAGAGACAGCGATCAAGTGGTTTATCGATATACGAGGGACCGGACCCCTTATGAACCAAAGATGTTTATGGTAGACCAACTTTGGCTTTGGGTCCTTAATGATGGTACTTATTTTCACCGTCTTCTTAGGTTGGAGTTTTCAGTAGTTCGGACTACTACAGTCAAGATTCGATTTATTTGCAATATTTCAACGTTGGAAAGCCGTGGATCAATGAAAAGAATCAAATAATCCAAGTGGATATAATATATCGAGCAAATCGGATAAATAGAAGGTGTTCCATCACCAGAAACTCTTTATTGTCGAACTGCTGTCCGAACTATTGGAAACTTTGTTTGAGATCAATTATGCTAAGTGGGCTTTAGATACTGTGATAAGTTGCTGTCCTCAGCGGTGGGATATTTTGGGCACAGGCTTGACTCAATCCATACTTCCGCCAACCCCCACACTTCCTCCAGCTAATTCAGAGAACTACCAATCTGAACCAACACATATGTCTGCTATAAACCCAATAAACTTTCCAAACACCCCTGCTCCGCTTTCTGGGCTCGATTACAAACCATCTGATTTCGGACCCGCAGTCTCAGGATTGCCCCAATTTATTCGCCAGCCTCCTCTTGTTTCTCGCCCCTCAAAACCTGATGCCACTCATGGGGAGAATAATTTATCCAATGAGCCAAAAACTCCTAACAGGAATCTTACTAGGAAGCAGGTAGATTCTTTGAGGAGTTGGATAAGAAAGCCGCCAAAGAGCCGCAGCCGATTCAAATCGACGGCCTCAAATCCATTAGTGGATAATGAAATCCCTCGACCCGCCAACTCCAGTAGCTCGGCTTCGTCAACTGCAGATAAGAGGAAGCGATTGGCATTACTTCGGCAGGATCCCTTGAACGTCCACCAAAAAGCACTCAAGTACCTGCAAGGAACCACACGGCGTCCTATAACCTCAGCCTACGACGTGGCCAGACTCGTGGTAGACTCGTGTATAAATCTATTTGATCAATATCAAGTGCCCGATGAGTTTCAATTCTTCGACTTTTTCGAAAGATCTATCGGCGCCGTAGTAAGTGAAACCCAGTTATTCCCCTATATTTGAAAGTAGCCATATACTTAGGTCAGCTGGCAGATCGACCAAGAAGCGCAATTCTTCCGTGATTTCTCGGAGGGTATTGCGCGTACAAACACAGGCCCTGAGTCTATTGGGACAGAACCTGATGCTCTTTTTAGTATCACTGAAGAAACCCGGCTTCTGGTTGAGATTAGAGATATCCGTGACGAGTTAGGGATCCTGCGTATGGTTCTTAGTGATCAACTCAAACCAATAGAGGAATTTGCTGAGGTAATAGCTGATGCTGCTAAGGGCATGGCGGTTCCAATCCGGACAGAAGGGAACGCCTTAGATACAGTGATAAAAAGTCATTTGTATCGAATTGACAAAATGGAAATGCTTGCCAAAAAGACCTATCAATCAGTGAGTATACTCGCCCCCTAGCTACAAATCCATACTAACCATACTAGCTAAACCATCTTTTAGATTTGAAACAAAAACAAGCCAATGCGTCTGAGGCACTTTCCTCACGCAAGCAGATGGAGATCTCGAGCCGACAGGCTGAAGCAGCAAGAGTCCTTGCTGAAAATGGTCTGGAGCAGACCGTTCGTGCGAATGAGCAAGCTAAAGAAAGTATTCGACAAGGAAAGACTGTTCTAGTGTTCACGGTTGTCACGATTATCTTTGTAAGCTTCTCTTCAATATATGACTGACCATCCGACGAAAAGGACATGCTTTGACTTATATATCGCAGCTTCCGTTATCCTTCATGGCGGCATTCTTTGCCATCAATATTGAAGCGTTCCCTTTCGATGACAATGGAAAGCTTCCATTAGATTATGTGTTGAAGTACATGCGTAAGAATATACCCCCATTTCATATCCATGATCCATGTTTTAATCTTTCATATCCAATACCAGCTAACGAACTTATGTTCTCGTATAGTAAGCATATCCGGTGCTATATCCGTTCCCTTTGTCCTCGTAGCTCTAAATCAAGATCGAATTGCCGCCTTTTTCAATAAATACGGAGATAGAATTCCTTGGAAATTGGCATCTGTACTTCTCGGTGCGGTAATTATGATTTCGGTACTCTGGACCCAAGATCTAGCATCCGGAATAAAGGCTGCGGTGACAGCTTTCCTTATTATTATAATTACTGTGGCTTTTGCTGCTCCGGTCATTTATAACAAGTTTTCGTCAATGGGAAGAGTCAACAATGGGAATGATATCAGCGGTTAGTGCGACAAGGTCCTCGGGGTGACCGCAATGAAGCCAACTCTTCAAGATTGAATTCATTAAGGATGTTTCTCTTTGGGACATCCGTGAGACTATCCCACAGGCGCAACTGAGGTGTACATGCTTTGGGGTGGTACTTCGGGCTGCCCAGAATATTCAATAGTCCGGAAATTAGATCTGAAAGCTTTCAATATTCAAAAAGCTATATACTATTTTGTAAATATATCTTGAAATATCTTAAAAAAGTTCAAGATATATTATATTCACTGTATAACTCAGATTACAGATAAATATATGGGATGGTATCAGTATATTAAACGATTACATTGTTGAATTGAGGCCAGATTATTGGGAATCATATTCGGGACCAAGCTCTTATTTCCACTTGTAATATTCATGCAGGGTGTTCATCTATAGAGTTGTCACTGCATCTTTCAATGCCATACTACTGTAACTGCTTATTGTTGATGTCCATCAACATCGAGAACTTTATATTATGAGGTCCAGATCCAAACTGAATAAGTACGATTTTTTATCATCCATCAAATGTCTCTGCCAGAGCTCTGATACTCAGAATCTCAAGCCAGAACAAAATGGTAGCAAAACTTTCTACAAAGACACTACCCCAGCCCAGAACCATGGCAGCTGGCCCCACAACAGCTTTGATCGTTTTATAAGAGAGGCTCCGCACCATCGATGCCCCTACGGCACTAGCAATATGTTGCCACAAAGCCGACACAAACATGAGCAAGGAAGCTATAGCGCTTACAAGCAGCCCCAGTTGTGATACACGTAGAGATGGAAAAGGCCTTACTTCCCGTGTCTCGCCATCATTGTCTTCCTCCTCGTGCCAATCTGGAAACGTAGAAAGACAAAAGACACAAATTGATATCAGTGGGATAGAAGCAAGCCTGTTTTGCAAATGCCAATTAGAACTTGAGATTGAAGAACCTGCAGTGGAAACTTGCCATAGGCCAGTAAATGTAGACTGTTCTTGAAACTCTTTCGCCATCCACACCAAATTCAATGGATCGTTATCCAAAGACTGGGATCTCCTAATGATATTTGCCAGCGCGGTAGCACTATGTACACAGATCCAAGTACCGGAGGAATCTTCCATGCAGAACCCCAAAAATCCCACCCGAACTTGTAAGGCCGTTGTGGCGTTGATGCCACCTAGGCTCACGATGTCGAAGAACGTAGTTGAGATGTTTGGATTGATTTGCGATGAATCACTGTGGGGAGCTGAGGATACATCGGAGTAGGAGAGGGAAAGTAGATAAACACCAGAGAGTGAAATGCTGGTACAACCAGCTACGAGGATAGCTAGGATTGACGGGTACTCGTTAATTCAACCCCGCCAGAACACTCCAGTAAGGGGAAAGGAAGAATGCAGTAAAATCATACAAATGAATACAATGGAGATGACCATCAAAATCATGAGTATATATTTGGACGGCACAGATACTGGTCGTAGTTGTAAAATTGAATTAGCCAAGAGGTAGCTCCTGTTAGATGATTACTCGCCAATACTTACGTAGCGCGCGCAACGGCCCATTCCATGTCATATTTGCTTACTTCAGTTCCAAAGATTATATATACGTGTATTTTTTGTTGAAGAAAATATCAAGGACTCGTGAATATAACGAGGCAAAGGTGGTGTGTAGGTAAGTGGGAAAGTGGGAGTGATGAAGCGCCTTTGATCTTTGATCGTGTAAAGGTGTAACTGGCCGGCTAAATTGCAATGCAATGCCAGGGTCCTTAACAACACCCAATCAATTATACAATCCATCAATATTTTACACCGATATGAGAGTCTTCTTTCCCCGCTAATTCTGCCAAGCCTGTTCCCTTGGCTAGATAGGGACGGTGGGAATGTATAATCACAAAATAATATCAATAACTACCTAATTAGATATAAAAGATTCCTAGTAGTTCCCTCAAAAATAATTCATAACCTTTCTTAGACATCCACTCCATCCACCATCCCCCATCCCACCAAACCAACAAAAGAATGCATCTCACCCATATATCAAAGTCAAATTCTTCAAATTTCAGATCCCACATCCCCAAACCATCAACACCGCTATTAAATACCATACCATCTCATCTCATCTCTATACTTACCTACCTAGATATCTACAAAGTCCCAATCCCACTCGTCTCACTCACAGCCAGAAATACATACACACACAAAGACTCTCTCCCCTCCCTCTCCCTCTCCCTTTCCCCCAACCCATAAAAAAATAGCACACTTCCACTTCCACTTCCACTTCCACCTCCTATAAACTTACACCTTCACCTCCTAGCATACAAAAGAAAAAAGCAACAACAAACAAAAGGATACAGTACAAGTAAGCGAGGAACCAAACCACTTGACACACCTGGGCGTTCGTAAACATATCCAAATGTAAAAGGGTAAAGTTTTAGGAGGAAGAAAATGTAATATAGCATAGCTGCTACTAACATACAAGTAGGGGGCTGGACTATTGAGGGAGATTTCCACTAAGAAAAATGAAAGGCAAGAATCCAAGGCTCTATTCGAGCTGAGATTATATGATGTTTGTTATGGAATACTTGCCATTCTGAATCGTATTAATTTTTTAGAGGCGAAGTATTCATTGGATTTGTGTTTCAAATGGTCAAATGTTCTTCATTATTACTACTACTGCTGCGGCTCTGCTGCTGCTTTTCTCCATCTTTCCCTCTCCAAAATCGGAAATTGTTAACTACAGCTACTCTATACACAATTTCTCGGAAACTGTCTTCTCCCCTCATCTTATAGTACTGTGTTAAAAGCATTTCGTATCGTATCGTATCGTGTGGCGGTTCTCATAAAATCGTATTCTCGTATCTCATCGTATCGTATTGTATTGTATTGCATCTCTCATAACCATCGCACCTTATCGAAACATCATATGTATCTCGGCTTCTGCTATGTCCATTCGTAATTGTAAAGTCGAATATCATTTGTTCGTCAATATCCCCATGGTAATCTCGGACCCCCCCAAAAGCTGAAATAGTATATTTGTACTCCAATATGTCAATCAAGGAATCCTTGTTCTTGATACATCCAAGGTTTTGATCCATAAACTAGGTAGAATGATTAGTGATCCTCGACTGCACTTCTACCACCTCTCCTAAGCCCAAATGCGCTTCGCTTTCCCATTCCGGTTCCTCTTCCATTCGTGCCATTTTTGTTTCCAGTGACACCATCACTAATGGCTCTTCCCATTCTTCCAAAGAATCCCTTGTCATCAGGATCATTCTTAGGCATCAAAGCTTTATTCTTTATCGCCGTCGCGTATTGAATTTGCCATTCTCTAAGACTCTTTTTAGCTGGGCTCGTACAACACAATGATGCGAGAAACACCATAACTTTCTGGGCTCTTTTATCAAAATCCTCAAGGAAAATTGAGGGGGTTGAAAAATTGAGAACGGTCTTGTATGATTTTGCTGGTGTCTTCTTGCGGGATTTCTCTAGAAGTGGAGCAGGCGAATCGGCCTTCGACAGGGAACTAGTTTCTCGCAGTGTTTTACCACCGCGCCTGTAGTGAGCGGATAGTTTTTCACGCTTGATGTCACTGTCTCGTGGAACAGGAAGCGGATTGAGGACACAAGCTTCGAAATCTTCGCTCTGATACCTGTCAGATACAGCTTGGAATCTACCGCACCAGTAAGCTGAAGGTTGGGCAGTATGGACCTGGAGAGTATTTGTTGTAAATTCTGGGATTGGGGAGTATTTTGTTGTCGAAATAGTCGGCTCCGCAGCACGATTAGGATTCGAGGTTGAGCGGTTGCTATTCAGCCATTGAATAGAAGATGAGTTCTTGAGTGTTGAGAAAACACCAAATGTCTTTGATTTGGGAAGAGAAGCTGACTCGAGTTTTGGCTCTGGGGTCATAACGGGCATTTGAAAATTGATCCGGTAAGGTCCCGGAGGAGATGTCCTACCGGGGTGAATTTGTGGCAGTCCCCAAACCGGTGAAATATGTCTTCGTCTTGTCTTGCTTTCCTCTCCCTTCTCTATAGCTATTCTCATGGGAGAACTCAGATGGCGACGACTGGGGGGTCTAGATCTAGATCCTAATGTTGGACTTGGAATCTTCGAGAAGTCACGCTCTTTGTTTATTTGATTTTTTGAACGTGGCTGGCTGATGTCAGTACTAGACGCAGATGCTGTCAAGTCAGAGCTAGCAACGGTTGGATTGCTATAGAGAGGATGCGGGTAGTAATTGTTTGCATTTGCAGATCCACGACGACCGTGCAAAACTCTTTCGTGCAATTCACTTCTTGGAGCAAACGGGACTGGCGGGACGTTTTCATTGGAGATTGATATGCTGCTGATGTTTGGAGATGAAGCTGAATATGGTAGATTTCCAAACTGGCTGCGTCTCGACGAAGCTGGAGCTGAGGCTTTCTCAGGAGAGGTGCGTAAGGACTCTTTAGCCGGACCTGGTGAGTTTGGGTGGGCCTTGCGTGCAGTAGAAGCTGTGGTTTGTTTGTTGTGTTGAGAACGCGAGGATGGACCAAAGGTAGAACGATCTGGGGAAGAGAGGCCTTTTGTATTATTTAATCGGGTACGTGAGGCACGAACTGGACCTGGTGAAGCGCCAATGTTGGTACGCGAGGATGAAGCCCGGCCCCCAGTTTTATTTCCAAGAATGGTGCTTGATGATGAGACAGGACCTGGTGAATTGCCAACATAGGTACGGGAGGATGTCACTGGGCCAGGTAAGTTGCTAACCTTACGAGGAGAGGGAGCTGTGCCACACGAGATTGGAGAATCGCGAACAGGGCGCCTGACAAGACCTGGGAAACCTTCAACTGGCCATTGTGTATTTGCGCCAATGATTGGTCGCTCGTATGTGTAAATATATCCGTCTGTTGGACTATAAGGGCCATCGCCGTCTCTCCTGAAAATCGGGTGACAATTGGGATTGTTCATGTTTGCTAATTTGCTCTCTACCAACGATAGAAACGATTAGCATATAATTTTCGAGAGGTGCATTGCGTGATAAGGAATTGTCTCGCCACTCTTGAAGTCGCGTAGAAGCCAATCCTAGAAGTGTTTGCCGATTTATGAAGCCAGAGAAAAAGCGACCATAGATCCAGACCAAATTGAAGAAAAGGCCATGAATGACTATGCAGGTTGTGTTTCGAAATCTTGCTTCTTTGGTATCGATCTTCTTAAAACAAATGAAAAGAAGGAAATCTCGATCTTACCCTACCACACTTCTGCGTTTTCCTCCAGCTTCAAGATATTGAAGATCTTTTAGAGCCTCTTCAATTTGACCTCAAGTCGTACTCCAGGATGTGGCTTTGTTTTGGACAAGCAAACAACAATTGAAGATGGAAGCGGGGAGTAAATAACAGAGGTGGGAAAAATTCAAAGGTTCTTGTGAACCTTGCCAGGTGAATATATTTTTTTCAAAAGAAGTTACCATATCCTTATCCTCGTCGTTGCCTGACGCCGAGACATATGTGATTGGAAAAACTTGATTTCAAAAATTTGATGATATTCATGGAACATTGAATAGTTCTTTCATCAGAGAGATTAGAAAACATAGACTATCGTTGGAAAGACTGGTTAAAATGAAATGAGATGGGAAGGAACCATTGGATTTGAATTGCATCAGGGTGCAAATTATTCAAGTCCAAATCTTTCACCCCACCCACACAGGAAAGAGTGTGGCAAGAGAGAGAGGAGAGGGGGAAGGAGCCTTTTGAATGTGGCTGCCATATATTACATTGACAGTGAATTTACCAGTATAATATGTACCTACACCTACCTACCAACTACCCAGTTATCTTTCACCCACCTCGGAAATTACATTTATTCGAGGGATACAACCATCATCTGAAACAATTGGAATACTTGAATGAAACTTGAAGGATAATTTGAGGAATTTTGCTAGAGAGTATGTACCAGGTACCTAAGTACTAGGTAGGTAATGTATATATTGAGGGCGTCACCAATCCTACTAGGTCATTATGTCCTTGACACTTAGAACTCATCCTTTTGACGTAATCATTATTGAATTTGGTGGTCTGTTATCCTATTAGCAAGCTACAGCACTGCATGCGGGTATACTTCATTTCCCTTACTTTCCCCATTCCATCCCTCAATATTGAACTCAAACTTCATATCAGCTCGACCTCTTTCTATTGGATTGCCTTCTTCATCAAACAATGAACGCTCTAGAAACGTAACATGCCCTTCCCAATCTATGAGGATGATGGTTTGCCTCTGGGTACCATAAACGCCAGATATAACATTATTGTTTTCGGGTGTTGGTCTTTGCTCCTCTTTTTCTCTAATCTGTTCCTCATTCAATTCGCCCCCCGAATCTTCGTATGATGATGATGCCTTTCTGACAGCAGCTGCAATTTCATCTGCATTTGGAATTTCTGAAGGTGGAGTTGCATGTCCGATTGTAGGTATGAAGATTGATTTTCGAAGCTGATAGATGTACTCCTCAAAATCTTGGCTATCATCTTGCTTCGGAAGTGTATCAATATCCAGAATGGCATACAATTTCTTCACAAGCTCCTCTTCTCCAAGGCCATTTCGTACCACTTCTTCTACAGCCTCCAATACCTTTTCCTTGCCAGACTTAACCTTGGGCCATGTTATTGGGTCATCGTACGAAGTGTTGCTTAAGCCATAGACCTCCCCTCTTCTGGCAGCAACCCATGGCACGTCATCTGGAGTTCCACTTCTATTTGAAATGATTGCCAGAGGCTCCATTTGATCATCAGAGGATCTCTCTTTTCGCAATTTCCCGCATACCAACGAGAACCCGCCGACACCTTTCACTCCCTCGCCACCCAACAGCCTGTGTACAAATTGTTCGGTGGTTTCATCGTGTTCTGCTGTTAACCAAGCCGTGACCATACCACCTCTACTCCTCGTCCCTTGGACAGGATGATCCTTATCGTGGGTGTCTGTTTCGCGATAATTCGTAAGAACTGCAAAATTTCCAGTTTTCGTAATCCCTAACCATGTTCCTTGCTCGGCGCGTTGTAGGTCTCGACTTGATAGTATTTCTTGATGATGAGAAGACCACCAGTGTGGTTTACTGGTCGGCCGAAGGATGAATTCATCTCGATTATCAAGAATAATAAGTGCATAGGAAGGATGCGCCGTAGTTGCCAAGACGATACACATACTGGCGGTCGTTATAGATATTATCGGAGGAGTCTGAGTGTGTGTGTGTGCGTGTGTGTGAATATAAATGATGTTTCCTGTGTGGGTAGTATTGAAGAATGTTGAACGTGGCAGCTGCGATAGTTTAGTCGAGGAAAGAAATTCCACCTACCAGAAGGCACGACCTCTTTTAGATGAAGTTATGTTATGAAGACTTCTCCAAGAAACTGTTGGGAGTAAATCTCAGCCCATAGGTATGGCTGCCCATCACAGGTCGATTCATATAGAGATGCAGATAGAATTTCTGGGCGGTTGAACGGGACACGGGAGATTCCAAGGTTAGGTTAGATCGGGTACCTACCTACCCCATGATCCATCTTAATAAGGTTACCAATATTTTTAGTCATTATTCACGGGCGGCCTAATGGATAACCCCATAGTGGGGATTGATGTCACTTCATTACCTACGTACGGTAGGGACGGAGATCTCACTCACTAGGTACTCCGTAGTAGGTATAGGTTAGGTACTATAGGTAGGTAGGCACGGTACAGTACAGTAATAGGTACCTCGGCAGGTCGAGTAGGTACAGTAGGTATAATAATAAGGCTGTAACTGTATTTCGTAGCCCTGCATTACCTAGGTAGGTACCTAGGTAAGGTTATTGCATTCCAATTGCCATCCCTAGATATCAACTGGATATAAAGCTGCATGAATGACAGAAAACAGTGATAACTTCAACATTCAATACCTATCTAGGTCCGGTAAATAAAGACAGAGGTATGTACGGTACTAATAATAATAAGTAAGTACAAGTTCACAAAGTTCGCCGTTTCATTCAAAGTACCTACCTCCTCCAGCTACCTAAGAATACCTACCTACCTACCAAGGTAGCCGTCCGTATAATAATAATAAGTTTGTCTCAGTCGGTTTTAGGCTATCAAATATAGGCAGATGATACCCCTGTAGCGATAAGAAACAACGCTAAAATCTTCTCACCCCTCCAACCTCAAAGGGAATCCTCCTTGCCTTGTCCTTGTCCTTGTCTCGTATCGTAGATCATCTTCACCACTCAGCCATCTCTCTCTCCATCTTCATCTTCATCAACCTACACACTCATCTTCTGTACTCCAATACTTTACCCTTTTCACCTACTATTAGAATCAAAACCGTGTATTATCTAGTATCTAGTATATCTAGGTAACCTTCTTAAGTTTTCAAGAAAATAACCTGTTTGATGAGCCACGAGAAGTGATCATGTTCGATACATTCGCAAGGCTCTTATCGTAAGTCTACCTACCCCGCCTTGAGGGAAGTTGTTCATCTAAAACAACGATACCATATTCGAATTATATTTACAATACTAATAAGGTCTTCAGTTCTATTCCAACATTCCTTTTCCCACTTTTCGCATCCTATAAAGCTCTCAAGACCTCGGATCCGGCATTACTGACACCATGGCTTATGTATTGGGTGGTTCTTGCGATTGCTTTGTTTGCTGAATCTTGGGTCGGATTCATACTAGTTTGGTTCGCAGACATTTCTTTCTTTTAAAATGCATATGCAAAAATCCCATCTAACAACAGATTCTACTTAGGATACCTTTTTATTCCTGGTTTCGGCTCGGCTTCCTTCTTTACCTCATCCTTCCCCAAACTCAAGGCGCAAGAGTTCTTTACCAAACATATGTTCATCCATGGCTTCACAATAATGAGCTCGCCATTGACGATTTCATAGCCTCCGCTCACGAACGCGCGAAAGCGGCAGGTGTCACATATCTCAAGCAAGCCATAGAATTTATCAGACAACAAATCTTTGGCCTTCCACCTAAAGAACCAACACCACCATCAACACCTTCAACTTATACCTATACACAAAGTCTCATGGCACGCTTCAATTTACCATCTGCTAGACCTTCCTTCCCATCCAATCCTATCGGGGGTGCTACTAGCACTGCCACCGACTTTTATTCTCTTCTTGCCTCAGCGGTGTCCGCTGCTACTTCACCCAACGCTGCCACTGATGGATCTGAAGGTCGGGACTTGTCGAATAGTGGAATGTTGATACCTCCCCATGTTTCTGGGAGCGAACGTATAACTTTCATTCAAGCACAACGTGAACGTCTTTCGATTCTTCTATCGGCATTAGATAAAGAAGCGCAAACATTAGAAAATGAAAAACGTGTACCCAAAAGAATTCCTAGCATGTCATTTGATGGCACTAGCAGCGAAGATGACAACCTTGATCGACCAAAAAGCTCGATGAGCGGAATGACCTCAAGAAAGAGTGAACTTGATTTCGAAAATATCGATGCAGACAGTGGAACTGAAGAGGTTGGAAAGACAAGAAGAGCTGCGCAGAGGACATCGAGTGGAAACTGGTTGCCCTGGACATGGGGAGCAAAATCAGCTGCCTCAGCTCCCCCAGCTGACACTTCCCCTGTCCCCGATGATAAAGGAAAAAGTTCGGGTGTTGATGCATAACTAGTCCAGTGGCTCGGTATTCAGTGTATAACACATAAATATTGAGAGGTTGTTTTATACTGCGCTGGCGGGGTTTGGGATAGACGCATATTCCATGGGTATGAATAAGAGGAGAATAGGAGCAGTGGGTACTGTCTTTTCAGATTGGCGCTAGGATGAATGAAGGGGGCTGGTGAAGATTGACAATTACCAAGTTTTTGATACATTTATAAACCCAAGTTGATGGGAGTTCCTACAACCCCCCCTTTCCCCTCCCGTCTTGTTTCGCATGTTTACTGTTTCCTTTTTACAATGCTGTATCAGATATTAGTGCCAAATGATGTATGCTTGTAAACCAACCATCCGGATGGAATATACATACCGTATTAACTAGTTAAGAAGGTAAGATCTCATAATGAAAAAAGGTTGTGATTTCCGTTCCATAGAATCAACTTATGCTTATGCATATGAGAGATAATATCTTATATTTGAAGTTGGTTATAAACATTGATTTTTTAAATACTAACTACCTACCTAGCTGTTTCTTTGTTTCAAATTAATCTCACTTGAAACCCTTTCGAAGACTTTTAAAGATACATGTTTTTAATTCTTTTCTTGAGACTCGAGACGGGGTTTGTCGGTGAGCCCTGACCACTGAGTTTAGGTATCGAAATGTTAAGCGTCTCGGACCAGATGTTCGTCTTAAATATGTTCGGGTTTGGGTATCTTGGAAATGTGATGTAAATTTGCAAATTTGTAAATTCCTGCTGGCGGGGAGCACTGGCAAGCACTGGCAAAGGGAATCTTTTTTTTTTCTTTTGCGGATTGGGCACTTTTGGGGGCGTATGTTTGTTGACAGTTGAGTGTATTGGGAGAAAGAATTCGAGTAACATAAGAATATATATAATATTTATCAAAAAGATTCCAAAAGGACGTAACATCCATCACTACCTATACTATATACAAAACGCCATACATAAATGCCATCCACCCATTCGTTTTTCAAACACGACCGTTCTCAACTACCCAATCACTCAATCACAACATTTCTTCCCATCCACCAACCTACTCTCCCCATCCGTCAAATTCAACACGCTCCTCACCACGCCATCCTTGCTGGCCGCCACACTACTAGGCGTGCTGCAATAACTAGGCGGCACATCCAACGCAGGATTCTTGGTGAAGAAGTTTCGCGGTCGCAACAAGAGCGTCATGGGTTCGGCGGGCATGATGGGGAAATCCTCGGGACTAGGGAAATGGGTGATGCCGAAAGTGTGCCACAAAACGACGTCGGTGTTTTGGATCGACGCCTCGCCATTGGCGATCCACTCGGGGAGGCCGGCCGAGGGCTCGCCCGATGTTTGCGGGACGTGGCGACCCGCCGGGTGCAGTTGGTCGTCCGAGTAGGGCGTGACGTGCACGGCGTGGCGGGCAAATCCGGCGCGCTTCCAGACCAGCGATCCTTCTTTGGGGAGGAGCTTGGGCACTTCTCGACTGACGAGTTTGTAGGACACGGGCTTGTGGGAGTAGGGGTTGAGCTTGTTGGGGTTGGCCATCTCCCACGTGCGCGATGTGTTGCCGTCGTAGTCGGAGATGGATTCGTTGACGGTTTTGTATTCGGTTTTCTTGGCGAAGAAGGCGTTGCCGTATGGGTTTTCGGCGGATCCGACGGCGCCGGCACCGGGGAGGGCGTCGGCCTGGAAGACGGTGTTGTTGGGGCCGTCGATGTTGGAGTCGATGCGGAGACAGAAGAGATGTTGATGGTTGTGGGCGTTGACGCCGGGATAGACTTCGGTTCCCCAGCCTTTGGTATCCTCACCTGGGTTCATGGCATAGGTGTTTAAGATACCGGTGAGTTTGATTTCGAGTTGGATGGTGCCGTCCTGGTGGAATATCCAGTAGACGCAGTATTCGTAGTTGGCGGCAGTGAAGATGTGGGAGATGATGAGTTTACGACCCCGGGTGACAATGACGGATTCGTCACGGAAATCGGTGTGTTTGAAGAGGATACCGGCATCTTCTTCGTGGATGCAGATGGCATTTTTAATGGTGGTGCTTTCACCGGCACGGTTTACGAAAGCGGCGTCCTAAGTTTGTCTATTGTCAGCAATGGTTCGACGCATTTATTATTAAAATGGGTAAAACTGTACCATGTAATGAATTGCACCCTTGCAGTCGCAGCCAAGGGAGAGACTGTTGGTCATATATCCTCCTCCATATTCTCCAAGATCAAAAGCGTGTTTGCGTTGATGTGGATGCTCGGGGTTACCGTATGGAACGACCATCTCTGCGAGAGAAAGTCTGTAGAAAACTGGTCTGACATTGCCCTTGTCGTTATATGTAATATTGTTGAGGACAATTCCTTCCTTGTAATTGAATCCAACGTGGAAGTTCCAGTTTTGCCAATCAAGCTCCCGGCCATCTACCTTGAATGATACACCAGATGGCTGTGTAATATTGATTGGAGTGATATCTTTTCTGTATCCTCCTTCCTTTTCTATACTTGCCGGATGGTAGTTGTTTGGAGCTGCTTTGTTGACTGGTCGTCGAACATCTGGGATATCGATGTGAATGATCTTTTGTTTTTCGGCATCGAAAATTGGACAAAAGTCGAGTGGGAAAGAGTATTGGGAATCATCCATGTGAGGTCGGTAGTACATGAGTGCTTGTTGTAGACGAGCGCTGGTGCCGAATCGGTGGTCGTAACCAATGGTCCAAGCTATCATCGCTTAGTATAAGGGGAGTAGGCGAGGAAAACCTAAGACTTACGATCGCAATACACTTTGTGCATATCTTCCGCTGGAATACCACTCAAAACACATTGTTCAATCACCTTGGGATCTTTTCGAACAACATGCTCAACAACTTGGAGATCTTCCATGGTAATCTGGGATTTTCGTTAGTTCCAATTTTCATTTACAAACCAAAAAAATTAATACATACCAAAGGTTGTACACCATCAATATGTTCCCATTTCACCACCATTCCCTCAGCCAGATCAACCAAGCCATCATAAACCTTGCCACCCGGTGCAATAACTACCACATCTGCGATTCTCTTTGGTCTTGGGGTGATTTGAGGACTTTCAAGCCATTTCATCATCTCCTTCTTGCGTGGTTCATACAATGTGATGGCATTGTAATGAACTGATCCCTTTTCAGCCCGGATGATCTGAACAGCTTTCTCAATCTCTGCATTGGAGAGAGGATCAAATGGATGTGGTACGGGAGGGGTAGCGGAGAGGTGATGTGCGAGGGATTGAAGTCTGTTGGTAGCCATTCTGATGAATTGCATAAGTCAATTGGAAGAAAGAAGTAGTGAGAGATAGGTATCCAATTGAAGCCGTTAAACTTCTCTTCGGATCTGAAACCGAAATGAATCTTCTACCAGAGAAAGAACAAGAGAAATGATATACAGAAAGAAAGGTAATTGGGGGGGACTTCCAACCTCAAATATATACTCTTCTACGACTTATCTCCACTGAATGTAAGGTACCTGTGCGTGAGCGGGACTTGGTGTATCAATCGGGTCAAGACACGACAGTTTGCCTCATGTAACTTTTTGTAAACGGTATTCTCATTACATTTTCTAACGAGTACGTACGTACGTCCTTTTTGCATTATCGTATATCGTATGGCTGGATATGGATATGCATGAACAATTGGAAATCTTAGCTCTTCCGATTCTTTGGCCGATCATCGAGGCCTTTGATAGCTGTTACAATCAATTTACAGCAAGCCGTGAAGCTTGGAAGAGTGGATATCGGGGTTCCGATAAGCTTAAGATAAGATCATTGCTGGCCTTTCTAAACCCAATCAGGTCATGAAACCCCGAGACACGTGATCGAGACCTCTCCTCGTCTTAAGCTACACGGATTAGGGATGAATTTCCGGGAGGTTTCGTATGGATGAGCAATGAGAAAGTGGTGATAGGGAACTTCATTTGATCGCTTCGAAATGGTTGTTATGTTAATCAATATATCCGTATGATCTCCGGGAAAGCCTCTGGTTCACATCGATCGTTGGAAAGATTCAGTACCAAACGTCGGATATCATGACCTTCCAAGGTATACAACTGACACAAGTGGAGGACGAAGCCTTTGAGACATAGAGATTCTAGACGAGAGGGGTAAGGAGGGTGGTGTTTGCAAGAGGTTCGAAGAGGCATATATATCGACGGGAGCAATAGTTGAGAGGTAGCTTAGAACCTTTTTGGCACTCTTTGGCACAGGAAGTATTTCAAAATTATGATATAGCAAGGCCTTGCACATTGCAGTATTTTAGTATACTCAAATCTCAGCATCTAACATGCATTACACTCCCTACTTCCTAACAAACATTTGGACCAGACTCCAGCACGTTCGCAACTCCCTGCGCAAGAACGTCATGCACCGGATAAGTTGGATGCAACGAATTCAACCAGAAATACTCATTGACTGGTATGTAACAAGACGGATCGGTATAATCTGGTGTGGGTGTACCACTACACCGATTTGATTAGCAGGCCAAAAAACTCAACCGAGCGACGAGAAGAAAAACTTACTTCTCGTAAGCAACGCAATAAGCTGTGGTATTTTTATACGCAGCGGTTTGAGGGAAACTCTTCGGATTGTCTAATACTTTGGTAAAAAGGGCATGGGCATCAACTGTGAACATATTAACGTCGGGGAAAGTTTTCTTCAGACTTTGAGCAAGCGCCCTGAGGCGATCGTTCCAATCGGCAATGTCAAGTTTTTCCTGGGCTTGGGCTGCAGCGCCACCGGCAATGGACAATGGACTCCTATCCACGGGCGGGACGTTCAAGAATGCAAAATTGCGAGCGCCGATATAATAGAGCTCATCAACCAAGCCATGGTAAACCGCCATGATTCGTTGGTTGAGATTTGCAGTTGCTGGAACTCCAAGAAAGTACGAATTGCCGACGTCGTTGATCCCGTCAAAGAGTGCAAAAAGTGTATTATCGGATGACCATGGAGCTAGCTCTGGCTTCCCGGCGTAGGTGGGAAAGAATTCGTTTTCGATCTGCTCGGCAATGGATGAAACTTCGGGTTTGTAAGGAGCGACGAGGGCAGAGTTTACGGTTGCCCCGCCATACGCCAAGTTGTACGTTAAGACGGTAGACTTGTTGTATTTGACCGTGAGATAGTCAACCCAATTCTGACCATTGGTGGCGGGATATCCTACTCAAGGGTTAGGTAGGGCTAGTGAGATCAAATTGAGGGTGTTTCACCTGGATATGGAGGATTTCCAAGTGGATTGGTGGGTGTTGGCTGAGTGCCATTCGTCTCAAATCCGGTTTGTGTGTATGAATCTCCGCTTGTATGATTAGTCGATGCTGGTATTTTCCTTTGGAGAATCTTTCTCACAAGATAAATGCATATTGGATTTCCCCCCAGCCAGGCCAATGCGAGGTCGCTGAGCAGTGCTTCTGAGTGTCCCGACTCAACGGCGCTCCCTGGATGGAAGCGAGGAGAGATGTTATAGCAAGGACAGTAGCGAGGCGCGACGAAACCATATCTACAAAGTTTGAAAGCAAGCGTATGATGTTGGTGGTGAGAAGGATAGCTAAGTGATATTAAGGGCTAAACAATATATGCATATAAAAAAATCCAAATAATGATGTCTTTTAAAACCATTCTCTAGTAATAACAATACATTACAAGCAACCCATTCGTTCCACAGAACAGAAACAACATATATAAACAATTCAAACCACCGCTCCTCTAAGTCCATCCCCCTCCCCTACAAAATTAATACTCTACAACCCACCTTTCCCCGAGCAATACCATACGCAATACCATACAGGCACTACAAATTTCCCACGGAACATCTCATTCCGCCACCGAGTCGAACATCAAGTTTCCCCACCATGCATTTTGCATGCGGGGAAGATCTAATCCCGCACCCGCCCGCATCATGATCATGCTACTCTCCAATAATGTTCATAGGACTTTGGGACTGTCTATTTCACCCGGGCGGGGAAATTTGCGACGTCTCTCTGTGATGCATTTGTCGGATCTGAATCTTTTACTTTTCAAGTTGTTAATGTATCTCGGGTGGATGGGTAGGTGGAAAACGGAAAAACTTGAGTCGAGTCGAGTCGAGGTGTAGGTGGACTACCTATACTTATATAATTTGATAGGTAGTTATCGGTGTAAGAGTATCCTGTCCAGTCATATTCACGCCTTGTATTCTGATGGCATGGAGGATTGAATTTGGTTGGGGGTTTGCTATACTTAGATACCTAGGTATACTTATGATAAGATCGATTAAAACATTGGATAGGCAATGTTCCTCCTCGGTAAAGCTACAGCTTATAGGTCTTTTTAAACACCTACCTACCTACCTACAAATCAAGAAGTTAATTTTCAAAATTCAAAACTTGACATTCGATATTCGATATTCGAGGATTCAGTAGTATTTGAAGGAATATCAAAAATCGCCTTTAAGAAATCCATCTACCCCGCTCTCGGAAAATGGACCGGCCCGGCTGAGCATTGCTGGAGACTATTCTAATAGGGTGGAGACATCAATCAGATCGATTTGGATACCTATCTATTGAGATCAGTTTGAATATTTAAATACCTACCTAGTAGGTAGGTTGAGTTAAATACCTACTCAGACGAGTGGGAATATTTATTATTCAGATCTAGTTTCAGATCTAGTTCGATAGCTAGGTACCGGATTTCTCTCTAGTCCATCAACTTCGTGATCATGATTTAATGGAGCTTTATCGAATAGCCCTGGAGGTAGGTAGGTAGATAGATACCTAGATATATTTGACATATATTCCGAATCTGCAGAGATGCAAGCTGTGTAGGTACTTCCATACGGTATTATCATTATGTGTATACCTATGCAGTAGTTGTTAGTACAGCTAAACATCATATCATAAGGTAGGTATCTTGAGATATTGGATAGAACTCGATGGTGATATGATATTTTGAACTAGGTCGTCGATGTTTTTTTATTGATGTAGGCACAGGTACTGTAGGTAATAATGAGATCTTCAAGTGAATACCGTACTATCAAAATCCATGGATGTATATCGAGGATGGTTCATTATCATTCATCTCGGAAAGAGCTAAGGTTCGCATCCAATTTGCTGGTCATTAATCGAAGGGGCCGGATTTCATAAAGCGTAGGTAAGGTTAGTTCCCGTCTTCGTAGGTCGTTACTAGTTTTGCAATATCGGAGATCCAAGAAGCACTGGGTTAGATACTAGGTACCTAGATAGCGGTAGCTAAAAGTATTAATGAACATCAAATACCTAATCTCAGAAAAGATTGAAGAAGCTTCCGAGGTCATATCAACATCTAATAATGCCTATCTAATGATTAATATAGAATACAGCCTCCTTATTAACATTCAATATCTATCCTCGATATCCATTCATCCCAGATCTTCCTCTCGTAGTACTACAGGAGGCGGGCATAAGATGAAAAAGCAATTGATGAATCTGATCGCCATTTACGTCACTTTTACCTAGAGGCTGGTCTTGATAGTCTAGAATCTTGACAAGGGAGTCGGACGGTCCTTGTGCCTGCCTGTGCCTTGTAGAACCGGTTACAAATAATTAGTGGTATTAGTGGTATTTCATCACTGCCGGCGAATAATCAAATCAAAATTCAAGGCAAATGGCTGTACCTAAGAGCAAGAGCAACTAATTAAAAATGAAGAATTGAATATACGGGATATACTGTACTATATAAATCAATAACGAATAGATCAGCCCGAGACCAGCAAAGCAAATTGGCAATATACAATAGGTACGTTGACTTCTATGAATCTAATCTAATCGTGGAGAAAAGTCGATTTCATCCATTCTCTGGGTGACCCATGGATTTTCATGAATTTTCACGTGGATCAATTCCTTGGGCAGCTCTGGGCAGCAAGATGGGTTATCAAATACCGGTAGCCCAATGACAGTGCGTAAGATTAGCGAAGTGAAACAGCCTATCAACCCGTCAAATCCATCAAATGAGTGAATAATCCTTGAACCATACCGTACGTATGAAGGCTGATGGCGGATGGCTGATGGCTGATGGCTCGCCTTTAACTTGATCTTTCTTGAGAAACTTGATGAAGCTTGCTTCCTAAGTTAATAAACATCAACTCTAAATCCTCCATCATCCGAACTTTATTCTTCTCTCCCATTCCAACCTCCTTATTATTTTCTTACAGTAATAATCGTGAGAATTTTCCCAACCTCTGGACACCCACGTCTTAAAAGTCTTTTGGTTTGCAGTACTGGTACCTAACTTGCTTATCTGTTTGGTTGGTTGGGTTCACTTTCACTTTCACCACACACCCACGTTTTTTGATCACTTAAGCGGGGTACCATTTCAACTGAACTGGGTCGTTTCGCATGAGACATCTCTCAGCTGAACATCAACTCTTCAACAATTTAAAACCAAAACAACTCTATCGCTTTCATTTGATATTTTGAATTCGAGTTCGAGCAAGTATGTCTAGAATGGGAGATCCTTATCGTAATTCCGCGGAAGCCCTGAGCAACTATGGCGGTAGCGGCCGTGGCGGCGGGGGTAACCGTTGGGATAGTGAGCGACTCGTCTCGGAGCGCGATCGAGTCCGTTTCGCAATCGATCGAGAAGAACGAGATTCACGATTTCTGCGAGCCACGGCTGGTCATACTCGAGAACGATCTTATGATGATGTTCATGAGCGTCGAGGACCACGAGGATACGAAGAGGAACGGGAACATTACGAAGAACGAGATTATTACGAACCACCAAGATTTCAACGAGAACGAGAACCAGAACCAGGAAGACAAAGATCTACAACTATTACAATGGAGAGAGAAAGGGAGAGAGAAAGAGAAAGAGAAAGAGATGATTCTCCACCTCGAAGAGCTGGTGGCAGGCCAGTATTTTTGAGAAGGCAGAGTTCCCTCGATACATTTGACCGCAAGCCGTTGGTGAGGTATGAGAGAGAAAGGGAGAGTGAGAGGGAGAGGGATGAATATGGACCTCCTTCCAGACGCCCAGATCTCAGACCACCTCCTTTGACACCTGTCCCACAACCAAGAACCAGAGGATTGCCACCACCTAGAAGATATGTCGAAAGAGATTACGAAGAGATCAAGGTTGCGGAACCAGACTTCTATGGCGATGAAGACTTCAGAGCTTACCCCGAAAGAATTAGAGAAAGGGAAATTGTCAGACGAAGGAGAAGAAGTCGCGAAAGAAGAAGCCACAGAAGCCATAGCAAAGAAAGTCGTTCAACTGCTACAAGAAGTGTTAGAAGCGATAGCGTTAGCTCGTCTGATAGTGGTACTACAATATCAGTGCGAAGTGAGTTCCCTAAGAAGGGAAAGACGAGAATGCCAGCTAGATTGGTCAGCAAGAAAGCTATCATCGATTTGGATTATCCTTTCGAAGAAGAAGTTAGTCATTCAAACCCTTATCAATCGACCAAATTACTGACATATATAGGGTGATACAATCGTCATTCAAAAGGCACTTGGGAGGGAAAACATTGATGAGGTTATCAAGTTAAGCGAAGACTATAAAGCAGCCGAGAGTGAGTATTCTTTGTTTTTCATTGCCCCCTGGCCATTGCATTAAAATGCCCCCTAACCCCGTTCTGCCAAAGAAGCCAAAGTCAAAGAGACGAAAGAGATAGAGACAACTCTAACAACATACCTCGTTACTCCAGAATTCGAAATGTCAGGTGGTCGATCAGAAGGTGGAACTGTGGTCGAAGAACGTACTGAGGTTTTTACTATCCCACCACCTCCACAATCAGTACACCATGTCCCTCCACCTCCACCTCCACCATCTGTACCCTATGCACCTCTGCCTCCTCCAGAGCCGGTACACTATGCACATCCACCTCTACCAATTCCAGGTCAATGGATACCACCTCCTGCAACAGTCATGTTCGCACCACCACCTCAACCAGTTATATATGCACCACCGCCCCCACCTCAACCAGTTATATATGCACCGCCGCCCCCACCCCAACAAAATGTTGAAATCCATGAATCTACTAAGATTGTGGAACGTTCTCCATCTCCAGCACGAAGCTCATACTCTCACCATAGCCACCGTAATCACCACCATCATGACCCAGTCATTTTGGAAGGACGTCCTCGATCGCGAGACGAGGAGAGCGTCTTTTATGAAAAGCGCGAAATTATTGAACGCACGGAGCCTATTGGTGCCATGACCTTATCACGATCTCATAGTCACCGCAAGGACGAGCGTTCGATTCGAGCTGAAATCAAAGCCCTTGAGGCCGAGAAAGAAGCCCTCAAGGCGGATCGACGGGCCAACCGAGAGATGCGTCGGGCGGATCGTCTTCGTCGTGAAGGTGGCCGACATAGCGATAGCCAATTGGTACTTTACGAAGATGAAATCCACGACGGTAGAGATGTGACTATTGTAAGAAGGGAGAGGATTGTGGAGCCCGAAGGAGGTGTCCGGATCGAGAAAGACCGAAAAGGTAGGATGAGCATCAGTGTTCCCAAACATGCCTATCGTTAGGTGCCTTGCCTGAATGAGGTGGGTCACTTGGCATTGGGATGGGTGGTTTTGTGAATGAGAGCTAATTAGCTTATTCTTCATAGCTCCTCCACCAAAACTGGTTCGGGCCATGTTGGCTACTCTGACTTGATTCTTGCCTTTTGACAATCAATACATGTTACTCTTTACATCAACCGCATGTCGAGCCGAGATGGAATGGTGAATGGTGTTGACACATGATAATGCGTGGTTGGATGGATGGATAGGATGGAGCTCATGAATTTTTCTACAAAGGCAGAAATTGTACTCCGTTTTCCTCCTTTTCTTTTTCTCCCTCCCCCCTTTCCCTTGGAAGCCATGGCTTTTTTAGACTGTATTGGACGTGAAGATGAATTTCATGGGAGGGATTGATATTGAATGATGATTCATATGATGTGTCATATCTACAGCAGCGGCTTTAGGTTTTACTTTTTATTTTATTTTTAAATTTTCATTCATGGATACGGCTTTTGCCTACTTCTGCTTCTGCTTCTAGTTCTTCTGCTTCTAGTTCTTCGAGTTCTTCTCCTTTTTTCTCATCTGGTTGGTTTGGTTGGTTGGTTGTCTTCTACGTACTTGGAAATCTCACGCGAATAAAGGAACGAAAGGAACGAATCTTCTTTTTTTTTTGATGATTGGTTGGTTGGTTAATGGATGGATGGGAGGGGAGAATGGATGGATGGATGGGTGGTTCAAGGCGGGATCCTGCGGAATTGCGGAATGGAATGAGGAATTGAATGGGGATCCGTATTATTTATTTCACTTTATTTGATATGAATATGAATATGAATACGATTTGATAGGAAAGTATGTACGTACAGGTGCGTATTAGCGAGGGACCGAATGCTATCTAGGTACCTAGGTATATCATGAATTGAATTCTTTTTTATTTTTTTATTTTTTTGATTTTTGTGGGGGGAGGGCTTCACTCTTCTCTTGTAGGTTCACTCTTCTCTCGTGGGTTATTTATAAGTTATTCGTGCTTGGTTTGTGGTTTTGTGGTTTTGTGGTTTTGGGAACTGGGTGTTCTGGGTGTTGTGTGTGATTGTGTGGTGATTGTGATTGAATGAAAGTATTGAATAGATGAAATACATGAAATATGAAATGGATGAATGAATGGATGGATAGATGAAATGGATTGAATTGGAATAACAGTAGGTATATATAAGCCAGCTATATATTATTATTACACAAGCGTTAGGTAGATAGATAGGTAGGTATTACAAGATACCTAGGTAAGTTCTTGCGGCAGGAAAGTCAACGCAAAGCAAGATATGATGAGATATGTTTGAAATATGTTTTTATTTGTATCGTGATATACTATTCTATACTCTACTATACTATACTAAACTATACTGTATGTAGATAGATACCTAGATAGGTAGTGTAGATGAATTTCTTCCATGCCACCTTTTTCGAATGATGGGGATAGTTTAGGTAGGTAGGTAGGTATATATATACCTACCTGTCCATCTACTTAGGTATTTGTATAAATGATACCCAATATCCATCCGAGTATTTGAACCCCCTGAACGCCTCGCTATGCTACCCTGTATCCTTTCCTTTCCTTTCCTTTCCTTTTATCCAGCCTCCCATCATCTCATTGTCAAAATCAAACGGCACGCACCACCTCACAATTCCCCTCCAACCCTATTTGATCTTCCTCGCTTTAATGTAATCCCTCAACTGTTCGACCCTCGTCACGAAAAACATCCTCTTGGCATCATTTTTCCAAACCAATACTCCCACCTCCTCGGCATATTTCGCACACGCTTCGTATTCCTTTTGACCCTCGAAATCCTTGAACAAGAATCCCGGATGCGCCGTCATCCGCTCGTTTTCCAGCTGCCAGAGTCGTATTTGATCAACGACTGTCGGGGGTAATACGGGACCTCCGTGGGATGCGGAAGAGGCTTTCACGAGTTGGGGGTGCGCGTGTGTGGAGAGGTAGGTGATGATTTGCTCGGAGGTGATGCCGTGGTCTATGGCGGTGCGGATGGAATCGCGGGAGATGCGGCCACTGACCATGTTGGGATAACGGGTGTTGAGTTTGGTGAAGAGGGCGAGGACGGCTATTTGGAGGGGGGAGTTCGTGTAGGCGTATAGGCGGTAGTTGGTTTCGATTACTATGAAACCTTTTTGACTGGCGGCGGATATCGAAGCGGCGTCGAACCCGGCCGATACGGTGCGGAGAGCGCTGGCATCTGAAGTGAGGGTTGTAGCGAGACGAGTTGGGAAGAATTGTGTGGGGGCAGAGGGGGGAAGGTAGATAAGGCCAAAATCGATGAGGTTGCCGAGCATGTTGTGCTGGGCATCTGTGAGGGTTGTGGTGCTATATGCACGTCCGAGTTCGAGAGAGCCTAGCATGAAGAGGAAAGAGAGCACATCGACGGAATCCATCCCCATACTCTCGGCATTTTCAATCCATAGAAGAAGTAAACTCCAGACTTGCGCATTCGCTTCTTGCAACAGAAATGAGAATCCAGTTTGGGTGATACCCACACCTCGCCCTCTTGTGACCAGCTTTCCTGCATCGAGCAATTGCTTGACCGAGGCTGCGGGGCCTTTACTCTCTTGTCCCCCGCCTGCTGCAACGCTGTTGACCATATAATGTAGAATACCTTCCCATTGCATTCGAGCATGTACGTCCAAAAAGTCTATATCAACATGTGGCGCAATGAAATCCGACGAAGGAACTCCAAAAGATTGATGATTTCCTCCACCAGTAAGTGCCAGTCGTAGTGAGGCCCCAAAATTCTTAGTCAAAGCCACAGTCTGAGGATCTTCTCGGCTCAGCACAGTAATATCGACAATATGCAGTCGTGATAGTAAGGATAGGGCTTGATCTTTATGCCTAGGAAAGTTTAGCATGTAACATCCATCTCGATCCAGGACACAGACTTCTTGCTCTTCGGCTGGACCCATTGATCCAGAGCTGTGAGGGGTAAAGGTTTGGGCATATAAAGTAGTGCCATCACAAATGTTTTGGCAAGATGAGGAAGCATGCGCCTGAAAATGGCCAGAGAGGTAGAAGGTTGTTGATACAGTCGTCTGAAAGTTGTACCTGGCAGTCTCTCCAGGTATTCAAATGAAGCAAGAGTTGAGACAGACATATTGAAATAATTATTTCCTGTTGTCCGCAAATATTATCCAGTCGTCATTGCCGGTAGGGAATTTAAGGAATTCTACAGCCTCGCAAGTACAAGAAGTAGGTAGCCTGGTGGTGGTGGAGCAATCTGAGCTCGGACCATGTCTTTGTCTTTCTCCCGGTGAACATTAATGAATAAAGCACTCGACATAAGCAAAGCTTATATCTGCGGCGCATCAACTTCACCATCAAATTACCTACTCTTCAGTATGGCAGCCCTGAGATTTGTGAGATCAGTGAGTGGCTGTCAAACAACTAAGAGTGTACTTATGCTGATATCACTACCTCTACCTTTCCGTAGGTTCTGAAGTCATTTCAAGAATCATCGGGACTTGAGCCAAGGTAGTTGCTGTTTTTGCTTTTCTATGTATTGGTTCTTGAAGACCCGACGGTTGTGTCTTCCTACAATGCAGCGTTGGACTCTCATCACAAGTGTTCAGACGTCTACGCTTTTGATCATTAGACTTTCAGCCAGTATCTGAAATCACCTGGGCAATCTGGTAGTTAAAGTCTGCCCGCCCATTGGGGCCTTTCTCACATCATGTCAACTTGTACCCCTCTTTACCAGATTGATCTGGAACCTTTTCGATGCCATCATGATGGCGAGTGTTTTTTGCAAGAACCTCGACTGACATTAAACTGTAGACTTTTTGGTGAAAATGTAAGTGCCATGGCATATTTGTTGACGTATCTCCATTGACTTTGAAAAGCTTCGAGTCACAGGAGCAGAGCCAGGGCGTGTAAACTTTGAGCTTGATATCAAGAAGGAACACACTGTAAGCAAGCTCTATTAAACGCATATGCTCAAATTGTTCACTCATTCATGTTAGAACCGTTTGAATATTATTCATGGGGGTACCATTGCTAGCATGGTGGACTTGGGTGGCTCACTAGCTGTTGCCTCGAGAGGTCTTTATGCCACTGGTGTTTCTACTGATTTAAATGGTAAATGTCTTCCGAATGCAATTTAACTCCAATTCTATTTATCTAACCCGACTGAAGTCACATACCTCAACTCTGGTGGTAAGGTTGGAGATGTACTGAAAGCAGAAGTCACTTGTGACAAATGTAAGTCTTAAGTATTGGCTCGTCGTCATTGAAATACCTACATCTAACACAAGCGTAGTCGGAAAGACTTTGGCGTATACGTCTATTCAGTTTACAAATAGTAAGGGTGAAATAGCAGCACGAGGAAGTCATACAAAGTCGGTCATCACCTCAAACGTTTCAGATTGTCAAGCTAAACATGTTCATAACAGATACATTGCACTTGCGTGGAAGGAACCAAAGAATATAGTCGAGGAATTGTCGCCTCGTCCTTGAAAAATGATCGTGTGCCTCAGCCTTATATGTACGATATGACTAGTTCGTTCTAGGCCCAAAGCCATCAACAGGCTTATTACCTAACCTTTGAAACCTTGTGCTCATAATCTTATAGGTAATCTTTGTTGACAAGCGTCTCTCACAGACGGAATAATATTACATGATCCCGACCCAAGTATTTGGTCCCTTAAATCACGGTTTAGATCACCAGGGCAGGTTAGATATGTGTGTACTGATTATGGCCATCTCAGGCTATCCAGTATTCGGCAATTTATTACGAAATCCATGTTATGTTATTTTTACTATACTAGGTTATAAATAATTGTGATATTATTAGTGTTACCTGGTAGGTCCTAGGTTGTGCAACTCCTGTGATTCAATGGTCAATAGGAAAGAACCTGATGCATCATGCTACCTAGATACTTATTAAGGTTCGACCCCGCATGCAATATGCGAAGCCAAGCCCCAAGAACAAGATGGCGCGCTCTTCATTGGGTCATGAGCACTGCAGCAAGCATTGAATAGCGCGCATGTGACATTACACAGCTTCCGGTCTGGTTGGATCGAATAAACACCACTTCTTGAAAGAATCATACTCGTCACGCACGGTGTCAAATAACAAGGAGCAGAATGTGAATGGCTTCGCTCGAAATAACAGTTTATTCACCTGTTGCAGTAATGCGCGCGTCATTCTGATGTCCCCCGAGCTGCTACCCGTTCCCCGCACTGTTATTGGAAGACATTCACCAATGGTTCAAGCTGCAACGGTGCGTCTTCGGTGTTTATTCAGTTTGACAACACCAAGTAGTGATGAGAGAAGAGTCTAAATAGAGCAATTGGTTTGTTTGACTACTCATCTGATTTGCTATAAGACCAATCTAACCAATAATTTGATCCCTTAGAAGTAAAATTGCTATACGGCTCGCATTAGCTGCATTGTAGGTATGTAGGCGTAGGCGGGGTTCTCTTATTCGTGCCGAGAACATGTCGATTTCATGCACAATAATAAGTACCGTAAGGCTACGGTCATTCATTTCTTCGGCGGGATAATACCCCAGATTTACCTCGTTCGCCTATGAATTCCGTTGAATTTGTCGGACTAGTTAAATCCCGAAGACTAGATCATGCACCTCGCCTTGAACAGTTTCTCAAAAATAACGAATCAGCGCTGCTCGTACCTTATTGGCACATTTCAACGAATTAGCGATTGCTATAGGAGCATGGGTCTTTCATTCACCAAATCACCCCAATATCAAACATGAGCATTTGATTCAGCACGAGCGGGAAAGCAGATTATGTTAGGTGAATACGGTCAGGCAGGCTATATGGTCTGATTGATCAAGTTAAATTACCTATTACCCCATCATACACTAGCTCACTTCGTTGCTACTTAAGAGTTCGAAGGTTGAGGTTCAACAATCAAACTTACAACGATCAAACTTACAACATAAAATCTACCAGCCTCGACACACCCTTACACCCCAACATTGCTTTCATCGAGGAGTCGTTCACTCAATCACAATGTGGTACACGAAAAATGTGTACGTTATCTGCGCTTTTGCCGCGATAGGTAAGTGGTTCCTTTAAAATGCAATATCAATGACCTCGGGAGTAACATGTACAGGCGGTGGCCTTTTTGGCTTCGATATCTCGAGTATGTCTGGTGTTCTTGGAACGCAGGCATATATTAGATACTTCAACAATCCTCAATCTTATGGCCAAGGTGGAATTACTTGTGCTATGCCTGCTGGCTCCCTCCTTGGTGCTTTGTCTTCCTCTTTCATTGCCGACAAATATTCTAGACGGGCTAGTATACAAATCGCGTGCATCTTCTGGATTCTTGGTGCCATGTAAGTTTCTCTTTCCTATTGTCTAGAAGGTACTAATACCCTGAGTAGCATTCAATGCGCCTCCGTCAATGTGGCCATGCTAGTTGTCGGTCGAATCATTGCTGGTATCTGTGTTGGCATTGCTTCGGCGATCTGTCCTGTCTATCAATCAGAAATCGCACCAAAAGAAATCAGAGGCCGCGTCGTCTCCCTTCAGCAATGGGCAATCACCTGGGGCATTCTTATCCAGTACTTTATTCAATATGGTGCTTCAAACGTTGGAGGTGGCCCGCTTAATCCAGTAAGTATAATTGCATTACTATAAGAGCTAACAACATACTGATCAATTTCTTTTCCACAGGACCAACCCACCTCTGCTTTCCGAATTCCTTGGGGCATACAAATTGTTCCGGCAGTCATTCTATTCTTCGGGATGTTCTTCTTACCACGATCTCCCAGATGGTTGGCCTCCAAGGATAGATGGGAGGAAGCCATCAAAGTTATCGCAGACCTTCACGGTGGTGGTAACGTAAATCACCCAAAGGTTCTCGCCGAATATCAAGAAATTGAGGAAGCACTTCGATTCGAACGTGAGGAAGCTATCAGCAGCTATAAGCAACTTGCAGCCCCACGAATGTTGAAGCGTGTTGTCTTGGGAATGTCTATCCAAATGTGGTCTCAGCTCTGTGGAATGAATATCATGATGTACTACGTCGTTTGTAAGTAATTTTCACAGAAATGGTGGGATATATTACTAATGGTTCTTCTAGACATCATGCAAGGTGCAAATATTGCCAACCCATTGGTCACAGCATCCATCCAGTATATTCTGAATGTGACATTGACTTTACCTGCCATCGTCTATATTGATCGCTTCGGACGTCGCAAGGCCATGCTCATCGGCTCCGCTCTTATGATGAGCTTCCTTTTCGTTGCTGGTGGACTTCAGGCAGGCTACGGAGAAGCCAATAACACCAGTAAAACTCAGACCCCGGAAAATATGAACCTTACGTGGGTTGTTCACGACAAGAAGAGTGTGTCGACTGCCATTGTAGCTATGGTAATTGCTGTTTCTTACCACTGTTGTCTAACTTTATCTTGTCACCAATATACTAACTTCTGTTTTCGTAGACGTACCTATTCGTTTGTTCCTTTGCAACGACCTGGGGACCCGCATCGTGGACCTATCCAGCCGAAATCTTCCCAAATAAAATTCGTGCGAAGGCTGTATCTCTCGCAACTTCAGCCAATTGGTTCTGGAACTGTGTTCTCGCTTTCGCAGTCCCACCTTTGCTAAAGAACATCAACTGGAAGATGTACATGATTTTCGCCACATTCAACGGACTTGCTTTCATCCACATTTTCTTGTCAGCACCCGAGACTAAAGGCAGAACACTCGAAGAAATGGATGAAGTCTTTGACAGCGGACTTCCAGCCTGGAAAACACTTCCAAGGGAGTCCAGGTTGGACCAACTTGCAAGGGACATCGAGACTGGACAGGTCAAAGTTTCAGCTCCCATCGGTGGTGTTGGTGGTGTTACTGGTGAAAAGCACGCTGGTGAACTTACTTCAGACCATGCTGGAGTTACTGATACACATCATGCCTCTCGTTTCGATGATGAGAAGAATGCGGTTCGGGAGCATGGAACGGCGCTCTAACTCTGTGGCACATCTTCGCGATACATACATGGGTGTTTTCTAACTACTTCTCTTCTCTTCCTTTTAATACACAATGATGGCAATGATGGACAATGGTAATTAGTAATTCAATCTTCTATAAGAAGATTATGTTCTTGAGCAAGGTATAGGGGCCTTAGCCAAGATTATGGGTAACGGATTCTAGCCTAGCGCGGAAATTGACAAATTCATATTTGGTTTCCATAATAACATTTGACAATACTGCTGAAACAAAGTGAGAAGAACTCCATTGAACGTTGGTTATGCAAAGTTAGACATGTTCCTGAAATGCCCGAATACTGTTTTGTCCATCCAAACCCTTAAGCAAGGGAGAAGGGATGTCATCATGTGACGCGGGAGCTAAAACATCAACGTCATGGCGGTTAGCTTCGAACCGGCCGATACCTACAACCATGATTCATGAAGTTGGCTTTTAGTCATTAACTGTCGATTAATAAGCCCATGGCGTATCTCCTGGACCGCGCGGGTAGAGGTACCCATCTTTTGAGGTAGGAGATTTTCTCCCATATTAGTAATTCTCCATCTCAATGTTGATATTGAATGTTTACTTCTATTTTTCCTTACCTGCGCCTCAGCAGACACTTCACATACCGTTCAATTCAGAGTACTAGCCTCAGTAGTGCACGTAGAACTCTACCCCTTCATCGTCTAGAAATGCCACCTAAACGAAAGAGATCCTCGGCGGCGGTGACGCCCTTGGTCGACGACGCTTCAACCTCACTTCTTCCTTCTAGCCAATCCACTTCAATCAAGCCGCCTGCCAGATTCTCACGACAGTCTTCCCGCCGGGGCAAACCTGACACGAATCCCGAACACAATGCGGACATCATAGATAGCAAAACAGCACTTCGCGCAAGCCCAGATGCTGATGAGATTGGGGAGTCATTTGATTTGAAGAAGATTGAGGTACCCGTTACGTCCGCAAAGGATAATGATTTGAGGATACCTATCAAGAACGAGGATAGCGATTCACCCTTATCCGATATTGGGGATGATGAACCAGCCCCTACACCTGCTAAGAAACAGAAGAAACCCCCGACGAAAAGCGCAATTGCTGCTAAGAAAGGCTCGGATGAAATAAAAGCTTTTGTGGCAGAACAGGCGGCGAAAAAAACTGCGGAGAAGAAAATAAAAAAGGAAGATGATGAGGATGAATGGGATAAGAGGGTCGATCCTGACGGAGCTGATGAAGGACCGCCGGAGGATGCTGATGCTATAAAGCTGGAAGCAAGGAGACCTCCTCCCATCAATAGTGATTATCTGCCTCTACCATGGAAAGGAAGGTTAGGATATGTAAGTTTTCCTGCAGCCCCACTCACTGCCTCGATACTAATATCAAGTCTAGGCATGTCTGAATACCTATCTTAGATCCTCAAATCCACCTGTCTTCACATCACGAACTTGCCGTATGGCTTCCATCGTCGAACATCGACATCCTCTAAAATATCCTTCACAGCCTGAGCACGCCACCAAGAATCGACCAGATAAATCAAGACCAGCTTCTATCGAGCGAGGACAGCGATACGTCGAAGAATTATGTCTGGCAAATATCCGAGATCTACCAAAAATGTTACGATGGAATGATAAATACGGTATTAAGTTCATGAGATTAAGTTCGGAAATGTTTCCATTCGCTAGTCATGCCGAGCATGGATATAAGCTTGCCCCTTTTGCTAGTGAAGCTCTCGCGGAAGTTGGGAAAGTGGTGGCTGAATTGGGACATCGGGTTAGCACACATCCTGGACAAGTAAGTTGAATCCGCCTTCTCTCTTGAAACTGAGAACTAACAAACATGCAAAGTTCACACAATTGGGATCTCCTCGTCCAGAGGTCATTGCAAATGCATTCCGAGACCTTGAGTATCATGATGAAATGCTTGGACTTCTTAAGCTACCAGCTCAAATCGATAGAGATGCAGTATTGATCCTACACATGGGAGGTACATTTGGCGATAAAGCTGCTACACTTGATCGCTTCCGCGAAAACTACGCTAAGCTTTCACCTTCCATCAAACAGCGGCTCGTTCTCGAGAACGATGATGTATCATGGACTGTCCACGATCTCCTCCCAATCTGTGAAGAGCTCAATATTCCTCTCTGTCTCGACTTTCACCATCATAACATCATGTTCGATTCTAGCCAAATTCGTGAAGGTACTAAGGATATTATGAATCTCTATCCCAGAATTAAAGCTGGATGGACCAAGAAATGTATCAGGCAGAAAATGCATTACAGTGAACAAACCCCCCAAGCCGTTACTGGGCACGAGAGACGAAAGCATAATCCTAGACCAGCTACACTTCCACCCTGTGCAAACGACATGGATTTAATGATTGAAGCGAAAGATAAAGAACAAGCAGTATTTGAACTAATGAGGACATTCAAATTACCAGGATACGATACGTTTAATGATATCGTACCATATGAGAGAGACGATGATAATCGCGTCATGCCCAAAAAGCCCAAGAAGAAAAAGACAAAAAAGCAGATCGCGGAAGAGATTGAAGAATATGGTCACGAGATAGAAGAGCAAGAGGAACCGACCAAGGAAATTGTTCCGGAAGAAGAAATCGGCATGGGGGGAAAGGATAGTCGTGTATATTGGCCCGTAGGAATGGAAGAATGGTTGCGACCCAAGAAGCGAGAAATCAAAAAGAAAGGTTCGGAAGGGGGGGATAAAAAAGAAGAGGAGATGTTTAAAAATCCTACACCCGCAAATTTCGAGGCGAGGAAAAAAATCAATGAGAGGAAGAAGATGCCCTTTGATGATGAAGTGAGGGAGAAATTGGCGAGGGCTGAGTGTCTAAATGATGTGTTGGAGATAGTGGATTTGGTTAAGAGTGCGCAGATTAAAGTGGATGAGAAGGCGGAGATTAATGGGTTTGCGAAGGGACCTGGTTCTTCTTCTAAAAAGAGCACGCCTGCTAAAAAGAAGACGACACCGGCACCGGCGAAGAAATTGCAGACGCCCAGTGCTAGCGTTTCGAATGAGGACGATGACTTGAGTATGCATGATTTATCGGCCGATGATAATGATGAATTGGCAAAACCGGCATCGAAAGCTCAGCCCGCTAGACAAAGTGGGAGAGCTGCAGCGAAGAAGAGTTATGCTGAAATTGTTTGGGATTGGGATGAGGAGTGGTAGTGTGTATATCTGTATTTATATATCTATGGATAGGGAGTGGATATGTTCACTACTGTCTATCCATTTTGTATATTGTTAAGTTTGTATCAATGTACTTTATTTGGTATTTAGTTAGTCCTGGAATTCACGGCTTCATCCAGTTCCATTCTTCGTTGCCAATATGGCTCATAGGAAATCTTAGGAGGCAACCTCAGATTCTTTCCTCAATGTGTAAAGAGGCTATTGGAAATCAAGTAACTCTAGTCCCCTTCCACATAACATCTACGTCGCAAGTGGCAATCATTACAAGTTTCCGGGTGTATATATTCACTATCTTACCTTGAATGCTTCTTTTATAGTACTCTCCACTGACCCCGATGATCATTCTTACAATAGCATATCCCTCTCTAATACTCCTTGCTGATATTTTCTACTTCTACTGACAACCATCCTGATAAATACCGTATCGTTTTCATATCCTCAAAGACTAATTTTGATAACAGCGGATCAGAATAATTAGACTCACTCGAAAGTTCTATATTCAAGCCTCCTTGCTAATATGATGGGCGACAGTACCATCTTCTGTCACCTTTAGAAGGGAATCATGCTGATATTGAAGAGACCTGGATATCCTCCTTCCGGGGTTTATGCATTCTCCAGAGAGACTGGGTTGATCTCGAGAGTATATATATATCAAATATCTCAAAGAGGAGACAAAATAGAACAAAAAGGTTAAAAATATAGTAGAATCGGATTTTCAATCGAATTCTTTTAAATATTCGGAATATTTTTTGTAGATATATATAACGTCTTTTAAAGGATGGAAGCCTCAAATGATTGATGATGATGCTTAAATCTTCATCTCCAAAATCGACATGTTCGAGTATTTGTATCGAATTCGGGACTAGGTAAATCATGAAGATTCATTTCAACTATCTACCTAAACTATATGTGGAAAGTGATGTCGTATGGATATGTAGCTAATTACTATGAAGGAAGGTTCTAAAAACATGGGGCTAGGCTAAGCAGATAACTGCGTAGAGCAACAAACTGCTTTCGATGAAAGGAAGAGGATTCCCTAGAAAAGCCGATGATTCATCTAAGGGTTTGAGATTTTCTTATTGTTGTTTAATACTAGTATAGGTATGAAGTGTGGTGAGGAGTTTGATTGCAGTTTTCTGAGAGCATTCATGTGAAACTTTGGGGAAATTGTTGTAGATACGCAACAGAGGAAACTTATTTGATGGATTTGGAAGGAGCTCAATACATGTTTCCAGAAAGGTTCAAATAGGGAAGCCCCCGACCCACCTTCCTCCCGATGTTGAGTTTCAAACAGTTGTTGGCGCCTGCCTATTGAAGCAGGATTGGGCTAGACGCGACTGTTCACTTTGAGGGAAAAGTGCTAAGATTTCAACCTCACGTCACATAACTCACCACAACGAATGACTGACTCTACATTGTATGCTATTCCACAAAAGATAGTAACTGCACGAATGCTAACAAGTTACAGAAATACTCATTGCTGTCAGTTATGTCATCGGTGGCCAACCAGGACATATATGTCAATCATAGTAGTATGATAGATGGCAAAAGTTTCAACCCACCTCCAAATTTTCTCACGGGTTACGAAACAAATGGCGTGAATGATAGGAAGAGTGGAAGCTCATCAAGACATGGTCACCTGGCTTCTCTTCCGCGTCAGAACTCTTGTTCTAGCGCTCGAAGATTGCCATCCCATGGGGGAAAATTCACCCAGCCCCGCCTCCGATATCTTCACAAAAGCTTTCAACTCTTGAAAAGTGCAAAAGGATAATGAACAGAAGGGGATTCGAACCCCTGCCAGTTTCCTGATGAGAATGCTATTGATTTTACATCAATTAAGCTATAGAGCTTGAGTCACACGCCATAACCACTCGGCCATCTGTCCTTGATAGGTGTTGTTGTGGATGGAGGCGCATTTTACGGTTCAAGCCTTCATGGATTTGCATGATATCTTGAGGAAAACTTGTGAGGAAGAAAAAACTAGTGCCGGGAGCATCCACAAATGCTTGAGATGGACCCGCCGTTCCACATTAAAGGAAGAGATTGCACGTGGAGTGGGTGAGGGGGACAAGTAATAATCTTAAGGCGGAGAGTGAACAAATGCCAAAAGAGTCAGGACTCAGGACTCATGAATTGGTGAATACTAGAATACTAGAATTCTGGATGTGTGGTTCTATCGAAAGGAATGAAGGAGATGATAGCAAAAGGATTCACATGCGGTCAATCAAAAAAACAAAAGACATACAACAGCAGGGATTCGCTGATGGTCACCCACTCAACTACTAATCTGCCGATCTGAAGCTTGTGTATGGCAGAGCGGACGGGATGCCCAATTCTCTTCAGTCTATGGTCGTATGTGAGAGAACTCCTTCAACATGAGTTTATATTCAGTCTTTTGTTGAACTCACAAAGTCCAAAGTATAGTTTCTGTTGGTATCTCTTGGTATGATACGTAAGACGTCTCTATGGTATAAACTACTAATGATATGATATTATTGCTTGCTTGAACATGTACTAGCTAGGTGCTAGGAGGCTTATGAGCCCCGCTACCGCTAGCGCGCGGTCATGCGTGACGACTGAGATCATCAGTGTGTTGTGTATGTATGTGTGTGTGGCCTTGTGGGATTCTTCATACCATGGCTGCAATGCTCTATAGCATATTCCATGTTACATTCAAGAATTGTGGCGCTCGTATCTTCGGAATCAAGATGGAATCCATTATCCAGGTTCTTCATAGGAATGATGGATTTGATGGTAATACAGTCTGGTCTGGTCAGTACCTTGTTGATGAACCTGCCCAGTCTAGCCATCGAATCTGCATCAAAATAACTATCTTGGTAGCTAGCTTCCGTTCTCGAATACGTCTGGATCCAACTTTTCGCCATAATCTCTTTCGTGGAGATTCTGGAGTATGGGGAGAACTCAATTGTGTTACTGCATCGTATCATCTTTAGATGAACTCCTGGTGTCGGCTTACACAACTTGACGCTGTTGAAATGCATGATACTGAGGCTTTATGCAAAACATCCCACTTACGTTGTGCCATTACGAATATGCTTTATGAGTTCATAAGCTACTCCACTATTTCTACTCCGACGAAGAAATTGATTTGTCTAGACTCTAGACCTTAATTTATCCGATTTTCCTGAGTATTATTGGGAATCTCGTGAATTCCGGCGGCCGCGAGACCCTTCCATATGATGTCCACTGCTACACGAAGAAGATCAGACAAGTCCAGTATCACCCCATAGGATTTCTTGTGGAAGTACCGGAGTCCGGCTGCAAGCAGATACTCTGGCAAATAAATCTCAAATGCCCCCCCAGCTAGATGCTAGAGATTCAATGTGATGAAAAAGAATAGACGCTGAAATTTTGAATCGACTTCCTTTCTCATCGTATCATCCATTCTCGAGGCCCGAGGGATGCTCTGTGCTGATATATTCCGTAAAGAAGGTTTCACGTTTCTATTTTCAAATCATCTGAAGGATGGTTATGGCTGTGTATTTGTATTACCTTTTCATCAAATCTTGCTTCTTTATCTTATTGGTCTATTCTCTGAATCATAACCAACCAAGCTTCGTAAGTCCCTCTCGAAATTACTATTCTTGTGACAAACTAACCTTTCTAAGAATCCCAAGCGAGAAAAGACAACTTTATGGAGAGAACTCCATAGTCTTCTAGGATCCCTCTTCAACACATATCCAATCATTTTAATAAACTCGAGAAACGGTACCTGAATATGGATAGACTTCCAGAATGCTGATCATCCAATAAATATCAAGATTCGTCGAAATTTGCTAAAGCAAGTGGTAATTGTGTAATTGTGGCTCAAGTCAATCTTTACCCCTGAGCTAGAGATCTCAGTTGAAGTTTCGGTTTGGTGCTGCTTGGCCCTCTCGTCCCGCTTGGCCTATCTAGTGATTTATTACCCAGCCCCACTAGAAGCTTTCAATCCTTGGCGAACCCCTGTGATTCCACTCATTCCAGACTCTCAGTCCCGAGGAGGTAATCTTTTTTTTTGTCGATAGCTGTGTCGATTCTAATGTCTTTATACCATGCACACTCGTTTTTTGCCTCTTTACTTTGTCGTTTTGTATTGTGACAAACTTTTTTGGTCTTCTACAAGTGGTTTTCTGCTTTCTCTCTTTCATACAATCGTTTATTCGACACACATCCACAATTTATACATCCAGAAGGCATTGCTATATCCACCAACCTTCATTATATCTCTATTACTCTACCCATACACTCGCTCTGCTGCTTCAATCTTCAATAATTGCACCTTTTGTCAAACGACTAGCTTCTGCAGCTTTGACCATACTTCTATTCTTTCCAGGTAGACCCTAGGCCATATTATTGTACAGCTTTCGACCTACTGCTCTTCTAGTCGTCAAAGGTCCCAAGCCTTCGACACCTAATCATAGAAACAACACCTCAATATATAATCTGAATATCAGTCCATCATAATAGAACATACATCGGCGTCGATTAGAGATTCATTCTAGGTTAGGAGATTTGGGATTTCCGGTGGTTTACAGAGGCGGTCTTCCGCAGTGCCAATATATACCGTCGCCATGATGTTACGCCCAATTTCAACACTTTCCACCTTTTCCTTATGCCTATTGGGAACTCTGCCGGGCAGAGTTCTTGCAGACCAAACTCTCTCGACCACAGCATACACATCATGTTTGACCAACTCGGATATCTCGGTCCAAAGGATGTCCGTTACTTACGATAATGACGAGAAAACAGTCACCTTCGATCTGGCCGGGTCGAGTACTAGATCTCAAAACGTCACCGCTATTGTCAATGTTACTGCATATGGGATTTCGGTTTATTCAAACACTTTCAACCCATGTGGTTCTACCACATTCATATCACAATTATGTCCGAGTAAGTTTTATTCCCTTTGCGTCAAGTCAGGAGAACAGTCAGAACTAATTCCTCAATCACAGTCCCCGTGGGAACTTTTGCTGCTGCTGGAACACAAGCAATCCCGGATCAATATTCCTCGATGATTCCCGCGATTGCTTTCTCGGTCCCCGATATTTCCGCCATCGCTACAATCGAACTGAAGAACTTAGACACCGGAGTTGAGGCTGCCTGTGTCCAAGCCGATGTCACCAATGGAAAGACCACCGCTCAATCTGCCGTTTCCTATGCTGCAGCTGCTGTAGCTGGTGCTGCTGCCGTTGTTGGTGGGCTTTCTGCACTCGGTGCTGCTGCAGGTGGAGCAGGCGGAGCCGGGGGAGCAAGTACAGCAGCTGCAACGAGCCCTTCGTTTATGGAATGTATGACTTGGTTTCAGGGCATGGCGATGAACGGAATGTTATCTGTCAAGTATCCTCCGGTCTATCGACAATTCACCAAGAACTTTGGCTTCAGTACTGGTATTGTTCCTTGGACCGCCATGCAGCAAGGGATTGACAGTTTCCGAGCTGCTACTGGAGGCAAATTGGCGACTGATAGTGTTACGTATTTGCGTAATGCTACATTGGTGTTTGCCGATGGATCAACAGAGAGACCCGACAAACGATCATTGTTTTCGGACGGGGCACTCTACACTCGAGATGAGCTTGTTACGACCGTTAACGGAACTTCCAGTGGCACCAATATCACAGCAGAAATCGAAGAAAAGGTAGCAGGAATCAAAGCATACGTCGAAGAGCTTTCCGTTCCCCAAGCCAACACTTTCATGACGGTCCTCTTGATTGTTGCATGCGTTCTAGCCGCCATTGTCGTCGCCGTTCTCGCCTTCAAGGTCATCCTCGAAACCTGGGCACTCTTCCGATCTTTCCCCGAGAGTCTCACGGGATTCCGAAAACATTATTGGCAAACCATGGCTCGTCTCACGGTGCAGTTGATTCTCGCTCTCTATGGTGTATGGGTACTTTACTGTATATTCCAATTTACCAATGGTGATTCCTGGGCTGCCAAATTACTGGCCGCTGTAACATTAACGATCTTTACTGGTGTTCTTGTTTTCTTCGCATACAAGATCTCCACGGCAGCAAAGAAGCTCATGGAGAGAGATGGAGATGTATCAGGATTGTATGAGAAGAAAGATAACTGGCTCAAATACAGCATGTTCTACGAAAATTACAAGAAGGATTTCTGGTGGTTGTTCGTCCCAGCTATCATTTACATGTTCGCCAAAGGATGTGTATTAGCCGCAGCCGATGGACATGGTCTCACGCAAACCGTTGCCCAACTCATCATCGAATGCCTCAGTAAGTACTTCAATCCAACATTACAAATTCACAAATTCTAACCCATATACCAGTGCTCGGTCTTCTCCTCTGGAGTCGTCCTTACGAGAGAAGATCCGCAAACGTCATCAACATGTTTGTCCAAGCCGTCCGCGTTCTCTCCGTAATCTGTATCCTCATCTTCGTCGAAGAACTCGGCATTGCCGAAACGACCCAAACCGTCACCGGAGTCGTCCTCATTGCCATCCAATCAGTGCTCACCGGCACCTTAGCCATCCTCATCGGTGTCAACGCTGCCATCTCCATCATCAAACAAAACCCCCATCGTAAACGTCGCAAGGAAGCTGGTAAGTCCCTCTCTTCCCTTCCCATCCCATTCCGTTCCATTCCATCCCATTCCGTTCCATTCCATCCCATTCCGTTCCATTCCATCCCGTCCCATCCAACCCAACCCCACAAACTAACCCCCACGCCCATAGAAAAACTCAACCGCGACCTCGACAACCTCACCCCCCTCGATGCCCGCAACTCCCTCCTCATGGATTCCAAATCCAGCATCCACTCGGACTCCTACGACGCCGATCCCAAACACCCCTACCTCCACGAAACATACACGCACTCACGCCAAACCTCGAGTTTCATGAACGAGCCGGCAAACCCCTATTCGCGCAGCCAAGAAAATCTCGTCGCTGCCGCGGCCCCCGTCGCCGGAGCCGGTGATCACTATAACGAGAGACGACAGCCCACGGTGCCGGATATGAATTTTGGTGGTGGAGGAGGCGGTAAGGAGGGCGGAGGTGCTTATAGGGGCATGGCTTATTAGATATCTAGATGATATGATATGGCGCTTCCCTTTATTGAAAGAGTCGTGAAGAAAGAAAGAAAGAAATAAAGAGAAAAAGTTGAAGAGTTCACCATCTTCATAAAATAAAAAAAATGAAGCATATACAGTAGTAGTACTTCTCTAATAACATCTCACTATCTCTTGCCATCAGCTTGCAAGCGAGCTGACGGGCGAGGGAGAAAAAAAGGGAGATAGATGGTAGATAGATGGTAGATCATCCATCCATCCATCCATCCGTATTATACACAAGATAACGATTTCCTTGGGTCATTTAGCGTCCGTCACCAAAAGATTCTCGATTTTTTTTATTGCATCATAGGGGGTTGGTTCTTTTGTACATGGAAAGGAAAGGAAGGGAAGGGAGGGAGGAAAGGGAAGGGAAAGAGAGAAGATGGCAGGTGTACATAGATGCAGTGTCAGTCAACCCCGTGTGGTTTATTTATTTGCGTTTGTTTGGATGCATACATGGCACATACCCCTATTTCATTATATCTTAGTTACTGTATATCTATTGATCTTTTCTTGACTTTTTTCGTTTTGGTATTTGATTTTAGTGCGTGCGTGCGTGATATCAATCTTCTTGTTCAATGGGGATTCGGGAATTTTGTTGTACAATTTGCATTTTGTGTGGGTTGTACTAGATGCGGACTGTAGACACGGGATAAATAATTGAGGGATATCTATACTATAGCAGCGACTTCTTTGCCATTCATATTAATATCTGTCTACAATTTTCCAAAGGACCAATGCTGGCATCCTTCAGCAGCTAATCCCCAATCTACTGCTTGCCCAATGTGCGGTATACTCTTGTTCTAATTACTTCATACCCAGCTCAGAAATGATCAACTTTTAAGCTTTTGGGCATGCCACCTTTCTTGTATTCAAGTATCATATTTAAATACCATTCATATTCAAATGCCATACTCTAAAACAACCCCCCAAATACACCTAAACACCTACCCCTCCCAAAGAAAATGCTCCCCTCAATCCCCTCCATCCCCCCACTCCCCCAACATGGTTAACATCATACCTCACAACTGACCACCGGCATCACAAAAGTCTCCCCCCGCCTAACAAACCATCTAATAGACATCTCATCTCATCAATCCAACCTATTCCTTGAGATTTTTCGCAGAGATTTCAACCCAAGAAAAGAAAAGAAATGATATAAAAAAAATAAAAAAGAGTTGAAAGTTGGGTTGGTCATTATGCATATATACACACATACATACACAAACATATACACCAGAACTTTCATCCATCATCCATCCACAAAGAAGAATTTCAACTTCATCATCCACCTCTTGCCATTACATTACATTACACAACTAACTACCCAACTACCTTCCCTCCTACCTAAATATGAAAAGAGAAGAATGCAATACTACTACCCTCTCTATACTCTTTTTCCAGCATACATATGATTAGATTGCTGGCAAGGCAAGGCAAGCCAAGAGGAACTACTGTAGATTTGAGATTTAATATGTAGGATTTAATTAATACCCAAGTATTGAAATGAAAGGAGAGTTTGATCTTTAGTTGGGGGTCAAATTTGTTCATATTATTATATATAATAACTGATGATATGATATGATATGATATGAAGAATAGAGATATTGCAGTGATACAGGAAGATAGATATATTATATTATGATATATGAGTTATATTATACGAGTAAAGAACGCTCCGATTATTAGGCATACATTCTAATGGTATCATATATATACCTACGATTTTGTATTATTTACCAGTGGGAAATGATAAATATTGTAGTTATATTTATATAAAAGAAACGAAAACACCATTTCATCTCATCAAAATACGTACTGACTTAGTCCCTTCAAGCTATTTCTCTCTCTCTCTCCACATCTATCGAAATCATATTTATCTTTCTCATCTCATCGAACGTCACGTCATATCATATCATATAGATCGATCACACACATATCGCGAAGATGAGATATATATATATATATATGTATGGAGAGAAACAATCCAAATCTCCAATAATGCAGAAAGAAAAAAAAGATGATATTCGAAGACTGCCCAGGTGTTCATTACATTACATTACATTACCTAACGATCTAAGTTCTGACGGTATCACGATGCACAGTCACAGCAACGACTTTAAGATTGGCATGGGCACAAGAAAAGTACTTCTACTGCATGGGTGCACTGGGTAGGTAGAGATGGGGAGATAGATGCATGCATACATACATACATACATACATGAACAAACAGCGAGCGTGACGCCAAGACTAGGTGTTTTGGTCATTCATTCATGATATGATCGAGTTGAGTTGTGTTGATGTATTGATTTATCTCCAGGAGTATGGCACGTAAATTCCTAATGTCAATCAATCAAGCCATATATTCAGACCATATAATATCGGTAATATCCATCCGTGAGAAAGAAACGCGGCCCGCCGCCCCAGATAAATATCCAAATGTACAACGACATGAAGCAAGACATCCATCTATCCATCCATCTATCCATCAGACGGATCGGCACTCCACGTGAAGGATGTAACATAACATAACATAACATAACATACATTTCCCGATGAGCGAGCTGCATGAGCTACCTAGGTAGCTAGCTACGCTACTAGGCCTAGGTAGGTACCTAGTTAGAAGAGATCAATCGATCTTCGATATAATATAATATGAATAGAAAAACGATGAGTAAATAAAAATAAATATAAAGATAAATATAATTCATTTTTTGAATGAATGAATGAATGAATTATAAAATTCCGGGACCTTTCATTTCTTTCGATACCTATATATATGTATATATCGAAAGCATAGATCCAATCACAAGTTGTATACTATATCTACCTATCTACCTATCTAACTAGGTATCTATGAATAGGTAGGTATTCAAGTCCCCTCACACACACACAGACCGCGCGCTTCCAGAAAACCACCTACCTACCTTAGGTACCTACCTTAAGTACCACCCACCTAGTTGAATAATCAAACCCGAAATAGATACCTACCAAACAATTAAAATGTGCAATGATGAGTGAAGAAAGCGCTTAAAAGTTAGATGCAATAAAATAAAATGAAGTTTCGTTTTATTGGTTTGAGAGGTCGATATTTTGATTTTTGATTTTGACGAACGAAAAGATAAAGGGGAAGAGAAGGAAAAGAAGGGAAGAAGGGAAGGGAAGGGAAAGTAATCTTATTACCACCCACCACTCACCCAGCGTAGAATCACTGACGGACTCGGGACTCGAGATTTGAGATTCGAGAAACACAGGAAAAATTTCGCCGTGTGACAAGTGCAAATGCAAGTGCAAATGCAAGTGCAAATGCAAATGCAAATGCAAGTACAAGTCCGTGAAAAGATCCAAAAGAAAAAAAAAAAGCCGTGCAGAGCATAGATGTAACTACATCCATCCATCCATCCATCGACTTTATCCGCAGCACATATACACACAAACGCCCCCTTCCTTTCTCAACTCGTTTTGCTCGTCGTATTTAGGTATCTAGGTATTTAGGTATCTAGGTACCTAAATATCTTACAAGAGGTTACAAGAGGTTACAAGAGGTTAACCCCCCCTTCCACCCAAAAAAGAAAGAAGAAGAATGAAAGAATGAATTAATGCTACGCTACCTACCTATACCAGATTGTGATTGTGATTATGCGCAGAGCAGAGCAAGCAGAGCAAGCATTTCACATTTTCCATTTCCCAAACCCAATCAACCAATCAATGACCAATAACCAATAAACTCTTCAAGACTGGACCGGATAAGTCTAATAAGTCTAATAAGCCTAAGCCAGCCACATCCGTAATGAATCAATCCATTGGGATCTTGATTTTCCGTGATGCTGTTTTTGTATTACTACCTATTAACTACTACCTACTTACTACCTACTATAATAAATTGTACTAATTGTACTAAATTGTACTAAATTGTAACTTACCAATCAATGCAATGCAATGCAATAATCGATATGACGAGTGACGAGTGACGAGTGACGAGTGACGACTTACAGGAGGTTATGGATGGATGGATGGATGTATGTATGTAGTTGAAACAAATTGTTTCTGTTTCTGTTTCTGTTTCTGTTTCTAGTTCTGGGTCTGGGTCTGGTTTCCCCTTACTTAAGTTAAGTTCAGTTAGATAGGTACCTAGTAATACCTACTTATAAGGTACTTGAGTCTGAGCACTTTAAGTATATTACATGATCATCTAAGTACCTACTGCAGGTAAAAATTGAATGTGGGTTATTAGGTATTTATTACTAGGTAGGTAGGTGGGTAGAGGAATATATATGTACTTACTCTGTCTGTATATACTCTGTATGATCTAGGTATATACTAGGTAGAGGAAAGAGACAAAAAAAGGGATGAATCACCATGATTCATATATGGGTGGGTGAGATGGGGTTTATGATTCATGATTTATGATTCATGAATCTTAATGAATTATAATGAATTGTAATAAGTGACGAATAATTTATAAACAAACAAATGAACAAACTACTAGGAGACTAGAGTGTGATAATTGGAAGTTATAACTTAACTTCGCTCTTGTTTTTTGGTTTTGGCTCTGTGGTTTGGTAATCTATGAGGGTATGTAGGTGGGTATGTACAGGAGAGGCGAGAGAGGGTTCAGTGATGGCTTGGTTAAAGCTGTTGGGCTTTCTTCTTTCCTTTCTTCACTTCTTTCATTTCGTGTGGTACGTATATATGTATAGGTAACTTCATCATTATTTGAAGAGAAAGTAAAGTAAAGTGATCTTTCAAACGTTGGATAAATCATAAGATAGAGAATATTCATTCCACTGCAGGTTAGATTTTGGGGGATGGACTTCGTTGTTTATTAATTCACTGATTGCTTGTCAGTAAATCATACACTCACTCACTACCTAGTAGGTACTTATTATACAGTCAGGTGAATAGTAAGTATAAGTACGTACTAGGTAGAAGTATGTAAACCAACACCATAGTACCGATAAAATCAATGCGAAAATAGAAATGATGATGCTATTCCAATATAAATAAATACATTAAGGCTTGGAATGAATGACTGACTGGATTGACTGAATCCCCAAACTCGTATGGATGAAGGGCTGAGACGGATGGCTGGCTTAGTAACACAATATCAACTAAGCAGGCAGACATTGGAAAGTTATAACGAACAAGCAGAACCTAACCTTGGGACCCCTTGAAAACTTGGCGCCCTATGAAAAAGGAAAAAGGCAAAGTGCCTAGGTGAAGAGTGGATTCGTGCACCCTGCAGGGTGGCAAGTGGGTGCACTAGCATATTACCTACCTACCTACGGAGTAGAGTCTGGGTGGGAAAAAGTCTCAAACCAAAATAACCCCTGGGAGGAAATTAGCTGCATTGGTCGGTCGCACTAAACTGGTTCGGGTTACGGTCCTGCGATGATCAAATCAGGTACGGATTCCGGAAGTGCGTTTACATACAGGGGAGATGGGTAAGGGTAGGTACTGTTTTGTTCAACTTTATTGTTATTTGATGGAGGGATGGGATGGGAAGGGGAAGGGAAGGGAAGGGAAGGGAAAGGGAAGGGAAGGAACGAGGAAATGGAAAGAGGGAATGAGGGAATGAGATACATATTATTAGGTAGATGATGTCTGGATATGGAAGGACAGAGATATGATCGGATCTTATTATCTTAACCTTACCGCGTTATGGAATTGTTCATGTGAATCTATGTCCATCCATTTGATACTCCTGGTATACGTAGAGGAGGTAGGTAGGTAGGTAGACTCGAACAGTCAGTTGTACACGAATTTACCAGTACCAGCCAGGAGGTACAGTACTTTTAATAACTGCTAGGTAGGTACCACATACTGTAGGCTGTATGTAGCATAATATTATTATTATTCATCCAAACTTCCTTCTTCTCAAGAGAAGAGAATCAATCATCATTACCGGTATTCATAGGTATTCTTCACAATTTCTCCCTATTACATTGTCATTCTTCCATCGATCCATACATCCATATCATCTCGTCCCATCCATTTGAGAGGCAAAAAGATTGTACTGTACAGTACCTTAGCGGAGGTACCAGGTGTTAAGAAACCGTTAATATATTATACCTATTATAAAAAGCTATATTTGAAAACTATAAATCGTGATTTCGAAAGTAAACTATATATATGAAGATAAATAATCTATAAATATAAATTGTATATAAATATAAATAGTATTTAATTATAAATTATATTTTAACAAAAAAGCTGTATTTAAATCGAAACACCGTTTTTGAAAATAAAACGTTTTTGAAAATAAAGCGTTTTTGAAAATAAAGCGTTTTTGAAAATAAAGCGTTTTTGAAAATAAAGCATTTTTGAAACTATTTTAACTATATAATTTTATTTATTTCTAATTAATCAAAACAAAACGTATTCTTTATAGTATAATGATAATGCGTTTGATTTGAATTTCAAAATTGAAAAAAAAATTAATTGAAACTTGAAACTTGAAATGAAATATGAAATATTTTAATTGATATTTCTTTTTATTTTTTTTAAATTCAAAATATTTAATAAAAACAATTTATATTTTCAAAAACGCTTTTTTTTTTCAAAAACGCTTTATTTTTAAAAACGCTTTTTTTTTCAAAAACGCTTTATTTTCAAATATAATGCGAATACTCCACCAACTGAGATATAGTTTTTGAACCTAATCACAATGAAATCACTGTTTCTAAACCCCTAGTACCTCCGCTAAGGTACTGAACATATCATATCGTACCTACCTACTTACACAAATCTTTTATCCATCAATCCTTCCCTTCCCTTCTTACTTCGTACACACCAACCCCTCTCCCCAGCATTTTTCACTATCTATCTGCCTGCTTTGCTTGGCGATTGTGTTCATACCCTACCTCCTACCCTTTTATCGCTTTTATCCCTCCGTGCATTCTATTCTTGTCTTGTATTCTCCCCTACTACCACCCACTCACTACCACTCACTACTACTCACTACCGATCAATCAGTCTTCAAAATATTAATCAATTCAAACCATTCACATCTATTATACAGAGTGCGGTATCTATCTTGATTAATTCTCCCTCTCCGCTTTCTCTCTCTCCTTTCCTCGATAGATTCAGGAATAATCGACAACGAACTTTATGAAGCCATTTATAACTTTTTGATGGATAACGACCACGACCCATAACGATCAAAAATATATACGAGTGTTCCACTTCTCTACCATATATGATACCTGTACATCATACCAAGAAAGCAACGTCTTCTCCATTCTCCACTCAACGACTCCGTATCGAAAATTCCAATTCTCTACATTACGGAGTACATTACGGAGTACATCTGATGAATATATGATGAATATATGAAATACCGTTCACATGCGTGGAACTCGAATAGAAGAATATATCCATATTACCATATTACCATAGGTCCTATACCAGTACCCATCCTTCCTCATACCGGAACCCATTTCCAAAAAAGAATCCTCGTCGTTCGGTTCGAAAACGAAATTGAAGAACCTTTCATCCATAGGTATTCAAGGATCAATTCCACTCCTTGCCAGTCAACTTAGTCAAGACTCAAGCCCATCAAACCCATCACGCCTATCAAACCCATCAAAGCTTGAGACTTCAACAATTTCATCCATATCCATATCCTATCCCATCCTATCCCATCTCATCCTATCCTATCCTATCTTAGGCTTGGAACTTTGGAATCATTGATTCTTCTTTCTAGAATTTTTAGGAACACTTTTCATCATCTCCTGGATCATCGCAAGACATTTTGAATCTTTTGCAATATATACTAGTATCTAGGTCGATATCAGACATACCTACTACCTATACAGCATATTTTATACAATTCGCATTGAGCGCTTCAGAAACAGAACATCCTTGGCTTTTGTACATGTGTAGATCAAAACAGGGTGGGTCCTCGCTCGTACCATTCGTGGCCTGCCCCAGGAAGAGGACGTGATTATTCGATTATTATTCGACAGCCGGTCAACTCCTTTTACTGCTAAATCCCATACTGATCTGATCTGATCTGATCAGTTGTCATACTGACATACTTTTTCTGTACAGTACCGTTCGTGTTTCGATTGCTGTGCATTCTTCACAGCTTCTTTTTTCTTTTGAGGCTTCATCTAGTATTTTCAAGAGTCGCCTTCGCCTTCGTTTTCGTTTATGATCCAGGAGAATAAAGTTGCAACCAGGGGGTCTGCCATCTATACTTGCTTGTTTCATCTTGCCCACGCTCGTTCCCCAACTGTTGCCAAACACCTTACACTCACTTCGAAGTCAGGACGAACTGAATCTTCACACCAAACTCGACTCAATTGGCCATCTTGACGGTGACTTCTTACAACCTTTCGACGCTCCTTGATAAAGTCTCGCTGCTTGACCATTCGAAGATATACCCGTCGTTGACGACCGAATCCGAAATCCCACCGAGACCCTGATCTTCCTTCGACACTTCGTTTCGTCGCTTTGAGAGCATCCTTTCAATCTTCAAATTGATAGACATCTTCCACTCCTTCTCACTTGGCCCATGATGTGCTAAGAAACATAACGCAAGAGAAGACGAATCTTTTACTATTCGAACCGTCGATCGGCCCACCGGACGACCTGAATAACGAATGAACACGACCACGATCGAGCAAGATAACAATGGCCCTACCAAAACCAAAATATTCTCTGGATCATTCCTGCTCGATATTATACAAAAATACATTATACACATACAACAGCGAAGCCTTTCAATCGCTATCGTTGGTTCAGGGAGCGACATGGACGCAACTACCCCAAGGAGAACCAGTGACGGGAGGAGTTTGTGTAAAGGCAACACCTGCTAACGGGCAGGACGCATTGTTCGTTGTCGGTGGTACGAGTAGTAATGCTACCGACCTTTACCCAGGTCTTCAACGATACAGTTTTAATGATGGGAAATGGGAAACTATAACTACTACGGTATTAGTAGCTCAAAATCGACTATGGCACAGTGCCATCTACCTCAATGCATCGGACTCTATTTTGATGTATGCGGGGAGTCAAGATGGCGCAGAACACATATCTTCTCAGACCTTCACAATAGCCGCATCGCATCCATATACTGTTCTGTCTTATCAGGCTATTGCAGAACCCGCTATACAGCCTCTTTTACTTCCATGGTCATCAGATTCTGCCATATATATAGGTGGCACTGACACGAATACTGGTGTGATGGAATTCAACCCAACAACATCTTGGATCAACTCGAACAGCAGCTTAGCGTCTCCGATATATAATACTTCAGCAGTCAAAGCAGTCATCATGACTGGAGACGATGGGAGCAAAAATCTTTATACTTTCGACATGTCTGTGGCACCAAATGTTGTAAATAGAACCATTCTGGTGGATGGCAGTGGAAATCCAGTGAAAAGTGCGAAAGCCATCGTGTCAAAACGCACCACGGAAAAAAATGCTGTAAAAAAATCCAAAAGGAGTAGTCTTACGGAGGCTGATTGGCCTGCTTATAATGGTACATTGGCTCCAACGTCTACGAGAACATCATATTCGGTCGCGATGGGCGCAGCTGGACAAGTAGTAATATCGGGTGGAAATGAAGAAGATGTCCTGTGCATATTCGGAGCGAAGGAAAATTCATGGGTTGATGCCACATCAATGTTGGTAAAATCTACCACGCAACAAATTATCGTACCGTCATCATCCTCGTCGAGTACAAGTTCTTCCATACCTACAAGTACTAGTAAATCTACTGTCACCCCCCCTGGTGAACCGACCGCCGCCAACACGTTTCCAGTAAAGGTATTGGGTGCAGTACTGGGGTCTATAATTGGAGTCGCTCTCCTACTTATTGGTATATTAATTCTCCTCCGACGGCGACGGAAACAAATGAATCTCAAAAATGCAGATCAGAATGAATATCCTCTTGAAAAGGATGGGTTAGAATTTTCGGATCGAGGTTTGCCGGATATGCACTCGTCAATGCAAGCGCCGCGACATGGAAAATCGCAATCCCAGAGTTCATATTCCTCAATGGCTATCCTAATGGGTCGTGTAGGGCATCGAAGAGGAGACGATGACAAAGGCAACGGGAGTTCGGGAAGTGCCACAAGCAGTCAATTTAACAGGAACTATAAGACTGCAGTAAATGATCCTACATCACCGGATCAGTCCTTTGCTCAAGACGCATTGACAAAAGAGGTATCATTCGGTCAAGATACAGCTACACCGCGACCCCGAAATCCTGGAACACAGAGACGAGGCAGTACAAGAAGATCGTCAGGTTGGAATCGATATTGGTCTGGTGGAAGTGCGATGACGAGTTTCCTGGGGATCGGAGAATCGAAACAGAATACATCTAATGGTGATGATGACGACAGTTCAAGATACTCTGATCCAAGGCTAGCAACTCAGATTAATAGTCAGAGACTTCCCAGCCAATTTACCACATCATCCGCTTTAGTGCCTCCATTGAAGATTCCGATTCCAGGAGATACTCCGCTATACCGAGTAGCAACTAATAGTCCTACGGTATCTAATGCTGGAAGTCATTTCCCGGTGGTAGCAGAAATGTCCGGCCAGATCGAAGGCCTCCGACCTGACTCGTATTTAAGCAATACTTCATCTTATAATGATAGATCCGATGCATACTCGAGTGGAGTTCCAGAGAGTGTGAATGATGAATCGTGGGAAGCGGGTCGTCAAGATTGGTCTCACAATCGAACAAGCAATCCATACTCCGTAAGCGTTTATACAGCCGCAGGCAGAGATACTGTTGGAGGGAATAATTTTACGCCCCAAACACCTCAACCGCCACCACCTATACAACAACAGCAACACAAACCCGCAACCCCATCAGATATGAGCTGGCTGGATCTTGGTACCAAAACTCGGATATGATACGATACCCATTTTGTACTGTAATGTCGCATTCCAAACTGTCACTATATGTTCTCATCTTTCCTTCATTGGCATTAGCGTTGCTGCATTATCATGTCCTTGTTTACAATATCCTGTATTGTTACATATGCTGAGATTCGTTCCTTGCACGGCGTGGACATGGGGAGGGGGGCCATTTTTGATAACCAAATCCCACTTGGGCCGCGTCTGGCGTTTTTTTGTTTTTCTCTCTCTTTTTTTATACATCTTTGGCCTGGACTTGCTTCCACACCCCATTCCCGCTCATGTTCTCCTTTCCTCTGACTCCGATATTTTGTTGTTTGATGGATAACATTACTACTGCTGCTGCTGATGCTACCTACCCTTTGTTTCTTGTGGGTGATAAAATTTGATGTCTGGGTATGACATTGTACTGTACTGTACTATATCTTGCTTGATCTTACATGATCGGAGTTGTATCTCTTTTTCTTGGATTTTGGGGGTGGTGGAGGGGGGAGGAGAGGAGAGGAGAGGAGAGGGAAGAAGAAGGGTGTGTGTGTTTGTGTGTGTCCCTTATCGTGTGTGCAAATGGAATGTCATCTCGGTGGGTGGTTGTAGAAGAGATGATGTTGTTGTTGTTGCAGCATGGTATGTTGGGGGGCGGGGGCATGGATTTGATTGGATTTGATTGGATTGGATAAGAGGGGATGGAATAGGATAGGATATAATGCTTAAATTTGAAGGAAGGAAGGAAGGAAAGTCGAGATGTGATGTGGTGGTGGGGGTGGTGGTGGTGGATGTAAAGGGAAAAGAAAAGGAAGGGAAAAGAAAAGAAGAGAAGGGAAAGGGGGATAGTTGCCGAGCGATAAATGCATGCGTTGTGTGTTGTGTTGTCATATTGTATCATGTATGGTATGGATGAGAGAGAGAGAGAGAGAGATTTTAGTTGTAGTGTAGTTATAGTGTAGTGTAGTAGTAGTTGTAGTGTAGTAGTTGGTGTGGTGTAGTAGTTGGTGTGGTGGTGGTTACTAGTAGTAGTGATGGGATTGGATGGGAAGGGATGGGATTGGATGAATGAGAATTTTTTTTTCTATCGTATTTGTTGTATTTGTTGGTGATGATGATGATGATGTGTATATATCTGTGTATATATCTGTGTGTATATATGAATGAATGATTGCCTTTTTTATGGTGATGACTTATTTTTATTTTTATTTTTAAGGGGGGGGGAGGGGTGGGACGGGAAGCGAAACGAAAATACATGCGTGCGGCATGGTGCTTTATGGGGAACGTGAAACTTTTGGGGATTTTGAAATGGAGATGGAGACGGAGATGGAGATTGAGAGTTTCTGGAGATGATTTTCATTTTTATTTTTATCCTGCGTGAGGTTTTGATTCTGTAATTTAATTTGCATGCTCATCCATCCGTGACCGCGAACACAAATGCGGAAACGAAGACAGTGGAGACGCCGTCGCAGTCGCCAAACCACCCAACTTAAACCGGCCGATTGATCCCGGCAATGCCAAGCAAGCCACCCAGCGATGCGATCCCGAATTTGCGCTTCCGCAACCCGCCCAGGACCAGCTCGATCTCGGCCGCAGAATACGACCGGCGATCGTGCATGATGATGATGGCGCCCGGTCGCGCCATGCTCACCACGTGCTTGGCGTTGATGCGCGCGTGCGGGATTTGCGCATCGTGCGGATAGATGCTGCCCAGCGCCAGGCGATACCCTAGGCGCGTGGCCAGGGCTCGCATTGGGGCGGTGAAGAATCCGGAGCCAGGTCGGAAGTACTTGGGGGGGACTTGGGAGCCGGTGATGGGACGGTTGGCGGGGAGGAGATCCTCGACGTCGTGGATTTGTCGCTCGAGCTCCGAGAGCGGGAGCGATATCGAGGGCTCGTCGGCCCATGCGTGGTTTCCGACTTCGTGGCCTTCGTCGTGCATTCTTTGGATTATTTCGGCGTGCGATGCGGCTTGACTTCCTATGATGAAGAATGTTGCTTTCGCATGGTGGATTTTGAGCAAGTCTAGGATTCGGGATGTTTCTTCCGATGGTGCATCGTCTATGGTTAAAGCGACGACGCGTTGAGAATCTGATAGAGGGAGATGAAATAAAACGTCGGGATATTTCCCTTGAAGGTAGTTGATGACAAATTTGGGTGGTTTGTAAATGGTGTAGCCCGACAAAAGTACCACGAATATCAGAGCTAGGAGGGCGAGAAGAATCATCCTTATGATATGGAAAGATGTCCGATTCTGGTATCGGATTGATGAGTCATAGAAATTCACACCTCGTTCCTCATCATCTATCTTGATATGCTTTGTAGGGCCTGGTGCAGACCAAGATGAGGAACCAAAGCGCTGGATTTTGCGTATGAGAGCACCTATGCTGAGACGCATTGGAGTATGAAATATTGATCGTGCGTCTTAATCATTCTTGAATGCGTTGGTTGAAAAGCAGTACTCCGTAGATCTGCGGAATATGTCCTTGGTCTGATGAAATAGGAGAGGAGTTCATGTTATCGAATGTGGCTGGGGTTGAATCGGTTAGCTCGAATCTCTGTTCTAGCCACATTGATGAGCCACAAGTTCTTATCGCTTATCGAGCTGAGGATCCTTTTCATTTGGATTTGATGAACATCGTTATACTATTGAGCATTGGGTTGGAGAACTTTTGGTAGGTACTTTATTATTTACTGTACAATTTCAGATTGTATGTCGGTACACTCTATAAAGACCTAGCTCATTAGGTATAAAGTTTGACGGGAAGCGGCTGCGTCTATTAGCTAAGTTGCTAGCTTCGGGCCTGCCCGAGAAAGGATCTAGGTATGATCATCAGGAGCTGCAGGTTATAACGTCAGCAGAGAACGAACGAAGAGGATCCTCCATTCCACAAATTAGAGATACCGTATCCGGTTGGAAACTAATGTTATAGTAAATGGTTATGATGTGTGAGGTTTTCAGGGAATTGTTCTTGTTGTGATGAGGTATGAAGTTCGATTTGTGGGGGAACAATGGATCCGTGGGGAAAAGACGATCAAATGTCACACCCAAATGTCACCCTTCGTACTCCGGGGATAAGTAGACCGACCGGTGTGACATTTTTACAGCTGACTTGATTTGTTCGAATTTTAATACCGCCGAAGATGCTTGAGCCTATTCTCAAATAGCTGGAGATGACAGTCACATACCACGGTAGGTTAGATCCGTAAATGAATGAATGGCACTTACACAGCCTCTTCAATTCAAGATTTATTTCCTTTTTATTCGCTTTTTATTGGTGTCTTGAAATCTAACCATTCATCTCACCCGATGATAGTAATCTATCCACGTGTGATATTCATCTCTTTCTTGGCTTCAAAAAAAAGTCTTGTCAAATGGACTGGCTGTAGATTATTGACAAGAAATTGATTCAAGTTACTACTCTTACCTTCACCTTCACCATCACCTTACCTAACAAAAGGGATCTTGAAGTTACCGGGTCCCTCTCAGGTTTATCGAACTTCAACTCATTTCTGCCCAACGGTGAAAGCTGGAGGTGAACCTTACTCTCAAGGTGCCATTCGGATCGATGATGGTGTGTATGTAACCTTACTGCGATCAACGGGATCTTTCGGTGAATCAAGTAAGGCTGTGTCATCACCTGAGAGTATTCTGGGATTCCCATTCTCAACGAAAATTATCTTTCGAAAGATAATTTTGGAAAGGAATTGCGAATATTTATCCACCAAGTTCGTTTGCCTGGCCGTGACATTTTTGTCACGAAGGAGTTTTCAATATGACATCAGTGGATTTGGATACCAATAAAATCAAGAATTGGCGATCCATTCTCACCCTCATAATTTTCATTTTAACTAGTAAGTGCCAAATATTTCTCGAACATGTCGGTTTTCGTGGAGAGCAATTAACTCTGCTTGAATTATACAGATATCGTCGTCCTCTTCCCCTTTCATATTCGGATATATGTTCCCCGGACACTGACAAATCCTTTTCTGGATGTCCTAAGCCATTTCCGATTAATATCACCAAGGGAGGACGATGATTACCAAGATGTCCAAAGTGGTAAAAGCACGCGTTTCGTGAAACTGAGCTTTCCCCTAAATTTCGTGACGGCACCTTTGATAGCAGATCTTTTTCTCCTCGCTATTTTGGCCATAGGCCGACAAGAAGTGCATGATGGAACGGTTGGGGCAAACAGTATCAACCCGATTGATATCATGGTTTTCTTCATCACACTAGCATACATTGCTATTTCAATCGACGCTTCGGGTCTCATCAGATTTTTGGCATTCAAGGTGCTTCAAAAGGGAGGTAAAGTTGGGCACAGGCTGTTCTTCTTTCTCTATGCATTCTTTTTCTGCTTGGGAACCTTCATTGGAAATGACCCCATTATATTGTCTGGCACCGCATTTCTGGCCTACTTGACTCGAGTATCGAGTAACATTATTCACCCAAGAGCATGGATTTTTACTCAATTCGCAGTCGCCAATATTGCCTCGGCCATCCTAGTCTCCTCTAATCCGACCAATCTTGTCCTGGCCGGTGCTTTTGGTATCAAGTTCATCGAATACACCGCGAACATGATCGTTCCCGTTGTCGTAACAGCAATTGTATTATTCCCGTTCTTACTATATTTCGTCTTCGCTGATGAGGCTCTCATTCCATTTTCGATCAAAATGCACGAGCTCTCCGAAGAAGCCAAATCTAAGAAGCCTGTGAACCCGAATATCCCAAATGCGAAAGGAAACTCTGGTGAGGAACAAGAAAATCAGCTTGCAGAAAATAAACAACTCTCTCTTGAAGAAATTATGAATCCTTTTGTGGATAGAAAAGGAGCAGCTTTTGGGGCTTTCATCATGACCGCAACACTCGTCACGGTCCTGGCTCTAAACGCTGTCAGCCAGAGTAAAGGCGAACATCCAGTGTTTTGGGTGACTTTACCGGCCGCATTTGTGATGTTTGTTTGGGAAATCTCACAAGGATGGATTAATCGTCACGAAACACGCGAAATTGCTCGTAGGGGACGACGCGAAGTTGAACTTGCCCAAGCTGAGCGAGAGATTAGAGAGGAGAAGGATGCGGACCAATTAATTTTAGAGCAAGAGCAACGAGATGACAAAATTACCAGCGGAGCCCCTTTAACATTAACACAATCACCCGAAGACGTTGGAATGAAGAATTTTGAAGTAGTAGATGGCATTCTTACAGAAGACAGTCGGGCGCCTAAGCTTTTGATATCCGAGAATGTTGATGGGCGAAATCGAGTATTGAGTGATCCCCTGGATTCATCTATCTCAACACTCATGCCCAAAGAAGATAACTTGCAAAATAGTCGCTCTTCGACCAGTGCAATGAGCACATTAGACGAGAAGAAAGAATTAGATCGCGAAGACCCAGCTCCTCCAATATCAGGAGTACAAGGTCCACGATTAAGTAGCCAGAACGACTCCAAAAAACGAGTACTCGCCGAGCAGATTTCCCGCAAAGTCGAGCTTCAAAAACAGCGCGGACGTCCAACTTTAGTTTCCCTCCTCAAAGATGCATATCTCTGGTCTCAAGAAACATTCCCCACCGTCACAGCAGTTGTAGCTCATCTCCCTTTTGCCCTCATCCCATTCGCCCTTTCAATGTTCGTTCTGGTACAGGCATTGGTGACTAAAGGATGGGTCCCAGTTTTCGCTTATGGCTGGGATCACTGGGTCAACAAAACAGGAACCGTTGGAGCAATCGGTGGCATGGGATTCCTCTCTTGTATCCTCTGCAACGTGAGTTTTCCCCCACCTATCCTATCCTATCCTATCCACACCTTCCATCTTCATCTCCCCATCCCAACCCAACTAACCCATCCCCCCCACCACAGTTCGCCGGCACCAACATCGGCACGACGATCCTCCTCTGTCGGGTGATCCAAGCATGGCAAAACATCCACCAGCACAACGGGCTCCCCATCAGCGAGCGCGCCTTCTGGGGCACCGTCTACGCCATGGCGCTCGGGGTTAACTATGGCGCTTTCAGCACGGCGTTTAGTGCGTCGCTCGCTGGTCTGCTGTGGAGGGATATTCTCGCCCGCAAACATATTCATGTTCGTCGTCTGGATTTTGCGAGGGTTAATTTGCCCATTGTGGCGATTTCTATGGCGGTTGGTTGTGCGGTGTTGGTTGGTGAGGTTTATGTCGTTAGGTCGGAGCGGAGGTATGATGGGTGATGGGTGGTGGGTGAGGAGGGGTGAGGGGTGATGGGTGGTGGGTGGGGAGGGACGAGGGGGTGGGGAGGGACGAGGGGGTTGGGAGGGGGGTGGGGATGGGGTAAAGGGGGGGAATGGTGGCTTAAAATGGAGTAGATTATTATTCTTTTATTTCTTTTTTCTTCTTTTTTTTCATATAATTATTATAACGATGATGATGATAATGACAATTAAAATTAGATTCATACCTAGGTATTTACTCATTTACCTACCATTCATTCTACTGCATAGATGAATAATAATAGTCTAACAGAACAGATATATGCCAGGAAGGCGGGGCGGGGATCAAAGACTATTCTAAGAGCATTCACAAGTATACTTTATTTGAAAAGTCGGTGCCATCGAAATTCCTGGGTGAATGTAAATGTAAATTATCTGTTCGGTGTGAACTTCTGCGTTGTTGTGTTTTGTGTTTTGTGTTGTGTTTTGTGTTGTGTTTTGTGTTGTGTTTTGTGTTGTGTTTTGTGTTGTGTTTTGTGTTGTGTTGAATTTAAGGTATAGTGTGGAGGGGATGGAGGGGATGGAGGGGATGGAGGGGATGGAGGGGATGGAGGGGATGGAGGGGATGGAGGGGATGGAGGGGATGGAGGGGATAGAGGGGAATTTGGGTTTTTTGTGTGGTTGATGTGTGTTTGAGGAGGAGGAGGAGGAGGAGGATGTGTGTTTGATGTTTGGGAAATGGAGGATGAGGAGGAGGTGGGTAGGTTGGTAGATAGATTGGTAGATAGATTGGTAGATAGATTGGTAGATAGATTGGTAGATAGATTGGTAGATAGATTGGTAGATAGATTGGTAGATAGATTGGTAGATAGATTGGTAGATAGATTGGTAGATAGATTGGTAGATAATAATGGATGGAGAAGGAGTCTTTGATAAATTATGTTATGAATTTATACTACTTTTAGGGGTGGATTGTCTGATTTAGATTTGATTATTTTGATTTGATTTAGCCAAACCGGGAACTTTTAAGGCGGGGCTAGGTAGATATAGTCGATATCTCTTTACAATTCGTCTATATCTAGGTACTCTCTCTACTAATGAAATTTAGTTGAGAATTCATCATTTCTCATCTTTGAAATTCTACACTGTTGGCTTTTGGTTTTTGGCTTTTGGCTTTTGGCTTTTGGCTTTTGGCTTTTGGCTTTTGGCTTTTGGCTTTTGGCTTTTGGCTTTTGGCTTTTGGCTTTTGGCTTTTGGCTTTTGGCTGAGAGGAGAGAGGAGAGAGGAGAGAATCTTAGTGTAATTCTTCACATCGCACGATGGATGGATGGATTGCTATAATATCTCTCTCTCTTAGCTAGGAAGTTAGGAAGCTAGGAAGTTAAAGAAAATAATCATGAATATTTAGTTTCAAAAGCCCTAAGGAATAGGTAGACTACTTTAGATGGGATATCGAAATACGCTCTTTGGGTAGGTATTCTTTGCATGTAGGTATACCTGTACCTGCTGTATAATCCTGATTCTTGAGGATGGATTGTTGGGGGTGGATTTATTTTTTTAAAAATTGATTAAAGAGAGAGGGAGAGGGAGGTGTTGGGTTTGGGTTAGGGATGGAATAAATGGAATGGAATTAATGGAGGTTAATGGAATCTAAGGATTGGAGTTTAGTATGAGATATAAAATAAGAGAAAAAAAATACAAGATATTTCCAAGCTTAACAAATATAAACATGAATATAAATATCAAGTAAAGGAATAATATCCAGGCTCTCTTCTATCTCCTTAATGTATTGGAGTTTGAATCTTGATACAATACACATCGAATTATTGTCTGTGATGCGCATTCCTACATGATATGATCTCATGAGTAGTGAGTGACACTAAAGGTAAAGAATCAATTAATGGGAAATAGGATATTTCTAGAAATTTGTATTGAAAAAGTAAATCCAAGCTCGTGGAGCGCGGAAATGGCTATTGTATTTGAGTTCTTTCTTTGCCTTCGATGGGTTGGATGGATTGGATTTCGCTTGTATTTGTTAGGTATCAAAGATCTGATTCGTTCCAGGGATAATGTGATTAGTGTTGAATGAATAATGGATTGTCCTGACTTCATTTTTCATTTGCTATTTTGGTGTTTTTGCTTCTTTGAATTTTATATTATGTTTGATGTAAAGATTTTAGTAAAGTCATGAGTATCATACGTATGATATGATGTGCAGTAGCTATAATTACCTAGTCAATTTCATATGTTGGTATATATCCACAATACAAGCGGTCTAATATTGATATTCAAATTTATTATTTGGAGTCATATAAATGAGATTAGGTAGTTTAGATATAATCAATATCATACGCCTCAGCACATCAAAGACTTCCCGATCACTAGAGGAAATTCATATAATCATACTCTGTAATTTAATCTAATGATGATCCATTAAATGTTATCAATAATCATTCCCACACATTTGATTTAATCGCTCCATCCTGACTAGTAACCACTTTATCCTGCGGTTTTTCCATCTATAAGGAGGGGGGACTCCCATGTTTTAAGCGAGATCAAGCCTGTGTATGAGACGTAGATTTCCATGTTATTGCACATTTGACGATACTTCCTACTTTTCTTTTTTCAGTACCAAGGTGGCTGGCTTCATTAAGTATATCCGAATCACCATCGAATAGATACGTGGACTCTGACTCTATCCCCAATAACGCATCTGAGTTAACATCTCCGCGGCGGGAGAAGAGATTGAATGACTCCCTCTCCTCCCCAAGTATATACATATAGATATCCAAACAAAGCAGAATCTGCCACATACGACCATAGACTGAAGAGAATTGGGCATCCCGTCCGCTCTGCCATACACAAGCTTCAGATCGGTGGATTAGTAGTTGGGTGGGTGACCACCAGCGAATCCCCACTGTTGTATGTTTTTTTGTTTTATTTTTTTGCTTTTTGCGGTCTTGAGGATTACCCCAGATAGTTTCCTCTAGCGGATAAGTTATATCCTGCTTGATCTATCTATATAGCCCTGAAATTGCTTATGATCAATCTTATTTTTTTTTTAAATAATCTAGAATTTTGCAATGGATAGCGTCAATTCTTAAATGCGGACTCTCTAATTATCATATCCGCTGGAAAGAACTATTTCGCGTCCTATGTGCTATTCTAGGGCTAACCTCTCCCTTTCGTTAGGTAAGTGATAAAATGACGCCCTCCCTGGGCGTCAGTTTAAGTGAATATTTTAATTACGCAACCGATTCGGTCCTAAAATGAAATATAAAGCTAAAGCTTGTACTACCCTTCCCGTTCCTGCCCTCTTACTAGCTTTTCCCACCCGAATAAGTCCTCGAACAATCGATTCGGGCGGGGAAAGCTAGGAGGAGTGTGGAAGGGTGGAAGGTAGAAGGGTAAAATGGTAGAATGGTAGAATAAGAAAGATAAAGATGAAGATAGGGGTTGAAGGGATTTTCATACACTTTGCCTTCGACGCTAATCGGTTCTGTATTCAAAATTTCAATTAAATTGACGCCCGGGGGGGCGTCATTTTATCACTTACTCTTTCGTTATTAGTCTGAAGTGTTTGACTAGGTAGGCTCCTCGAGATAAAATAGGCGGGATGGGCATCGAGGCATAGAGAGTGTCGAGTAGTGTAGCATCTGCTCTATACGTTACCTAGGTAGTTATAACAGGACAAGATATAAGAACCGATAGTAACCCTTGAGGACAGGGAATATACCCCTTTTGTCTAGTGATGCGAAGATGCGACGATGCAAGCAAAAACCCAGTGCAATGATACGATGTCGATTGTATCTATTTTAGCAGGTGGTGGAAGCTGGAGGTTGTATGCAATCGCTACCTTGGGCATCGATATATATCTGGCGATCCTCCAGATAGGCCTATCTAGGTATGTTATGTAGGTATGCCTTTGCCTCGTCTCCTCGCCTAAAATAGATACTCGCTTATCTTTGTGGGAACGATCATATACTTCTTTGGTTTTATTTAACCCCTTCTTCAGTCAAGGTTGAATATCAAGGTCAGCTTCAGACAATAATTGTCAATTATTTACCTGGTAGTCTAGGTCACAAGTTTATTTCTGCAGAGGATCTATTCATCGTTAGGCATGGGAAGACGAGCTATTTATGTTTGATTCTGTTTATCATTCTGTGAACGAGGCAGGAATACTAGTAGTCATCTCTACCACACTGCCTCGTAAATCAACACTTTATCTCAGCCCCATCGGCATACTTGACTTCTCATGGCCCCCAAATATCTCGCTCCAATTATGCAAATCCCCTTTACTGTACTCCAGCCAGCTCCGTTTCGCCAGAATTCTCTCACCATATGAAATCGCCAATTCCTCCACTAATCATAGATTCTGCGGATGCAACTCCTGACCGAGTTATCAATAAGGCTGCTAATGATTTCATAACAGTTTAACTGTCCCATCTTGCAATCACGAAGCGAATGCGTGGAACAGTGTCAAAGTTATCTGTATTGAACAGGTTGGCATACCTGAGAACTTTTCGTCGGTTCCCCCCCGAAGGCCACCATACAATAAGGTGTGATTCCTCATCTATTGTGCACACCCGGCTCTTGATCTCTTCAAAATGCAATGTGTTATATCGAAGCGGAAAATTAGGCATTTGTAGTACATGATTATGCACTATATATAGCTCCTGGACATTTGGATAGTCGAGTGCTAGATTCTGCTGGAATGTTGAACATTCACAGCCTGGATCAAACAATTGAACCCAGAACTGGGAATAAATTCCGATTGCTAGTCTTGTCATTCCCATTCTGTTGATCATGTCCCGGTAAGTTGAAAAGCCTTGCGGTGATGATTCGAGAGTCCATGTCTTGCGCTCGCGATCGAAATCAGTGAGCCAAAAAATATTATGACAATCGGTAAAAAAGTTATAAGATGTCTGTTTATCAACGATCTTAAAATCCGAGCCTGCGGCAGGAAATGGCTCATGCCTCCCGAGGAGATAGCTTCGAGATTCTGAGCATGTATGCATGAGAGGATCGAGGTTGTGAGATAATCCTACATAAGAGTGCTTATTTCTTGACCATACCCAAGCCGCCTTCCAGTAAACTAGATGAACCGAAGATCGAGATAAATAAAAGCTCCAGATGAGACAGCGAAGTTCCTTAGGGAGAAAAGGAAATAGATGGAAGGTTCGGCCAGAGATTGGTCCTCGAATGGCCCCGCACACAATCAAAAGTTTGCGAAAAGATTTTCCCAGTTCTTTGGCACCATCCATGATATTTCTTTTCCATAAAGAGCCATGATCAAGTTCAGGAGGAGGGATGCCGAAACTCCTCATTCTTGTTGGACTCATATCTGCAGGAATAGACATAGTAATCGAATAAAATATTTTTGGTGATGTTAAATAGGAGTGATACTTTGTGTATTCTGTAGCTTCTCGAGATTCTTTTAAATCGTTGGGATGCTGGTCCAAGCTAGTGAGTATGGCCACTTGCGTATAAAGGGGCAGGGTTGTTGAAAGAAATTCCGTACAAGGCGTTCTGATCAATCATGTATGTTTGTGAAGATTGTATTTTATAATGTGGTGGCATAGAACTATATACTTTGCTCAAACGAGGAAAATAGCTGGTGCTGGGAATTACTCACTGTGTTGAAAAACGGAGGAGTATTCACCATGGATTTCTTCAGAAATGTGATGCGACAATGATTGATATTGTTTGAAATCTTGAATTAGGTAGTAGAGGGTGACGAAATATATGGGTTGTGGGTGAGTTGACAATCCCTTCTTCAATCAAGAGTGGTTGATGTTGGTATCACTTTGATGTTACTTTTTGTGTTGTAGTGATCTTCAGAAGTAGTTGTAACTTGTTGATAATCAGAATTTACAGAATAGATCGAAAAATTTATAAACAATCCAAGGCATGAATGCATACGCTAGTGCCTTTATATGTGTATACGCTAGTGCTTCAATACGTGCACTCGCTAGTGCTTTAATATGGGCATACGCTAATTCGTTAATATGTGTATAGCTAGTGCTTCAATACGTGCATTCGCTAATGCCTTTATACGGTACGATTACAATCCTGACAGTCATTATGATATGTTTACCTGGTAGTCTATTTAGGGATAGTTCGCAACTGATCTATCATCAAATATTCCTAGCATATACAAACCGTACTTTTGGCTTCTTCCATCCTCGACACAGTTCCCAGCGAGTGAATAAACGATCAAGCGCGGCCATGGGATATACCCCTCTATCGTCCAATTGCGGAAATCTCAAACCATCCTCATCTCCATGCACCTTCCCATTTACTCCCTCCAATCTCCTCCTCGACCTCTCCTCTACATCCATCGCTTCGAACGATATCTCCCCCTCCCTCTGATTTGCACCACCCTCCACATCAAGCACAAAGTAAACCTCATCCAAACACTCAAACAATTCCAATGCAGACACCAATCCATACCAGCCACTCTTGAACCTCTTCTTCCAATGTTCACTCTCCTCCTCATAATCTAACACCGTATAATCCAACGCTACCTTCCGCACGTACTCATAACCCTGCATCTGCGAATGTACACTACCCGCCGATAATTTTTTCACCGTCTGGATTCCCTTGAACCAAAAGATATCTGTCTCCCAATTCAATAATTCGCTTCCGGAATAAGCGATAAAAGTCGGTAAACCAAAAGGTGAGGAGCTCGAATGTGAAATCTGGGTTTGTGTGCGGATATGAACGTGCTGGAGTGTTTCCAACCAACTGTATTGTTGATAAATAGAGCGTGATTCGTGGGATATAAAGAGCGAGGGGTGGAGATGAGGCGAGTGGGATAGGGTTAGAGGCCAGGGGTCGGAAGCTGTGGGGTCGGAACTTGACGCGAGGATGCGGATGCGGGGAAGAGAAATGTAGATTTTCCATATCGTGGCGCGGATTTCGGATGGGAGTTGGGAAAAAAGATGGAATGTTGAGGCTGGTTGGATGGGGTGCGTGGATGGAGAGGGTTTGAGAGGGGTGAGTGAGAGGAGCTTGGAGAGTTGTCGAGGATGGCATGGCGAAAGGAGGGCTTTGATGGATACTTTTGATTTATGACTGAGGTTTGTGAGAGCATGGTCTCCTTGTTTGAAATTTGATGATGGCATTTTGATTAAAACAACCAGATATCGGCTGACGATGTAACGAACACTTGCGGATAAGTTGTGAGACTGAACGAGTTTGTTGTTCAATGAATGAGTAACTAAACGTTCCAGATCCCGCAGTTCATAAGAATTTTAGAAAATATTAAACTTAATATCCAACTCTGCCAATGTATTCAAATCGTACTGTTGAAAATCCTCGTTGGTGGAATATGGAGTAGTGGTATTTCCCGCAAGAAGAGAAACATATGAGATGTGCAATGCAATCAGCACGCCGTACAGTCTATACTGTGCATATATACCTATCTAGAATCCCTGTTCGCAACACTCTTTCCTCAGGCCAATTTTCAACGTGGAGGATAGATGCATAGAACACAGTAAGCACTAATATCCACATTTCCAGGATTTTCCACCCTTGACCTCTCGGAGCTTTTAAATTTGATCCACAAATTGAAGGACATGCATATAAGACATATGGAAAACACGTGGCACCCATGCATTCCTCGTGCTCTGAATCAAGAAACATGCCACAGCCTACCTTTGAGATCCAAACACTGTTGCGGTGAACTATTCGATATTGAATCTAGTTGTCGAGGTAAGATCAGCCGAATAGGAACTTTGTCAGCCGTGTACGGAAAAGATGTAATATATCATGTCTTACATTGTTGATGCTACAAGTATGCATCCAACACGTTTTTTAACCCGCCCGTGCCTTTACACTGCATGGTTGTGCACCAGCAGTAAGGCTCCTTGCCTATTTCCTACGGCATATGAATCCAAATTTCTAATTTGTTGAAACTGTGCGACTTTACTGGAGAGGAGCAGATGTTGTGTTACCTCAATTTCGGGATCAAAGTATCGGTCACCAATGAGCATGGACTACAATACGAGTATGGGAGGACAAGACAACTTTTTCAATCGTAATATAGTCTAAGCTTGAAGCCCTAGCAAACAGCATTATTGTAATCTGAGTTTAGTTCTTTGAAAAAAGATCTGGTTGATCTGTAGGATTATGAAAATTGAAGTCGCATTTGAACATCTTGCTCTAAAGCGAGATTTTAGAACTAATCCAGTCAGCATGGAGTTTTTGAAAAGTGACCACCAGGTGGTCTCAAAAAGGACTTTCAGGATCTGTAGTTAGTTTAGGGCTAGGCCCTTGGGTTGTGATACTAAAAACAATCAAATGGTGGTGAGATGAAATATTTGAATTTCCAAGCCGGCATGAGATAATCAGAAGGTTATCATTCAACTATATGGTGAAAATTCCTGATTGATGGGGTCAATATCGATGGAGACCAACTGAAACCTTCCAATAGTCCAGAGAATGCGGGTCAAATTATGGTTTGGCTTAAGATACTTTGGTTTATAATTATGGAACCTTTGGACTAGCATTACAGTCTTCTCTAAATGCTGTTCTACCTGTCGATATCCGTGAACAGGGCCTGGGCAACAAGGAGAATCACTAGAGCAATCGATCTTGAAGGTGGCGACGTTCTTGGCACATATATATGGGGATTGCTGTATGACGATCGTGTCATGTCGGAGCCTCTGCATAGGTACCTACTGCATGAACTTGTTTGACATCATCATCTATCTCAACGAAATCATCCCCAATGTTTGCAAATGTTTGCATCATCATGAGAGAATAAAGTTGTGATGGAAGCGGGTATATGATTTCCGCTGCGCCTTGTTAACTGGCGATTAATACCTTTATTAATCGAACCAATAGATCATTGGCTACGTTCTCATTACATTTCAATGCTGCCTGTGGGCTTGGTATCTCAACTGCTGAAGCCAACTTTGAGCCTGATACTTTCCGAAAGAATAATTGAAGTTTGCTGAAAGGTATTCTAGTAACTCAAGACCCATCTCATCAAGATTATTTTAATAGTCTTGCTTTCCCCAGGCTGTAGACGAATCTTGTCGAAGTCTCTCAACACACTAGGTGGAGATGGGTCCTCCCCTGGGACTTGATAGAAGTTCAGGCACAACTGAGTCACAGTTCTTCCCGAGTCACCACCAGCATTGCATATGGGGTCCCAAAGATCAGATTAGCCACCTAGAATGACGGGGCTGGAAGCTGCACGAATGATATTACCAGCGAAAGGATTAAAGAAAAAGTCGGACATGTCAAATATAGTTGAAGGCATATTTGTACCAAGTCGGTTAAATCTGCAATTAAGCGAAGTAATTGCCAGATTCACTTAAAGCGATAGAAGACGGAAAGTGATCACTGGGATTCACTGCAATTTGAAGAATCTATTAGTGAATTGTCGAATAAGTCTTCAAGAAATTGGATAGCGATGATGGTAGTAATAGGATTCGGGATCCACAGTAGAATGGCGAGAGAAATGGCATTTAATCCAACAACAGTATTATAGCAACATTTTCTACTACCAATAAACGATTTCAGACAGGTATAAGGGTTATTCTGTCCACGCCTTCTGTCTTATAGCTCTCCACAAAAACAATGCACACCTCGGGAGTTTGAGGAATTGTTCCCACACCTTGCAAGAGTGTAAGACCTGCCATCTCAAGCAGCGGGATGCTTATAGTTCAAATCATTATCGGCCGAGATTTGAAGATTGATGCCATCCTTGGTTGCTTGGGCTTTCATGATTGGATAAACTCTTTGTATGGGGAAGGACGGGATGGGCATAAGTCTTTCGTTGTTACACAACTGGAGACCGCCATACATTGCCCAGTGAAGACATTCGGCCATGTGAGAACCCGCTACCCATGGAGACTGGTAGTAGAGATCGAATCTTATCTCCTGCTGATATTCATGAAGCATTGAAGATTGCGCCAATAGTATCTTACAGGCGTTACTGTTGACAGGATTGCCACTCTCGAAAAGATCGGTTAAAAGCTTCATTGGAGCATCAACGCTCTTTTGTACATCGTCGGCACTCTTGGTTGTCCACAAAAAGCTTTTAAATGTTTCAAGGAAAAGTTGGAGGCCAAACACGAGGTCGATTGTAGGGTCCAATTCCATATTACCTAAAAAGGCAGATATTTCTGAGAGAAGGGGTTTGAGATCTCTTTTTGGGAAGCCTAATTCTTCTTCTTGACTTTCTCCTTTCTAAATAAGCTGCCCAATTCTATGAAGAATCATCCTGAATGCAGCTAGATCTTTCTCCAGTGGATTCGAAGGGTTTTCATCGGGATTAGAGATTTCATTGGAAGGGATCTGCAGCTTGTTTTCCCCTAGAACCTCTTGCGATTCTTTCCATTAAGTCTTGAAATGAGACAAGAGAAACCAAGGGAATACCATGGCACGCCCCTCTGAAAATTCACAATATTTAGCTTCAATACCACAATTAGTAAACTTAATTTTGAGTTCATTGCTGATGCCCCAGTAAACATTTTGGAGGGCCTGGGCATCGGGAATGATGTCAATGTAGGATCTCGATATCCGCACAACAGCTTGAAACGCGGCATGTGTGAGCCATGCACCAAGAGGATAAGGCATCTTTCCCTGCGATACCTCTTCCCAAAATTCCTTTGTTGTTTCACAGATGGCGTCCATCTCCCGTAACATAATATGGATGCCGATAAGGGTAGTGAAGGATCTTCCAAGATTGGCAGCGATGGTGTAGAGGCTGCAATAGAAGAATCGACTATTATTGGTTCGGTTTCTTCATTTTCAGTGAAGTTGCTCCTATTTTCATCTATGATATTGGCTGACGTATCAAGAGAAAGATCCACCAAAATGCCGAAACGATTCGTGTCAATGACTTCACTGGCCCCCTTAACTTCTGCCACAGCCCCTACGTCTTTTGGGAACAGTATCTGAAATGCTTCCAGGAACCTAGCTTCCTCAGTTTGGACCATTCCACAACAAGTCTTATCGAAACTTACACTTCTGTGAAGTATGAATGTTTCTTTGTACTTTCGCTTTCTCTGCCATGAAGATTGACCTCGGAGGATTGAAACCATTTAGAGACCTTTTGTCTGTAACGAATTGCACTTCGGAAAGCTCCAAATATATCTTCAGGGACGGGAATTGATTGTTCGTGGGCAATGATTACTGCTTGCCGAAGTTGTTGCACGATGATCGACCGCCCACAATTTGATGAACCAAGGACTATGGCTATTATCTCATTGGTCAAGAGCCATTCTAGTATTCTCGAAGTTGATCGTTTATAACCGCCGAGGAACTCGATCATGTTACTAGGAATCCTTAACGAGTCATGGGAAGAAGTCATTTTCGATCTCTGGATGTGAGTGAAGTGAAATAACCTTCATTAGATGAAGCCCCGCGTCAATTTGCCTTTACTCTTATTAGCCTGCTGTCATGACCACTCTCTGCAGAACGTTACACTACACAACAAGCCCTTCATAACAAGCCCTTCATAACAAGCCCTTCATAACAAGCCCTTCATGATATGAGAGCCTCCTTTTAGCCAATCATTAAGATTCATTATATAGGTAAACCTCACAGCCACCAATCGCTCCAAAGATATAGAGACCTTTCAGCCGGAGAGTGTTACTCAATGGACTGGATTACAAGTTCCCAATCCCGATTATTGATTATAAGAGGTTGTGAACTAGTGCCAACGGGCCCTGTTTGTAATTCGGTATATACAGTGCATATATACACTCACCATAAGCCATATCGTATGTTTTCCTCACTTTTACAACAAATTGGGCCATCTCACTCTTTATACAATCTTGATAGTAGTTGGATGTATGCTGTTCGAGTGAGGTATGCTGATAGGGTAACAAGGTCGGGTTCGACACTTCGATATAACTTTAGCACATTTGCTTTTGAGCAAACAGTGTATAAGGAAGGTTATAGAAATTTTGGGTGTCATGAATGACTGACCGAGACCTCAATGAAATACCTACCATCACATCATAATCATTGAAGGTTGTGTCAAAATTTCCGTGAGCCCAAAATGTATAGGTTTGACATCCATATGAACTACACCACTTGTAGTATTCATTCCAAAGCATGTGTGTGTGGCTGACGCTGTGGCTTCCCAAGCTACCCAGCCGCACTCGTCTCTTTCAATAATCAATATACCTGTAGGTACCTAATTGAAGACGACACGATGACAACAATTCAACACAATCATTTCCAATTCCTGAACAAGCATTCTAATAAATCGCATTGAAAAGCTCTAACGTACCACCCATTCCATGCGCGACATCCCCACTAATAAATCCGCACGAATACGAAAAGTACCGCTTCGCGCCCCAGAGCTACAGAAGCTCGAACCTCTCGAATATCAGAGATAATAGCTCACCCAACCTTCCAATTCACAATTCACAATTCACAATGACCCAATACTTTCTTGACCTATTGTATACCCTCACAAACTGCATGAGCTGTTTTCCGGGCTCTCCGCAGCTGAAAATCAACAATCGCAGTTTTAAGATCCTGCGGTTGCTGGGCGAGGGCGGCTTCTCATATGTCTACCTCGTGCAAGATACCAGCAATGATAACCAGTACGCATTGAAGAAGATCAGATGTCCATTTGGACAAGAATCCGTGGCGCAAGCTATGAAGGAGGTCGAAGCATATGCGCTCTTCTCGCCACATCCGAATATAATCCATAGTGTCGATTACTGTGTCTCGGCCGATCGATCGGATCCAGGCGCGAAGACGGTATATATCCTACTCCCATATTACAGGCGAGGAAACTTGCAGGATATTATCAATGCGAACCTGGTCAACCATACGAAGTTTCCGGAGAGGAGACTGATGGTTTTATTTTTGGGGGTTCTAAATGCCCTGAAAGCAATGCACAACTATAAGGTGAAGGGAGGCCCGGGTGGTGCGAATAGTCAGAATAAGGCGAAGAAAGTAAGGGCGGAGGCGGCGAGGGCAGACCAAGAGGCAGAAGAGGAAGTGGAATCAAGTAGGGGAAGACAAGGAGGGAGAGAGACCGATCCGGATAGTGAGCAGCAGGAACCACTCATGGATGGCGAAGTTACAATGAGCCAGGAAGGTATTGCACCCGGAGGAGCTAGGGCGTACGCGCATAGAGATATCAAGCCAGGTAGGTTGAACGAAGAACAAAGTGCGCGAATCTATCTAACCCCAGAATAGGAAACATCATGATCGACGACGACGGCGTACAGCCCATCCTAATGGATCTCGGATCCCTAGCCCCGTCACCCACACCAATTACATCTCGATCACTCGCCCTAGCAGTCCAAGACCAAGCAGCCGAACACTCCACCATGCCGTACCGCGCCCCCGAACTTTTCGACGTAAAAACCGGCAGTACCATCGACACCAAAGTCGACATCTGGTCGCTAGGTTGCACATTATACGCCTGCCTTGTGGGGAAATCGCCCTTCGAGATGCGCAGTGATGAAACCGGAGGAAGTCTAAGCATCTGCGTGCTCGGCGGCGATTGGCGTTTCCCGGACGAAGGTGCGGGTGGAAAAAAGAAGACGACCAATCAACCGGGACAAAGTGAAGATAGCGGCATTAGCGAGAGTATCCGCGAGGTGGTGCGGAAATGCTTGAAGGTGGAGCCTAGCGAAAGACCGGATGTGGATGAATTGATGGAGATTGTGAGAGGAGTAATTGAGGAATTACCTGAGGATGGCTCTTCATGATGATAAATGGGATACGGGGGGTGGCATAGGGTAGGGTAGGATAGGGGAGGGACTCGATTCGGTTCGGCTCGGCCATGTACGATTTATTTAGGGCGAGGATGACGGCCGTGGATGGGAATGACATGAGGCGTTAAAAGGGATGAAGCAGTGCTTCCAAGGTATGGCTAGCGACTAATAATGAAGAGTTGCAGATGGTTTCAACTCATGAGTTTAAAAATCCAAGTACTTCAAGGGGTGTATTTTCAATAGATGTGTTTTTAGTGATTTATATTGGTCTATAATGGACACATTGGTTCCCGAATCTTCTTAGTCTTCTTAGAGTAATGTAATCAGAGCTGTGTTGCCAGAATATATTGCTCGAGTCTACCTTGTGAATACAAGTAAATTTTAATTCGAACTTGCACATTGGAAGCGGCATTACCTCAAAAGTCCGGATGATATCGGGTCTGGGATCACTCAGTCAATTTGGAAAACATTGCATGCATGTAAGCATCAATCTTTGACGGTGTAGAATCTAATCGGCTCGGAGGCATGTGCTATTATATTCGAGCAAAATTTCTAAAAACTGAAGCTATATCAGCGACAAGTTGAACTTAAAATTGACAGTCTCCTTTAGATGATAGCCGAATACCATCTTTACCTGTCCCCTTAGAAACTGTACTAGCAAATAGATAGGCATATTATAATTCATCATCATCTTCCTCGGACAGTTGAGATCCCAGAGTCTTCCTTCTTTTTTGTAGTGGTCCATCCATCTCAACATCGTCCATGCCAGCATCATCACCATCTCGTTTTCCATTTCTGCTACCGAGCAGCCCAGCAGCCGCCAATCCATCTCCTACATCAGCAAAGCCACACATAACCTCAACAAACCCGTCCTTAGTAGTTCGAGAGGAGAATTTCTTTTGTAGATGCTTGAGCAAGGCGTGGCGATCTCTCTCATCCCGCAGTCCTCTAATAAATCTTGCAATAAACTCGAACTGAGTTTTTCGTTGTTTAATAGCCCCGATGTATTCTGCTGCATACGCCAAGTAGGTTTCGACATTTTGATCTGGAGCTTGTGAAATATTATGCCAAGGAGGGCTAGTGACAACTTTGCGGGAGGTAGCTCTTCGTAATGGCTTGCCTGACAACGATGACATTCCCTCGTTCGCTGGTGTGCCTGTGAGAGGTGATGGCGGAGAAGGTAGTTTCGTTTGTATATTATGCGCGAGTGATAACATTGCTTGGTTTGATTCGTGGTTATTTGAGACATGGTGATCGCGGTCCTCGAGTGTTGTGTTAGATGTTGGTGAGAAGATCGAAGCAGACTGCGGGACCGGTTCGGGCTGCTTGGAAGTGTATGTTGATGGAAGTTGTCCAAGTGCTGGCATCTCTAAACCTGACTGAGAAGATGCGATGGGAGACGTTGATTTAGAATGCTGTAGATTTGCAAAATCCCGACGATCATGAGTGGGTGGAGCAGTGATGGGTAGTAATTGAGACCGTTGTAGACCAATGCCATCGGGATGGCAATGAGAAGAGACAGACGTAGGGCGACCACCTATCTATCGTCAGAATAATCCAATTCAGTTAGTTCCACAATCCATTTCCACAAACCCGCTCTCATCAAATCTCCCAACCTCATCATCCTGCCTTTTAAATCCTTCACCTCATCCTCCCACTCCCGATTCTTCTGCATCAAATCTCGGTACTCGTTTTCAAGTTTCTTTAACCGATTGTCGGTTTCTTCCAATTGCTTCTCCGATTCCTCAACTCGACGCTCGGCATCTGCAGACGCCTTATCCACTCGAGTCTTCAAATCTTCGAAGAGGTTCAATAGCGCACGATGTTCCTTTCGAAACTGTAGATTGACTATGGTCTGAACGCCATTTGCAGCTCCTTTGCTCAAGCCAATGAGTTTGAGAGGTGATTGCGAAACCCCCATCATGAGGTTCAAGACTGATTTATTAAAGTGAAAATGAGGCTGCGCTTGATATGAGATGTAAATGTGATTAGTATAACATAGGAGACATGAATATTAACCGCAAAAGATCGATGATGTTATGTTGGGTCTATGAAAGGTGAAGGTGAAGTGGGACTTTGGATCCCTCATCTGTAACTCAAATAAGCGAGCTAAGAGGAAAGACTGAACATTGAAGGAAAGAGCGAATGCGACGTATGACGGTAGATAATGAAGGGGAAAACGGTCATCACTTATTAAACATCTTGGACAATTTTTATTTTACTTTTTTTTTATTTTTGCCTTGTTCTATGGAAGAAATTCTCAGCACCTATCATCAATCGTACTACATTGCATGGTCCAATCGGGAGCCAGTTGTAGGCAGATCTGAGTAGACAAAGAGCTCGTAAGACATGCGGAGAGAAAGCCCTAAATACAGAGACTGAAAAGCAAAGAAGCATCCCCCAAACCTCTAATGCCATAAAATACGCAAGAAATAATCCAGCTGCAAGAACCAATGCAGCAACTTTTATGCTACCCATTGACCAAATCCCCACGTGCCGGGCGAACCAGCTACGCTCACTATCACTGCCCTTATCCAGGGGGTTCCGGTGCTGTGGTCTTTCTATAGACATACACGCCCGAGAACTCGTGATTTACCAAATTGTATATTAAAAAAGGAAATAAGCTTAGATGAGATCAGCAACGTTCATTGGCATCTCCTCAATTTGAGTGCTGTAGAACTGCTCGATTTCTCTCATCATGCGGACATCCTCAGCAGTGACGAAGTTGATGGCAACACCCTTACGTCCGAAACGTCCACCACGACCGATACGATGGATGTAGTTCTCACGGTTGGCTGGGAGATCGTAGTTGATGACCAAGGAAACTTGTTGAACATCGATACCACGGGCCAAAAGATCAGTGGCGATCAAGACACGGGAAGAACCGGAACGGAACTCCTTCATAATCAAGTCACGTTGACCTTGGTCCATGTCACCGTGCATGGCAGAGACGGTGAAATCACGGGCAGTGAGCTTGTCGGTGAGCCAGTCAACCTTTCTTCTGGTGTTGCAGAAGATGACGGCTTGTGTGATGGTGACGGTCTCGTACAAATCGGAAAGGGTGTCCAACTTCCAGTCTTCCTTCTCAACGGCAATGTAGAATTGCTTGATACCTTCGAGGGTAAGTTCGGCCTTCTTAACCAAGATACGGACGGGATCACGCATGAACTTGGTGGTAACCTCAAGGACGTCTTGTGGCATGGTAGCAGAGAGGAGGACAACTTGGGTGGATTGAGGGAGGAGTTGGAAGATGTCGTAGATTTGCTCGGTGAAACCACGCTTAAAAAATCGTTAGTGATATTGTGTGTAAAGCTCGGGTTTTATTAGACTTACGGAAAGCATCTCATCGGCCTCATCGAGAACGAACATCTTCATGGAGTCGGTCTTCAAGAATCGTCTTTGGATCATGTCGTGAACACGACCTGGGGTACCGACAACGACTTGGGGACCATCTTGGAGAGCCTTCATGTCATCACGAACGCTAGTACCACCAATGCATGCGTGGCACTCAACGTTCATGAAGTCACCGATGGCGACAACGACCTTTTGGATTTGTTGAGCCAACTCACGGGTTGGTGCAAGGATCAAAGCCTGGCATTGCTTAACGTTGGGGTCAAGCTTTTGGAGGACAGAGATGGAGAAAGTGGCAGTCTTTCCGGTACCAGATTGAGCTTGAGCAATAACGTCATGGCCTTTAAAAATGTATTAGAAATGCTGGAAGATGTTGTAGATTTGGTGGACTCACCCTTGATGACTGGCATGATAGCACGTTGTTGAATAGCGGAAGGACGCTCGAAACCGTAAGCGTAGACACCTGCATCTCCATGTTAAATTTTGCGCCTCCAAATGCATGTGTATTTTATCGTACCTCGGAGAAGCTCTGGCTTCAAGTTCATGGTATCGAAAGAGTCGACAGTCTCGTCATAGTTGGACTCGATTTGTCCTGCGAAAGAAAAAATGTGGTTAGTTTGTTATCGCTATCAATTTTACCCCTCCCGCAGCGCGACCGCATAGAAATCTTCGTCAAAAACATCGGAATCACTCACCCTCTTGGATCTCCTCGAGACCCTTATCAGCGGAAGCCATGTTTGCGGGTTGTTTGATACGAAATCTAGATTACAAGCAGCGCTTGAAATCTAGAAAATGATAAGTTGGAAGGTGGAGGTGGGGTGAAAAATGCGCAAAGATCTCTTGGAGAGACTGCGACGAGAAGCTCTTGATTGTTTGGGTTTAGAACTAGATAATAACTCCCGAGAACGAGAGTTTATGTATATCTAGTGGTTTGGTTGTAAAGTTGTGTTGTTAAAATTCGAGTTGAAAGTGGAAGAGGAGGAAGAAGGGCTATTATTCTAAAAAGTTTTTTTGGGAAATCCATCCTCGCTTATTTTTTTGTCCGCTACTCTATTAGCTCTCGATTTTTCCATGCCCAGTTCCAACAATTTTTTGGTGTTAACTGGCACTGGTTTGAGTTTGAGTGCGGTTAGACAACCCAGTCTTGAACCCCACAAACTTCCCATTGAAGGTTTTTCTACGGTACAGCAATAGGTGAATGGGGAATAATAATAATAATAACAACACAGTCGTAAAGAATTCACACATTCATACAATCATAGGTACAGTCAGTCAGTTATCCAGCATCCAGCCATTCAGTCATCCAGTCATCCAGTCATCCAGTAGCCACCCAGTTACCCAGTTATATATTTCTAGCCACTACCACCACTACAACCACCACCACCATCTTCCAAGGTCGTTAAAGTGGCGATATACCCCTCCTTCTTTGGACCCACGGACCACCAGGTTAAGAGTACTATGGAAGAAAAAAAATTACTTTTCCTCTTCAGGAGATAAAACTTATTCACCACCTCTTCTACCACATCCATTGAAACTTGAAAGCCCCTCAACTTTGCTATTGTATTATTCGACCATTATTATTGACCACCACCACTTTACGCCCTCTCTTTTTTTTCTTTTTAAATTTTGATACCGTACCATGAAATCAGCCATGAGTCTAGATTTTTCCACTCCCGTACAGCCGAGTGGCACGAGTGAAATAATCGAGGCACCAGAGATCGAAGAGTCATCTGTTTCCATCCCACCTCATCCCTTAGGTGTAAAGCCATCAGGAAACCAATATACCGCGACCAGCAATGCACGTTACGCGATAGGGGTTTTCCAGATATTGCCGGACGAAGTTTTGGCCATCTTATTAGAATCTTTGGATCCCGCATTATTGGGCTTACTTGGTTCCACTTGCAAATTTCTCTATGCATTCTGTCGTGCCGAAGAGTTCTGGAAACCTTTATTCATTGAGTGAGTCAATTGTGAATCTCTTTTTGGAATTTTGTTATGTTTTTACCTACTTTACTTTGATCGGCGAACTCGAGTCATTCAATCGTTCGGCATGCTTGGTTTGGGGAATTTGAGTCATTGTTGGGAAAGACAATAGGAGTAGGAGACATTTCTTTGAGACTGCCAGTTTGTATTTAGATGTTCCAATAGCGGGTCTTTGTTGCTATATCTCAGAAAGGAGAGTGATTTTTCAACAGATAGGGGATTTATTTGAATTTCCTATTAAAGTAATTGTTGGTGGTTTCCAGCATCTGGTTGCAGTTAAGATACTCTCGACCGATAGAGGTTGATTTGCGATCAAAATCTCCAGAGATACATCAAGTGATAATTTGTCAAAAGTCCAACATCTTTAGCAGGGGAAAATTGTATAGAGTACCTCAAATAGATATCAATCACCTATAAACCCAAAATCTACATGCACATGCACCATAAATCGTCGCCTGATTGGACTGCTAACCAAGATATCAGGTCTCCAACATCCAAATCAGGTTCTTTTAAATGGCAAGGCTCCTGGCGTGCTACATTTCTCAATATAGAGGATAGCAAACTCTCCAAAATCCAATGTGATAATGTCTTTTCGGATGTGTTATACCGGCCATTTCTCTGCACCCACACACCATTAACGCCATATACAACCAACATACCCCAAAAGAATGAAATCACCCGGCTGGAAAACCTCACCCCAGAAGAATTTACCTCAACCTGGAGCGACAAACCTTTCATCCTGACGAAACCCGTGCGAGAATGGCCCGCCTATCATTCCTGGGACACGGAAGCTCTCCTCCAACAACACAGCGAGACGAAATTCCGCGCCGAGGCCGTCGACTGGTCTCTCAAGACTTATATTCAATACATGAACAACAGCAACGACGAATCGCCCCTCTACCTCTTCGACCGGGACTTCATCTCCAAGATGAACCTCCACACCACCGCCACCAAAGCCAACCCAACCCCTCCCTACCAAATCCCCTCCTGCTTCGGCGAAGATCTCTTCACCGTCCTCGGTGCCAACCGTCCCGACGACAAATGGTTGATCGTCGGTCCCGCCCGCTCAGGCTCCACCTACCACAAAGACCCCAACGCAACCTCCGCGTGGAACGCCGTCCTCCGCGGTTCCAAATACTGGATCATGTTTCCCTCGACGCCCTCGTCGCCTCCTCCCCCGGGCGTCTACGTCAGCGCCGATCAATCCGAAGTCACATCACCGCTCTCCATCGCCGAATGGCTCCTCGGGTTCCACGCCGAAGCGCGCCGCACTCCCGGCTGTGTCGAAGGCGTGTGTGCGGCCGGGGAAGTCTTGCATGTACCGAGCGGCTGGTGGCATCTGGTCGTCAATCTCGATGCCAGTATAGCCATTACGCAGAATTTCGTACCGCGTGCGCATCTGGTGGGGGTGTTGTCTTTCTTGAAAGATAAGGCGGATCAGGTGTCGGGATTTAAGAAGGAGGTCGTGGATCCATATGCGATGTTTGTGGAGGGGATGAAGAGCGAGTATCCCGAGTTGTTGGAGGAGGCCATGGAGGAGCTGGAGAGGAAAGCCGATGGCAGAAAAAGGAAATGGGACGTGGCTGTCGCGAGTGGGGATGGGGATGGGGAGGCTGGGGGGTTTAGTTTTGGATTTGGGGGAGATAGTGATGAGGAGGTGCCTTAATTTGGTGAATAGGGACAAAATGGTTCAGGCCTATCTTGGGTATAGAAATTAGAAATATAAACAATTGTATACTGCACTGCAGCGGAGCGCTTCTTTTTTCTAAACAATAATTTTAATAGAGATCATGTTGGTGTGGCTCGAGTACAAGATTCTCGGTGCAATTCATTGCGAAAGATGTGAAATTCTCTTCTTCATAAAACTCGAGATCTTGACCATCCAACTCTTGAAATTCCATGTGCAGACCGATACTCCCTAGGTATTGAAAGTAATTTTGTTGCAGATTCCTTCGGGAACTCCATAGGTATCTTATCGCAGCCCAGCTTTTGCTCTTTTCCAATTTCCAAGAACGCCCAACGCCCATACCCGCTGTCCCCATCCCATCCTCGGTTTCTCCATTTCGCAAGCCTAATTTTCAAACACCAAACACCAAACCCAACAGCCTCAATCTCTGCTTCCCTATTACGGGAAATCAGAGTCACCCCAATCCCACCCGCCATCTATCTATTTCCTCACAGCACCGAAGTTAGTCCTCGCCTTCTTATTCCCCGCAGTTTCTTTTGTATTCGAATCCGTTTCACTATCATCACCCCCCGCCATCCTCTTGTTCTTTTTGCCTTTCCCCGACGAAGCAGATGTAGGCGTCCCATGATTCGACGCGCTCTCTCCATTTGCCTTTTGGAAACTCATCGACAGGGGCGTCGGAGCCATAGCTGCAACCGGTGTTGAAGCACCCGACGGTGCTGGAGAATCCTATTTCCGAAATTCCATTAGTCTTCACTCGAAGTCCATGCCGATTTCCCCAGCTTCCAGGGCTTCATCCCCAGCATGCGCATCAATTGAATTCTTGTATCCCTATTTCCCCTTCTCCTTCTCATCACAAACACGACAAAAAACCTTCCAAGTAAGACTCAACTCACAACATTCAGTTTCCAGCTATGCGAACTCCCACTAAACGGTCTATCCGTCCCCCCCACCGCCGCACTTTTCCTACCCGTCCCAGCACCTCTTCCCACCCCTCCCACACCCGCACCCTTCGCATACCCATCAAACCCATTAATGATATTCCCCTGCGGCGTCTCGTCCAAATATTCAGTTTCCTTCCTGAAAATCGCATCTTCGTTCATGGCCAAAATCCGCTCGAGTTCCCTCTTCCGCTCCAATAATGACTTGAGCTGTCGACGCGTTTTCTCGTAATAAGGAAGGCCCGCCGTCGGGTCCGCAGGGTGGTTTTCCTTCGAGGCGCTGGCGGTTGAGTTGGGAAGTTTGCTGGATTCTGACATGTTGGGTTGATGGTTGAATTGGGTGAGGGATTGGGCTTAAAGCTGAGATCCAATAGTATGGTATTGGTCTTGGTCTTGGGCTCGTAAGGAACAGCGAAGAATACGAGGTGGAAAGCTTAGTGCACGGACTAAAAAAGCGAGCTTTCTGCTCTTATCTGCTTATCGAAGCTTGCGATAATGAAATTATTGGAGGCGTGTGAGTCTCCAAATGGACCAGTTTGTTCTAGAAGTTTGCGGATTGGTTGGTAAGGCTGAGGCTTAACGGAATTATCGCCTGGTGTGGCTGGAGTAAGAATCTCAGATATCTCTATTACCTAGTTACCATATAGATTGAACTGGACTTTGATCGTCTTGGTGTAATGCTCACCTACCTGTTAAAATACAGCAATCTAGAACAGGAATGTGAAGTACTATGAAATCATTGCATGTGAAGCTTTGTTCTTGAACTTGAATTGATTATAAAACTACTATGTATATTGTGGTATCACGGTGTGCAAATAGGAATCCAATCTTGTAAAAATGTTGTAATAAGTATATATTTCCTATGTACCAGATATTACCTAGTATCCCGGACCTGCCTATACCTGGATTGGTTGATTTGTTCCTCAGTGAGCGTTAGCATGAGATATTGAATGTTCAGTGGTGCTCGAAGCTCTCATCTTCTTGATCTTTTCCCTTAACAATCGTTCTCGTAATTCGGCGGCCAATTTCTGCGGATCTTTTCTCAGATTCTGATGTCAAAGACGGGTCAGCGAGATAACGAACGTGAACTTAGTCGGATTTTCTTTCGATACAAAAGAGATTCTCCCCTTGCCTTATGAATCACTACCTACCTCTGCAGGTTCGGCGGATCCAGCTGATTTGGTGGCTTCGGCGTCTCGAGTTGGCGAACCCCTATCGCTTTTTTCTTCAGTATCAGCCCTTTTGTCTCTTCCATCCTCTACACCTGAAGAACTATTTCTTCTTCTTCGGTTTGCGGGTTCATATCTTTGCATAGAGCGACGTCTCTTTCCATTATCGTTTCTTCCATCGCGACCCTCGTCCTTGATAGAGCCCCTACGGCGTCTGGCAGGAGGAGAAGCACTTCGGCTAATACTTCGCGTTAGTCGCCTATCATTTCTGACAGGACTTGGTGATGAAGTATTTCTCTTCCGTGGAGCTGGGCTACGGCTTAATGAGGGAGAAGTGGATCGAGACCTAGATCTAGAACTCGTGTTGCGACGACGGTATCTGCGAGACTTCGGCGGTGGGGAGCGACTTAAAGATTCAGTTGTGGCTCTTCTTCGCTTTCGGGGCGGGGAGCGAGATACCGAAGGCGAGGGGGATCTACGGCGAGGTCTTCTTTCTGGGCTTCTCGCGCGTCCCCTACCACCTCTCCCACGGTTACGTCTATCTGGAGATCTGGACCTCCGTCTTCGAGGTGACGGTGACCGAGATTCTGAAGCTGACCGACTGCGTCGTCTGGGTGCAGATCTTGATGAAGACTTTGACCTTGAAAGTGATCTAGAACGTGATAAAGATGGTCTTCGTCTATCGTCCCGCCTACCACGACCGGCGGGGACGTATGTGTCAAATTCTCTTCGAGGTGGCGGACCATAATCTCTATTGTCTCGCCCTCCGCGTGGTGACCTGGAATATCTTGGACCCCTTCGATCAAACCCTCTACCGCCACTTCGATCAAAATCTCGGTCCCCGCGACCACCCCGCCAGCTATCTCCTCCTCGCCCACGTCCGCCGCGATCGCCACGTTCGCGATTTCTTATTGCATGCATTTCGCGATCTCTCCGTTCACCGTCTTCGCGGCGTCGACGTGCCTCATCCGCAGCCTGCTCGGCTTGTATCTAGTTGCATGTTAGTCAGTACACCCCAAGTCTTAACCATTTGTACCTTTTCTTGTATGAGCTCCAACTTCTTCGCCTCCAGAAGCTCTTTCGGAACGCCTTGAGCATTGGTCTGCGCACTCAGACAAAGTTTCCATAACTCTTTACAGAAAGCTGGAGTATCTTTATCGAGAAAACCGGTTAGTTGTATTTGTAGCTTTTTGATATCCGGCTGGAGTTAACATTAGCTTCGCATATTTTATATTCGAAATGATACCTACATATCGAGAACCCTCAATAAGATTAAAACACAATTCAATAACAACATCATCTTCTGCCCCGAGTATATCTGATATCTTTCCTGCGATCCATCTGCGTTGCACCAAAAAGTCAGCTCGTCATTCACTTGGTCTGCTATCTCCAGTTCGTTTGAACGTACTTTTTCATAACCTCCAAATTAACCTTCTGAAAGTCCACTTTCTGGTTGAATTCAGGTGGAAATTTGGTCGACTTCAGGAGCTTTGCATCAACGGAAGTCATGGTGACTGCCGTTGGAGGATATTGATGTTTGAATAATAAGAAGCGGTTGGGTTTGGGTTTGGATTTATTGTACAAAGTAATTGGAGATAAATAAAATACAGTACCTACCTGGTAGCTCAAGCGCGTTCTACCGGCATATCGTCACACGGCATGTCTCGCTTAGGTAAGCCTTTACTGAACCCATTGGTTCGTTGCAACGATAGGTAGCTGGAGGTAAATAAATGTCCTTTTGTATTTATGATGTTAGCATTATCAATTATGAGGTACTTTAGGTACTTTAATAAGTCCCAAGTAGAAACCACCAGCACTTTTGAAAAGTAAGCATTAGGTAGCTTGAGTTCTATCTATTCAGCTTGAAATGGCCGGCATTCTCACATTTCCCCTTTGCCATATTATATATCTGGAAGGACCCAGGTTAGCTAGTTGATTCGAGCATACCTATATATACTAGATTATGCTCTCAAAATGAGGCAGCAGATCTTTCGGATTCTTCCATGTTTGTTGGTAGAGCATCAAATTTGTTGAAGCCTGAAGGCCCCTTAATGTGTCAAATCCGCCAAAGAGTCGGCGAACTCGGAAAAGGTCCATCTAGACAGCAAAAATATGAAAAAGAGTAGAATACTCGAGCCAAGGATGCTCTGTTTCATTTGGAGTCGGAAAGGTTGCTCTAGATGATTGTAAACTTCCTTGATTCGGAGAGGAGATGGACGAGTTTCTTTTGGTCTTGTGGTGGAATGGGAAGAATCTCGATATGTTGGACGGGAAGTATCCTGGCTACGCTTTTTTGGCATAGACTGCTGAGCAGTTCGGATCGTCCACACAATTCACTCTGCTTATACTAGCGGCATTCGCCCTGTTCGGATTTTCGTCGAAAGAAATCGCATTACATGTCTATAGTAGTTTTTGAGGATATCGGACAAATAATCTAGAGAACAGTGATCTCTTGGATGAAGGCTTGAATTTTATTTTCCATCTCATATTTTTTTGCCCAAAGTTTCATCCATGAAAAAGCTCACCGGGAGTGGTTTTCCTCCGATTTTTCCAAATCTCTCTCTATAAATATCTCAAAGCCATTGTCTTCTTCATCCAACATCTAAAAACTGGCCTGCTGGCCCAATGGCAAGGCGCTTGACTACGATTAAAGGATTCACATCCTCAAATTTGAAATCAAGAGATTGCAGGTTCGATCCCTGCGTAGGTCAAAATTTTCTTTTTGCTGTGGGTTTTGCTGTGGGGGAGGGGGGCTTTCTCGGTAAACGACGTCTAGCGTTGCAGTTTTATATTTTAAGTCCATTGATGCATGCTCATAATACTTCCGTGCCCCGAGTCCCGACTCCCAATCCTGGTCCCTCATCCGCTCCTACGAAGAAACCCTCCAAACCACCATCCTCACCACCCTCCTCCAATAATATCTTACCTCCTGTCCGGACATCACAATCCTCGGCTCCCCATTCATCAGTCAGAGTCCCCAAAATTTCCTTTCTCGTCTTCGTCCGAAGAAGAAGAGAAGTAGTTGTTGCGTATCTATAACAACTTTCTGAGAATTCCATACCTAAGAAATCCTTCGAAAAGCTGACTATATAATAATACTGCCGTCCTTTTTGCCCTACCTCGTTTTCTCACTAAGAGACATCGTATGATAACTATATATTTGAAATAATAATCTCAACCCCTCCAGATGTGTATTCAGGGCTTGAGAATGAAATTTGAGACTACATATCATCCAGTCTTCTTTCTCGAGAAGCTTCAAACTCCTGCGCCTGAGAAATACTAGCGGAGGTAGTCAACTGCAACTTGTGATATTAGCACCATATTCAATTTGCGATGTGATGCCCAGAAGTAAATTTGTTCAGGACAAGAAAAGGTGAATATCAAGACGAACCTTGGAACGTCAACAAACCAGTCACTTTTCCCCTGCATCAGCCATACATCATCAACCATCATATTATTCTCACTCCTGCTCCTTGCCTTGCCTTGACTCAAATCACCTCTCCCATCAATGTCCCTTCACCAAAAGAAAAAACACGATAACTTATCCAGGACCAGTATCAGAAAAATAAGTAAAGTACAGGAAGTAGCAAACCCCAAAACAACAAACTGTATGTAGTCCCATAACAGAAATCTCTCAGTGGGATTCTTTTCTATTCAGGCGTTTCGACTTTCCACCTGATCTGAATGAAACAGGAATGTTTGGCGGCCTTGTGATCTGCATGGTTACAGTTTGGTATTAGGGTTTATATATCTCGTTACAGCATATATAACCTGTATGCCACCTCATATCTCTCTCCTTCTACCCGTCTTCTTTTGAGTCCTAAATTGGAGATTTTTAGGAGAGTAGATCAATGGGATGGGATGATATGATATAGCTCAAATCCACCCTCACCTTATAATCAATCCCAAGCCATCTCACCTCATACAACAAAGTCCAGATGGCTCGATGGTGGCGCGCTGGATTTTCACATTCCCTCAAAGACTTTGTTGGAAACTTCAATTCTTCTAGTTGCGTTTCAGTCTTCCATAATGCGGTACATAGAATCGATTGAAATCTTTGCTTTTTCTTTGGGGGAAGAGGGGGTTATTCAAGGCAACTCGAAGATCATGGGATGAGAGCCATTGGTAAAAAAAAAAAGAAGCGTGTTCTGCTTTTTCTACTCGCACCTGAGAGCTGAATACGTTTTTGTGATTGTTATATTAAAGGATAGATCTGGTCTCTCTACTCGAAAAATCTAATGGGTAGTTGTATTTTGATCTTATTCTACTGCTATGATGGAACTACTGAAAGACATAAATATATCTCGTCTTGATATATGACAAAAGAATATCAAGCTTCTCTATCAAAAATTGGGAAAGTTGGCACCTTTCAAACATGCATTCATACCTCAATGTCTATTTTATTTCAAGGTTTTGGTGTAGATGGATGGAGCAGCTTGTTCTCTGCTGTAAGAGCAAAAATATATTTCTTTTGTGTGTTTCTGTTCATTTACTGAAAGGTGAAATTCAATTGGCAGTATTTTCCCCCATCTGATATACAACAAAGCTTGTTTTAAGTAGAGATTATAAAAACTGTTAAGACTTGCACTGTCTGGCAACTTGTACATCGTTACAAGATAATCAAGCATATTGCAAGATGAGTGCTTTGTGTCTATATGCATCAACTTTCAAGTAGTATCCCAAGTTTCTAGTATAAAACAAGACTGCCAGTGATTGAGATGATTACAGTACTAGACTATTAAAAAGGGCCGAAACGTGCAAACACACCAAAAAAAGCTATTTTTCAACCTTTTCAATTAAATATAACTTTTCAACGAATAGTTTTCTTTTGTTCAAATTTTGTATAATTATAATTATTTATATTATAATCAATTAAAAATTAGCAAAATATTTTTATTGATTTTTTTTTAGCTTGAACCAATTGATTGAAATTGATGAATTTAAAAAGTTCGGATTTTTGATGTTTTTGTTAGCGATTTTTAACATTTTTAGCATTTTTGAAAATTTTCGATTTTAATCTTAATTATCAAGATCAATTAAATTTTTAAAAATAAACTATTTAATTTTTATTTAATTTTATATGAAAATTATTGGGGAATCAGGTCACATGGTTTCCGGTCACGTGTTCAGGGATCACGTGGTAAGCTATACCGCATAGGGTATGGGGGAGTAGCATATAAGGGCAGCTGGGCTGCCACCAAATACATACTCCTTAGTCAAATCAATCTACCATAATTCTACCTTAGTACTTCCCTTCTACCGTATTACTGGTCATCCCAGGATATACGATTAATAAAAATGAATATATATATGAAATTTTAAATTAATTGATTGGAAAGTTATAGAAATAATTTAAAATGAAAAAGGTGAAAAATCGCGATTTTTGGTGTGTTTTGACGCTCAGGCCCTTTTTTATTATTGGTCACTGTACCTCTCCTGATCTGCTCATGTCTAAAAAGTAACAGATGAGGTAGAATCTTGTTAGAGAGCAATGGAAGTACAGACAATACTAAATATCCGTGGATTTTTCAGGGATTTGCACCTTAGACCACGACGCTCATAATATCCTCTTAAGTAGTTTTTAACTCTGCTTGAGAAATAGTCAGCTTAATCAAGAGGTGGCAGAATAACCATAAATCAACGAAGGCCTGAAAACTGTTGAACCAAAAATATATGACCCTCATCAGTTCCGGCACTTTCATTGACAGCGCAAAAGCTAACCTAGACCCCCAACTTCTCATGGCGGGAGAAATAGGGGACAAGAGGCTTAGAAGGAACTATACCAGGCGGTCATGAACCAACCGGCTTTGGAAAAAGTACTTAACAGCACTGTTGTAGCTTATAAAAGACAACAATGTAGTCGGTGAAAGAGTAGGAAGAGCTGGTGAATAAGGCATCAAGCTGGAATACCTCAGTCATTGGATATGACCCATGTAACCAATATGACATTCCATTGATGGCTGGGCTTGCTTGGTGCTTGCTTCATTTTTGAGTAGGTAGGTAGGTAGGTAGCAAAGAGATGAAAGAACAGAGAAACAAGAGATGTCCTCAATGCAAAGATGTAAACAGTTGATTTCATCAATGGAAGTATTGGGTAGTATATATCCTGACTTGTGGGATATCCAGATGACAAACTGGCAAATTTGAGATGAGTATCCAGAGATGAGATGAGATGGGTATCTAGCAGAGATGAATGTCCATATATGAGTGTCCATAGATGAGTGCCCATAGATGAGATGGCTAGCAGAGATGAATGTCCATACATGAGTGTCCATACATGAGTGTCTAGAGCTGTTTATCCACTCAGTATCACCCTTAGGTCCACGGGTACTTAATATTTTGTACAACTAGCCCATATAGTTAGTACCTACCTCACCTACCTACCTCACCTACCTACCTCCCGATATCCATCCTTTTCATGACCCATATCTCATCTGATAGATTCATCCACCCATCCATAGTCTCAATACAGCTTCTTGACTCTTAAGCGCCGGCGGCTACCAATCATGGTTCATAACTCAAATATGCACAGACATTTCTCCTTCTTATGTAAACCCTCCTAAACCTAAATGGATCAGAATCAATAAATCAATTACCGGTACTTACCAGTCCTCCGTAATATCATACACAACAATCAACTTACATTGGATATCACAGCTCAGTGCTCATCATTGATGCTCTGCTCTGCCCTGCCTTCTCATTCTATGCAAATAATAATTTCCGCAATTTAATCAATTAAATTTTAATCCTTGTATCAAATCTCAATTCCAAATCCACCCCCAAAAATCTCAGCAACCACGTTGTCTAATACGCAAAGAGCCACCGACGGTCCGTCCGTTAGGCTGGATAATATTACAGCGGAAGAGCAAGACCACGAATTGAAGTTGGAGGAAGAGATAGATCGAACTCAATCACCACCCCCTAGATACCCCATTTCGGAACCATCGCATTCTACGCCTCCTTCACCACGACCCCCACCCTTTTCCTCCCTCTATACTTCGACTGCCGAAGCTGTCGAGGCTTACAAGGTTGCCGTTACTGAAGCAGGCGCATCTCTAACTGCATCTACTGCTGCTCCGAAATACGTCCCTGTCGCGTCCGATCAAGATCGACAAGCTCACGAACCTTCTACTTCCTCAAGAGACGTCGAAGCAGAAACAAAAGCTGCACTACCGCAAGACACTAAAGGGGAATCTTCAAAAAAAGACGACGAAAACGAACCACCTCCTGCATATTCGGAAGGTTCAAGTCCGCTCGACGGCTTTACATATCTGATGGCGGCCGCTGGAGGAGCTGCGAGTATTATTACTCAAGTGCAGCAAGGTGCAGCACCTATAAATACTCTTGGAGGTAAATTTTGGTTATCATCAATTATCAGATATATTAATTATTGACATTATCTAGATGTCGGCGCAGATGAAAACATCACCATGGATCTCCGGTATGTTATATATGCAATGTATAGAACAGGCATGTCCAAGTACTAATTTCTATGATATAGGGGCACCCGGTTTACACTATCTCGAGATGAACTCCTAACACTTCCCGAATTCGTCCTCCTATCACTCTTTCCCAATGGTTTACTACCTGATGGCCATTTGAGTGCCTACCATGAAGGAGATGCCTTCCAGGTTGATGTCCGTGATGCTCCATTATTTATTCGCAATATACTGTCAAATTTAGACATGCATATAGCTGACACTTTCTCTCAGTACGATCCTGCATCCTTACAATACATGCTCGAATTCTTCCGCAATGTAGCTCAAACGATTCCATCGGGTTCGAACTCGCCATCCACGGGGCAAGAAACAGATACTGTACCAATTGAGCCAATGTCAGGATCCGCCAGAGAGATGTTACAGGACAGAGCTGGCATAATTGTATTGAGGGAAGACTTAGATTTCTATGCGATTCCTCCCAGGGCTGATATCGAACAACCGGAAATGATAGAGGTGAAGAGAGCGGCTGGAAAAGCGTTATTGAAACAAGATGGTATATTTTCAGGCCTGAGAAGAAGCGAGGAAACCGGTACAACGGAACAACATTTGATTGAGATGTTAACTGCTGGGTATGTTCATCTTTAATACCATCATCGGCTAGTATAAAACTAACCAGACAACAGAGGTTTTAACCACGATGATCATTGGGGTCACCGAGCAGGAGAGCCAAACAAAGCTGTCATATGCAGTCTCGCACTGGCCCGCCTCCGAACTGATATCCGTGGCAACGAGATGGGTAGTAATGCTGTAGGTATGGCTCAAAAGCTTCTGCTTTTCTGGAGAAAACCCGCCAGAAGATGTTGGTGGGAGGGTGTAGAACTGGAGAATGTGGAAGGTGTGGAGGGGAAGTTAAAGGTGTGGATTCGGAGAGTATGGACGTTGGAGATGAGTGTTATCGGCTTGCGCTGATGTCCTCTTTCTCGAAAAATTTCCTTTGTTTTCATACCCTACAATTTGTTGTTTTCATTCCAGAGAAGATATTCGGTTTGGCTCGACGTTCATACGTTCAGTGAACTAAGCTCGGTGGACAAAGCATGAACGACCTCGGAATTAAAGGGGCCGTTGTCGAGTAACTGGTTAGGCTCCTGAGCTTTCATAATATCCTGCTGCGTTGTCGCATTGCCTTTCTTCTTATAGCGGTGCAGGTGTTCGATTCATTAGGGGCAAGGGCGAGTTTGTGTATGGGATTAGCATAGTTGTTTTTATTTGTGTGATTTGGTTTCATAGTTGCTTGCTGGTTGTGGTCTTTGTGGATGAAAATTCTTCGCGTAGAATCTTGCATTAGGAAGCTTGATAGTCGCATGAGAAGATGAAAAGGGTTGGTACGATTTAAGTGGTGGAAGACGATGTGCCGACGAGAGAAATGGAGGAATGTCAAGGGGGATGGACGGAAGGGGATGGCGGGGGAACACTGTACACGAGTGAAGTAAATTGGTTGCAGTGGATACCTACATAATATAGAAAATGATACCTCTTTAATCTAATCACGAGTGGGTGCCAGTGTGTCTGCTTCTACCTTGGTGTCAATGGTTACATATGTGCACCCTGGTGTTGAGTTCTGTTGTGATGTGTGTGGGATCTATTTGATATTCATACCACCGCTAGCACATATCACCAAATGGAAAACCTCGATCACAGCGCTTCCCCGATAGTCTCTTCCTCATAAAGATCCTCGTCAGGTTCAAGTTGTCTGGAAATCGAAGACGATTTCATGCATTATTCGTGTGGTTTTTTTTGGTGGGGGGGGGCCGGAATCTCATCTTCTAATATGTTATAGAAAGCATGTACGGACACTGGAGATAAAGGAAAGTAACGGTACCGAAAACCACACCTTTTTCAAAGTTCGAAATCAATAGATGATAAGTAATTAGTTGGTGGGATTTTTTACTCTCATTTATTCATGTAATATGTAACAAATGTACTCTCTTTGGGGCCCAGAGCGTAGGAATACTTATTCTAGTTCGGGATGATACCTAAGACTATACTGGGTTGGGTTGGGTTTAGTTTCGTTTATTAATGGGGGTATGTAGGATTGTCTACCTAGGTAGGTATCTATCTAGGTATGTCAAGTCTATCGTTTATATATACCTAGATATACAAATACAATACGAGTTTTGAAATACATCCTCTTGCTTGGGAAAATATCAAATCATTGATCATCTTCGTTTCTTTTTGGAAAGCTACTTGGTTAGAGAAAAACATCCCATTCTGAGTTTTAACAACCGAAGACTACCTCTCCCTGTATCTAAAATTCAGGTGAAAAAAATTGAAATGGAATCACGGATAATATGGTAGTTTTAGTGGATTATGGGAAACAAAGTGTCTGGGCTATTTGATTTTTAAACTTATTTATGAAGATTCAAAAGTTATGGAGCGTTTTTTTAACCCTCTTGATTGGATGTTAATCCATTTGTACTTCATACTAAGTTGCATTCTTTCTCCGTACCATCCGTACCATCCGTACCATACAATCAAACGATATATCTCTTCCTCCCCCCTCTCAACTCCCCCCTACACACTCCCCGTCCTAACCACCACCCAAATCTCCCCCGTCGCATCACTACTAACAAACAAACGACCCAGCGTATCAAACGCCATCCCCACCGGTCTAAAACAGTTACCGGGGCAAAATGTAGAGTCCGAGTTGGATATGATGTCGCTGGTCGAGGTCGTGGATGTAGAGGGGGACGTGGGCTGACCGTTGTTGGGATCGAAGGTTAGGCTGGAGATTCGGTAGCCTACTGGGGGTGTGGTTTCTCTGAGTGGAGTGGGTTAGTTGGATGGGGTTGGGGATAGGGGAATAGGAAGGAGAAAGAGGCATATACAAACTACCGTGAAAACTAACATAGGCCTCTGTTCCGTTGGGCAAAAATATAATATCTAACCTGTAATCACACATCTTAATCAGCCTATTTCCATTTCTAATCCACATGTCACTTTCTCAAATCTCAAAATTAACTCCACCCCGCCTTCTTTCCCCCAAGATGGAAACTAAACTCACGGAGACGAATGCGCCGCAAACGTCAACCTAGGCTCCACATGTGCCGTCGCATCATTACACCAAGTATCATTACTCGTGGAATTTTGCAGCATGCTAAACTGATTTCCCACCACCAACCCGTCGCCCACATCGCTGGTATTCCAAACGGCGAAACAAAACGGATATCCATAGTTGCCTCCTTGGCTCATCATGCTTCCATTGAGATAGCCGTGGAAATTTAACTCGTCGCCGGGATTGTACAGATGAATATCGATATTATTACGCGTCACGTTTCCGGGACTGTTTTCTACGGAGTAGATTCCTCCGAAGAGGGGTTCTTCGGCTACGCCGACGGAGTTGCGGAGGCCCCAGCCCAGAAGCGTTCCTGTGGTTGCGAAGTTGTAGGGCGTGGATGTGGGCGTGATGGGATTGAGGTTGAAGGCTTTTATTTGGCTGTGTCCTGTGGCTAGGGACTCGGCTTCCGTGTCGATGTTGAGGGTTGTTCCGCGGGAGATGAGGAGTTGGTTGGGGATGAGTTTGCTGATCAGGAGCGTGCGTGTGGTTGCGTCGTCGTTGGTCACTTTTGGGAAAGCGAGGCTTAAGGAATGTTTGGGTCATGGGGAAGGGGTGATGTGAAGGGCTTGGACGTACTGTTTGTTACGATGATTTGATTCGTGCTTCCTACTGTGCCAGTAGCTGCTGTATAGTCCCAGGCATATACATTATTGCTCGACGACGCATAGAGGGTTTTCCCATCATTGCTGAGAGCCATTCCATGATTGAGCCGTAAGTAAATCAGCATTCTAAGTCTCAAGAACCTTTGTGATAGAGAATGAACAAACATACAACGGCAGAATTAACAACGATTGTCTGTATTGGGCTTTGCAAACATGTACTCCCATCATCAGTCCATTTGATATGAGCAATACCAACTCCTTGTTGGAGGATGAGGAGGTTTCCGCTGGTATCGAAAAGGATGGTACGGGGTTTAGTGAGATTTTCCGCGATTAATTGGGCAGACCATCCTGTTGCGAGAGAGGGAGCAGGGTATGCGGGTTGCAGGATTGTTGGACAGGCAGATAGGGCTGGGGAGGTTAAAGTGCCTAGCAAGAGGGCAAGTTTTGATATTGAGTACTGCATGATGAGAAGAATGAATTCAAGTTTATGGAAGATGGCGATGAAACTGTTTGTAGACTTCCTCAGTAGTATCCGCAGCTTGCAAGAATGACATAGTAGTAATTGATGTTTGGACAATGGAGATGTCTTAATATTGGTGATAATAAGCACTAGAATTTGACACGAGACTTCTCACTGTTAAGTGTCATTGGAGTTCTAAACATAATCGATACATGTATGAAAGCAGAATGGATGCAACCCGGCGTTCAATTCTAATATGTATATTTTAGAGTTGGTTTTAACTGTAGAAATAAAAAAAAGATCTGATAGGGCGCGAAGCCCAGGAATTTGAATATTCAACCTATTTTTGCTTGGATTTACGGATCGTGATGATCAAAACCATTCATAATGAGTTCATGAATTACTTACATATACCTGACCAATTTTGATCAATTAAGGGCAAGCCATAAATATGATGTTGAAATGACAATTTCCATTACATGATACCATTGACATCGATATCACGTCGGGATCACCATCTACACCTCCATCTTGCACAGAACCTCGATATCGACACTTAGACACGGGACTTCTCTCCCGCCTGCCCAAAGACAGATGGTATTGTCAAGGCTCGCGCACCAAAAGCCAAAAGCCAAAGATATGACAAAGATAGATTTGCATACCTATGAAAGCACTACACTTTACATATACAATCCAATCATTGACCGAATCAAAGCCACGTGAAGTAAACGCCGTGTTCAAAATGCCATGTCTGGGCGAGAACTAGACCTTGCTGGAGGTAATGAAATTTGGAGGCATGGGACACAGAATACTATATTTTGTACTTCGAAATTGATCGGAAGGGATTTTCTGATGGCATGTTGATTGCATCCTGAAGCTCGTAGAGTGACATGTAACTGGTAGATGTAACAGGTCACACACGACGAGCCTGCAAAGCGTGTGGGTATTGAAAGCTCCGGATTTGGGCACGAGAAATGTGGGATAATTGGGATTTGTGTGATGTGAGATGTGGGATTGAGGTGAGCTGAGATGAGAGATACAGATACCTTAGCACTTACCTGAGCACTTGCTGCAGAAATTTGCTCGTTACCTCGTTTTCTATCACATGCCGTGTTTCCCATCAAATCAATCTCACAGTTGATGATCCAGGAATAAATGGCCGGAAATACAAAGAAGTAATAACATAGCAACCATTCCATTGAAAGGCCTAGCACGAAATCCCCAAAAGCTGTCGTACGTGGTATACATCTTTCTGAAATTGACAAATATTAATATTATAATAATCTGGGGGATTTGGTTGGGAATCTACCAAAGTCACTTGGTTTATTGTGAGTTGAATGATGTTACGAACCATTCTGAGCTGTGAATCATAATTGATAGATCTAGGTATACTACTTGAAGTGCTGAAAATTCGGATTTATGAAGCTAGAAAGAAAGTTCTTGATTGTCAGATATGGTCTGGGAAAGATGCGTTGCGGATGCTTTATTTCGTGTTGAACTTATTATATTGTTGTGATGACTAAACTTTGCTCGATGACTAAGCTAATGTATATAGAACTACACATTTTGGAGAAGAAAAAAAAGTCGTTTCCGTAACTGCATGGCTGGATACATCTTCCCGTCCCCAACTTTCATTGTTTCGGTACGTGTCATTGTTTAATGACAAAATATATTGTTCTATAATGCGTTTTAAGCGTTCATTTCATTCTCTCCCCGTTCGTTCTCTCCCCTATCGAGGACAGAGAGCCTCGAGAGAATACGCTCTTCATCTAAAACTCCTCAGGGGTACTTCCCACGGCGATTCAGATAGTCTTCAAGCCACTACACCGATATTTACTACCCCCTTACGAAAAAAGATTGGGGCGTATGGCTTGATAGGCGGACAGTCCAACATTCTTGAAAACAGCAACAGAAGAAATAAAAACAGCAATAGAAGAAATGATCCTCGTCTCTTTTACAATATGACCGCCCCCTTCAGTGTATTCATTTGTGGCTCTCAAGGTTCTGGAAAGTCTCATACTTTGTCATGCTTTCTGGAAAACGGCCTTGTAAAATCGAAGGTTAGCAGACTGACGAAACCCCTTTCGGCTTTGTTGTTTCATTATGATGGGTTTACTAGTGACATGTAAGTTTTCTTTCATATCATGCTCCTCAATCTCATACCAAACGGATTCAGTCTTAAATGTATTTTATGAACCAAGACTTCCTGATTATCAGAAAGTAGCCCAAATATGGGAGACCTTCTCATGCATCTACATAATCACAAACTCCATCTGATTTCTCGTCAAATATTTCCCCAAAACCTCATCATCCATCCTCCTTATGTGGATCTTGCACTTCCTTACAACCTTCAAGCCCTCGTTGTCTTTCAAAAGTATTCTCTTCAGGTAATTACTGACTTCTTGATGTTGCAGAAGTGGAACCCCTTGCGAGGCTGCTTACCTAGCAAGTAATCCATTCATAAAAGTTCGAGTTTTATGTTCACCAACAAATATCCACACTATACAAGTAAGCAAAAAATATCACCTGCTTGTTTTGGACTTATTCTTATTTTCCATTCCTCAATGTGCGAGAAATGTTTGCGCAATTTCATGTCTTGAATGTAAAAGAAACTGTTGTATATCCTGGTGACTTGAATATTTCACAAACTTTATTCTTACCTCAATGGTCATGGCAGTACTGACGCGCAAACTCCAACTTTAGCGCACATACAGCAACATGAACGTCAAAGTAGAACCACTTTGCATTGATGAAACTGATCTTACAACACAACGAATGTTTGGTCTGATGGCAGTCAATCCGAAGGAACCAATGCCGCTTTATCTTCATAGTATCAGCCGGGTGTTACGAGAGCTCCGCATCGAGCACCAAAGTACTGGAAGACCTTTTCACTACGGGGAATTCAAAAGACATCTTAAAAAACTTAAATTGTCAAAGAACCAGGATGGGCCGCTCTCACTAAGATTGGATGCACTAGAAAGCTTTATGCCGATAGAGCAGAAGAAAATGGATTCTCCTGTTCCGGTTGCAAGAGGAAATGGGACAGATTGGAGGATAAAGGTCATATTTCCCCCGAAAGGCCAATGAGTATCGATTGCATAGCTAACATTCCAAAGGAAGGAGAACTTACTATCGTTGATCTTTCATGCCCCTGTGTGACTGCTGAGGCGGCGTCAGCACTCTTCAATCTTTGTCTCTCATTGTTTCTCGAAGAGAAATCTAGTATAGGAAAAATTGTTGCTTTGGATGAAGCTCACAAGGTTTGAATTTCCTTGGAAACAATTTGGCTTTGGTGATGATGAGTCTGATAGATTTGTGCTCTCATTAGTACATGTCGCCAAGTACCGTAGACCCATTGACACAAACTTTGCTATCCACAATCCGTCTCCAGCGTCACATTGGAACCAGAGTTTTTATTTCGACCCAAGAGCCAACGATCTCTCCCGCTCTTATCGACTTGTGCTCCATGACTATTGTTCATCGTTTTTCCAGCCCCGAATGGCTTAGAGTTCTTCGCCAACATGTTGCCGGCTTTGGAAGTTCTGATGAAGATGATGCTTTCATGAAAGGCGATGTATTCAATAAGATCGTGAAATTACAAGTGGGTGAAGCGTTGCTGTTGGCACCGGAAGCAATGATTGATATTGAGAGTCTCGATCGTGTCAAGAGCAGATCACTGCCTGATGATAGACCCGTCGAGCTCGGGACTAGGGATTGTGTTGGGGGCGATGGCAATAACTATATGATAGCGAAACAGAATGGAAAGGGGCAGAAAATCAAGACTGATGATGAACATATTGGAGAAACATTGAGAAGGTTGGGGACGGATTATATTAAGATGCGAGTGAGGCAACGAACTACGAATGATGGAGGAAAGAGTGTTCTAGCTGGTTAACTTCGTTTGGATAGCTCTTTGGTTAAGGTTGATTGCTTAGATCACCTGGCTTCAGAGCTTAACATGCGACTTCTTATTGTCCTAGAACCTAGAAGATAGTAGCTCAACAGTTTGGTTCAGACTTGGAACTGAAACAGCGATTGAGATGGTGTGTTGATAGAAGGCAGTTTTGTAAAAAGTTTACCTAGTTATTTTGTAGATGAACAAAACAAAAACCGTTCAGCGTTTAGGTAGTGTTAATATCAACAATTTATTGTGATAATCAATCATTTAGAAATCAATTCTCCAGGTATGCAATGATACCTTCGTTTGCTTGAATCGGCTGCACCTGTCGAAGGCTCAGTAGGTAATTAGTTCTGTTGAACATTTCTCTCGGGCAAAAAGAGTTTATGCGCCGCCCTTTGAGATTTTAAACTTTCCCATTGGGAAGTTTCGGCCCATCACACTTCATCGTTCCTCAAGAATATATCGAATCTCGCCTACCTTATACTGTCAAAACTTTTCTGTTACTGAACAGGAGCAATTACGATTTAGCGACGATGAATCCACTGATAGATTCGTGCCTCCAGTTCGGAACTCCGCATTAACAAGTCAAACGGTAACCGATAGCAATCGTGATGCAGACGGAAAAGTCGAAGAAATACCGACTCGATGTAAAGAGGAGAAGACTTGAATGTTGATAGTATATACCTCGCATCGTTCATCTCTTATTACCTATGGTATATTTAGTAAAGATTTATATATATAAATATATATACCTATATACATGCTACTAAAACTCACTAGACTATTCGATATCCCTCGTCTATTTGCAAATAAAGGGATAAATGGAATTTGGAGTGGGGCCTGGGTTTCGTTTTTAGGGCTACGGAGTACTATCGGTAAAATAGGGGAGGGACTGGAACTCGGAAGATTCTCGTATTATGCCAGTGGTTAGATGAGGAATGTTCGGTTGGGTAAGTGATGTTTATGTTGCTGTATATACTATCTGAGATACCAGGCACCTATCCTCCTTGCTAGGCCGTACGGCTGTACTGCCTTACGCATATAAAGGCCGCAGCGCTTTATAGTAGTTAGGCTCTTCAAGCAATACATTGCATTTCACCCTCGATGCGTTGGCATCGTGACACGGGAGTATCAATATCACTATTCTGATTATCCTTAAGTTGTGTCATGCCAAGGATACCATGTAGCTAGTCACGTGATCGCCCTCTATATTTAGATGGTGATCTTCTGAAGAGGATCCTTTCCTCTTCAGCATAGTTCTTTTATCTGATTCAGAGTGACGCGTGTGTCATTCCTCTCCAGATATTTTTTGTGAACCCCCCGGTGAGCTCTTCAATTATGCTACCTTGGTGATTTCTTGATAGTTGTAGCACAGATCACCGGTGAGCTGGTACCTGCTTTTGACTCCCGGTGAGCTCTAACCAGAACATGGTTAACCGCTCAGTGGATACCGGTATATAAATATGTATTTTTGAGTGTCAATTACTGAATTTTCATTTGAAACTTATGTTATCCCAACTAATTGTCATTTATGACATTAGATTAGATTAGATCAGATGTAATATGAAATCCTTAGCAAACGAACCAATTGATTGATGGATTTGGTTAATCCAAGACCAAAAAAAACAAAAATCACGGGTCCACGCGTTATTTTTCGCGAAGCCTATGACCCCTCTTTTCGTCTAACACCAAAAGAATTGTACTGGATACCGTATGCCCAGGTGCTTCTTTGTTTGTTTCATTCATGTTCTTTCAATCTTTCATTCATTCACCAATTCACCTATTCACTCTCTTTCTTATCGAAGATCTCTCACAATCTTATCGCACTGAAATATATCTCGGAATCAACAAAACAAAGCAATCATTTTTGCCTCATTGCCTCGTCCTTTGCAACACCACATTTGGATTCCTTTCTTCAACAATAAACCTCTCCCCAAGAATCTCCGACAGATCATTAATAGCGCACGCTTTTTGCGAAAAAGAGCTTAGAAGTTTATGTAGGTACGGCTGTATACTCTTTACTCGAGGTCTTCTTGCGAAGATAGTACGGCTTCTGATCATTTATATTCATTCTAGTTTCGCAGTCACAAATACTACTGGACAAACAAACAAACAAACAAACAAGCAAGCAAATAACCATGATGGACTCACCATCTTGCGACCCCCAAACTCCAACTCCTGCCTCGAAAGAAAACAGGCCCGAGCTCGGCATTGGCACAGGAGCTAGCATCGACAAACCGAAGGCAATCGCCCTCAAAGTCGCAGATCAAGCGGGCACGGAGATCACTTTTAAGATCAAGCGCACGAAACCACTGGGCAAGATTATCGAGGCCTATTGTGCCAACAAAGGGCTGGATCCAAAGATTGTTAGGTTCTATTTTGATGGACGCAGGATTCAGGGACATTACACCGCGGATGAATTGGAGATGCAGGACGACGATCGTATTGATGTTTATTTGGAACAACAGGGAGGCGGGGACTAATGATCAGGTTTAGATAAGGTTGGGGGGTAAGTGGGTTCATTGAAGTGGGATGGGGGATAGGGTGCTGACGTGATATTTCTCCAGGGGCGTTCTTCGGCTATAGTTTTTGGGGAGTTCGAGGCGCATGGCTCAAGACTCAAGACTCAAGAATATGAGTTGAACGTACATTACAAAAGCATGCGGGAGTCATTTACTGGAGTTAATTTCTTTGGTTTGGTTCTCATCTTATTACCATAAGGTCGGAGATAACGGATTGTATTCTTCTTTGCGTAAAAATACATACATCTAGGTGTCTACTGTTCACGACCCCTAGGTGGCTCAACTTCAGTTTGTGTCTACCAAATACAATTTTCCCATGCGGATGATTTGCTGGTTGGAGGCGTGGCTACAACGTCTCAGATTCCGACACAGTTCATACATCGAAGTCTCTCATCAGAGAATCCATCTACGTAAGACCCGTATCAGTATCTGAGTATTGTATTCACCTGCAGTGAAGAACTTACTGTGCACATCCGTAAAGGTACTGACAATCTTGTTGCAATTTCCGCACTTGAGAGGTTGTAGTTCGGGTGCATCTTTCCATTCGTCTTCCTTAAAATTGTTAAAACCTATTCGAAGTAAGTTCTTTGTGTTAGCATTTCTGATATATAGGGCGTGCCATGAATGAGAGAGAGCAACTCACTCGTGCCAGCAGTAGCGATGGTGGCGTTATGCAATTCGCTCTCTCCAACACATTTCTCACACTTCCTCCAATCTTTCTCCTTGTGGCCGTTACCATGATGAAATCCACACAAAGTGTAAGAATGATGATTACGATTGCAAGAGGCATTGGAATAATGACTACGCGGATGATAATTTTGCTCGTCATCGCAGATTGCTCGATTGCAGCACTTGGTACGAGTCAAATTGTCCGTTTTGCCACAGAGCCCACAATACGTATCGGAGGATGGGGGAGATCGACTTCGATATATCTTGCAAAGGCGTTTGTGGTTACGCCAGGCCTGGGACAGAAGGGTCAGGAGGGAATGAGGGACTGTGGGGATGGATATGGCGAGAAGATACGTAACTTGTTTCTGATGTTCAGAAGAACAATACCAAACTTGTCCACATGCTCCACACTTTGAGGGAGCTGGGAAACCACAAATTGCGCAGTGATGGGGCTTTCGAGGGGCTTTCGAGGTGGAAGAGCTTGGGTTTACTGAAGCGGGTTCGGCCATCTTGTGTTTTTGAAATATACGTGTGGAAAAGACCCAAGGTTTAAGATGGATGTAGAATTCAAGATGGACACAAAGTCGAGCAAAGACAAACTGTAGTAGAGAAACCAAAACATCTTTGGGAAGCGGCGATGGCAGGGAAGTAACGCTACACCTAACACGCCCTTGACGCCAAATCACGTGAAGCCTTTAACCTTATCATAGGTTTGGCTCTTACCATGGCATTTGGCACTTGCATCATATTTTATCTGGTCATTTCCGCATTGAAGACCAAGAGACCATCAATATCACTTTGCTCCGTTAAAGCAGATGAAGTCTTCTATCTCGTGTCTAAATATAGGCATCTTCCTACTCAATATTCCTTCAATATTCCTACCGTCCAGCTCAATGCCAATGCATATGCCTGCCTATCTTGGGATGTAGAAAATGTACTGAATGTTTGTCCATCAACTTTTACAATAAATTCTCGATAGAGATACTTTCACAATCAAGTACTTGATAAGAATCCCCTGCAAGTCATTTATTCCAACAAGGCTGGAACATGTGGCAAGTTTTGGGGTCCAAATTATCCCGCCAATACCAAACAACTGGGTCAGACTCACTTGCCGGTTTTTGAGGTATCAATGAAATGTGCAGGTAATTGATTCACAATCTTTCAGCTATCAGAAACCATACTAATATGCCACTTTAGGCCAACCAAGTCACCATCGATGCACTTGGTGGACGAATCGGACCGTGTTCTGAACATGACTCTTGCTCGATGTCTAAGATTTTGAAGCTATCAACAGCTAGAAAACCTTCTTCCGTTTTATTTTGTTAGACAGGGGAATTGTATCTATTTTCGATTACTGGTGCCTGATCTGAGATCATCAATAATCCGGATCCCACGACTAATGTTTTACTTACATAGCCTGGAACATATCAGACAATATTATAGCTAAAGCTGTCGAGGTCTTACTTTGTACCTTTCTTGATGACTGGCTACCCATTGCTAATTCCACATGCTGCGGGGTTGTTAGTGGAGTAGTCGAGGAGACCTTGACTGCTTGACCACTTGGTTTTACAAGGACCAGAAGCCTCAAACTTTGCTGATTGCGTATTGGCGAAGAGCTCTTAGTTGAGTAAAGGAAACCTTTTATCATTTGGAAATGCGGTGAGATCTAATAATTATAAGGCTGATAAGGGCTGGAATGGCGAGTGCCCAAAACCTCTCCTTCCCCTTGCGCCTTTATGATATAGAATCGTCGACGAAAATGAAGAAAGGCTCCCAAAATACCACACGTCATTGGCCATTTCTGTCATTTCTGTTCCTGTGAGTGACAAAAATATGCTGCGATACAATGTGGCTTAACTCAAATCTGGGTATTGTCCGTCATTGGGATGTTATACGTTACCCATTTTCAACAAAAGAATTTATTTGCATGAATGCCGAATTCCCAAATCATGCAGAACAGGATCTTTGGTAAATTCGAACCAATCGCTATAGCTGAAACATGGGTTCAGTGGCTGGCATTTTATGCCAAGCACGTGGTTTGAAGATAAAAATATCCTGCTGTTGTTTATGCCAAGATGCTGAAACTTATTATAAACACCAAAAAAGAAATTATAACCTTTTCCATAGGCCATATCATAGTATTGCTAGAGGATGAAGTAAGCCACTTTATGCTCATTCGCTCACTCAACGAAGCTCCAAATCCTTCACCCTATTGCGATGACATCTCACGTGGCTTACAAGCATCACCATCCGTTCCTTGCGCCGACCCTAAGCCAATTTTGTCATATGACCGAAACTGGACATCGTCATGTACTGAATGTACCTTCAGCCCTATCAGCCGATTGTACATTTCATAAGACATAAAAAAAGTCGAGTTCCCACGAAGAAATTGAAAGATAAGCCAAAGTCATGTAACAGGAAAGCTTAAGGGAAGACATGCAGAAAATAGATGAGGCATTCAAGAGAACTGCGAGGTCGAGGACAACCACTGCGTGCCTCCAATGCCAGAAAAGAAAGCAGAAATGTAGTAGAGAGCAACCGTGTAGGCATTGTTCGAGGAGATATCCACCGGTGGAGTGTATTTATACTTCCGAAGGGTAAGTTTCCTGTCATTTTTACGCGCAATCTACTAATACGGTACTTTAAGGAGTTACAGAGTGGAACCACTTCCATCGCCGAATAGATTATGTGTACCCGATGACACCCCGGTATCTTTCTACACAATGCCGAAAGTCTCGATCGGTGAACTTTCTTCGACGCCTTCTCCACACGGTTTGTCGGGCACAATACAGAACTATGCATTCCACGAAGAACTAGAGCAGAACCCATCACAAGGGAACATGAGCTACATGACAACTTTCACTCCCACGACTTCGGAATCTTTCAGATCAAAATCCCCGTACCAGACAGTTTCGAGCTCTGATATACCTTCTCCTGGTGCCAAGACATATACCGAACCAGAAATGGACCCAAAGGAATTAAGTTTCTCACCCCTGACACAAGCTCCGACAAACACACCAGACGGAATCTCCAACTACGATTATTTAGGTGCTCCGAATTTAGACGGAGAAAGATGGAACCAAAACCAAACCCTAACCATGAATTCGGCAATGGTCAACTTCCAAAGTTTCGACCAATCATACTTTGTTCCAGTTATGATGCAGACGCAAACCGAAAATTCCCAATCATTCAATGTCAGTGGATCTCCGGCGTTCCATCCAATTACTAGAAACAATGGCATGACAAGTTTCGATAACACGCCGGATATGTCGTTTTCATCGGAAACACCGGTCAATCAAAATCAAAATCGAGGTTATGGAACAGCCGATGAGTATTCTGGGTCTTTCTACTAGCTACAAGAAGTCGAGAACTGGGAGCTCAGACAATCTCTTCATGATTCTATCCCATTATCAATTTCGAAGTTGCGAATACATGATACTTTTCTTCGATCTAGCTGGAATAGAGGCAACTGATGTCTTGGGATGGATATTTCATATTTTGATCTCGAAATGTGGATTCCTGCTCTGATGTCATTCTTCAGAGTGCTGTTATCCGTGGGTTTGGATACTGGAATTCTGACCTACTTTTCAATGACCACGGGCTGGCATTGAATTTTTCCTATCATTCATGATACCCCGAGGGAACTGCGATCTTTGGACTTCATGGTGTATTCCCCGTTCTTACCTTCGATGCTGGCTAGAGGCTACCGATAGAGCATATCTCATTGCCAAGTATTGCCATCCGATCGACCATCCTAGATACCATTTTCTGCATCTCTATCCATCACCAACGTCGATTATTTCTCAACTTGAATCCTCTTAGTCACTTGAGGGTAACATATTTACATTTCGTCTCTCTCGCGCTCAAAGCTTTTCGAGTTCGATCCGAACTAAGATGGATGGATGGATAAATGAACGATGGGGAATAAATTAGGCCAATTCAACGGTATAGATTATTTGCCATTTCACTCTATAGAAGCCGGTCACAATCATTAGATTTATTATTTTTTCTTTCTTCCATAGTGGCGGTTGAGTTAAGAGCGAAATTTTGAAACGCAAATTTTCGATGGTTTGATGGCATGGATTTCTGGTTAGCTACCTACCTCAGTTATGTATGTTTTTATTTGTACTATTATTCCAATGAAGTACCTAGACTTTTGCTTTCTCTTTCTTTTTCTTTTTCGCATTTGATTTTTTGATATATAGTCATTATATGATATGATCATTCGGAAGTCTTTTTCTGATGCAAAACTTCACAGCGCCATGATGATGCACCCATCCTAATCTCCCCAACAAGAAACTCACATCCTTGATATC
>JANPYM010000016.1:785198-839109 GCA_025890175.1 Ciborinia camelliae
CCCCCCCCCCCCCCCGATTTTTCATTCCTTCTATCTAAAAACTTGGCCAGATAACTCAATACATCTTAAACTACCTCCACCTCCACCTCCAAAAATCACCCCCAAATCCCCATGTGCAACTTTGCATGACCGGGGGTTTCGCCTCTTTTTTGTTTTCCGCCCTCATTACCTGATGTGCGATTTTGGAAATCGGGCAGGAGGTTGAATATGGATATAGATGTAGATGTAGATGTAGATGCAAAAGACATGGTGGTTGTATATGGTGGCTATATGTAATTTCAGATAGAAGAGCCTGGGGGAGAAGCCAAAGGTTGATTTTCTACTATGGCAGTGCTTGTATGAATGGGATTGAGATGAGACTTCTGAGATTTTGCAGGGCTATTAGTCTCATAATGTATCGGACGATAATAAAAGTCAAGTTATCGAGCAGTGAAGTATGGTTTTAGTTCTTCATTCAACTGATGCCAACGATGAGTTTGAAATCTTGATCTCTTCATCTATAAGAATATTCTCCTCATCATGATCTCAAAAATGAAGCTTTCATTCTGGGTGAAAACATGGATTTTTGAAGGTATTTTGAGATCTGATATTTGTAGACATGCAACAAAACTTTTGATTAAGACCTGGATCACGAGGATCAAGTGAGTGTATTGATCATGAAGTATGTTATTAGTGAAGTTATCATTCCTGTATTCACTCAAGTTTCTGATGGTGATGAAGTTGAGCAAATCTTGTTCTCTTCATCCCCAAGAATATCATTCTCATCCTCATCTCAAACATGAAGCTTTTCAAAATCCATTTTTTATATGCAGATTTGTGGTTTTGAAAGTACCTATTACCAGATCCTGAAAAATGCGATATGCAACAAAACCTTTTTCTGGGAATCAATGGACAAGTATTGGTTAGAATTACTTCAAGCGAAATTTGAAGTGAAGTCTTAGTGAAGTTTGAAACAAGAGGGAGGAAGGCTAGGGATGAGGTCAATTATATCTTGATTTCTTCATGGAAGGAAATATCATGCTCATCATCTCAATCTCAAAAAGTGAAGCTTCTCATTTTGGTGTAGAGTTGAGTTTTGGGAACTATTCTAAGATTGATATTTTGTAGATATGCAACAAAACTTTTCTTTGGGATTATATGATGTATTTGATAGGCTACCATGAAAACTGCAGTGAAGTTTGAAGAAGGGTAGGGACGAGATCAGTTTTGGCTTGATCTTGTTGAATTCTTGAGCTTGGTCTTGATATCCTCATCTATAGGATTTTCGACTTCCTATTCCTCTGTCTCATCAAGATCTCAAACATGAAGCTTTTCAAATTTGAGAGAAACTGCATTTTGGCAAATATCTTAAGATCACAAAATCTTAGATATGCAACAAAACTTTCTTTTGGGAATGGATGGATATCAATTAGCTGCAATCGAAATATGGAGGAAGATATGAATCTAACATAGAATGAAGTTTGACCCCAGGGCAGAAAGCCATCAATGAAGTCAAGTCAACTTCATCTTAATGATTTTGATAAGCTTTGAGTTTGAACTTCGAAACTTGATCTCCTGTTGATCAAGATTTTTAGAATGATGGGAATTGAAGCTTTTCAAATTGGTCTAAAGGACTCCTTTAGCAATTATTTTGAGATCTATATTTTGTAGACATGCAACAAAACATTTTGGGGATGTATGGGAGTATCTGATAGGCTTCAACACAAGTGAAGCTTGGAACAGAGTAAGGAGCAATAAGATGAAATTTATTCTCATGATTTTGATGGATTTTGACGGAATTTGATATTGAAATTCAAAATCAATCTCCTCTTGAACCAAGATTCATAGTCAAAGAAATTGAAGTTTCTCATTTTGGTAGGAATCGCTTCTTTGGCATCTATCTTGAGATCTATATTTTGCAGATATGCAACAAAACCTTTCTATAGATATGCTTGAAGATGTATTGGCCAAAATCGGAGTGAAGTTTGATTCCAGAGAAACATAAAGTGAAGTTTGGATTTGGTGATGAGGTCAACTTCTCTTTGATGATTCTCCCCAAGAGTTCAAAACTGATCTCTTCATCAATGCAGATCCAGAGGATCATAATTGAAGCTTTTCATTTTCCTATAAAGATGGGGTTTGGGAAGTATCTCAAGATCTGTATTTTGTAGATATGCAACAAAACCTTTTGATAGATATGCTTGAAGATTTATTGGCTGGAGATGAAGTGAAGGAATGTGAAGCGAGCTATGGAGTGAGGTTTAAACCCAGAGAGTGGTTGGGGAGATTAAGTCAAGTAAATTCCATATCTATTGTTCCCATGAAGCTCAAAGTTGTTCTCCTCATCAATTGAGATTTAGACCAAGAGAAGAAAAGAAATGAAGCTTTTCTTTTTGATGTAGAACCTCCATTTCTCCAACTATCTCCAGATCCCAAAATTCGAGACATGCAACAAAACCTTCAAGGAACGAAAGGAGGAGAAGTATTGGCTGGAAGAATAGTGAAGTCTGATGGAGTGAAGTTTGAAATCACACAACAGCTGGTGACGATGGGGTCAACCTGCCTTGATGATTCCAAGGAACTTTGAAGTTGATCTCCTCATCAAAGCAGATTCAAGGCAACAACAATGAAGCTTTTTCTTTTGCTCTAGAGCCTCAAGATCCCAAGTATCTTGAGATCTATAAATCACAGATATGCAACAAAACTCTTTGAAGCAGATAGAAGATAGAAGATAGGAGATAGCAGATAACAGATGCTAATTTTGGAATGAACTGATGAAATCAGATGACAGCTGGCGGCGATAAGGTTCAATTTCATATTGAGTGGATCCTCTTGATGAACTTCAAAGTTGATATCCCCATCAATTGAGAATTGAAGGGCAGGAATGAAGCTCCGAGTTTTGATATGAAGCCAATATCTGAAGGATATCTCAAGATCTACATTTTGAGATATCTAAGCAAGAAAAACTTTGGTTCGGAATCTATGGTCAATGATGAAATCAGTGAGTGAATATGTGAATTGTAGCTGGAGTGAAGTTAGCCGATAGCAACAATGATAGGTTCGTCTTGACACTTTCGATAAGCTTTTTATTTGAGTCTCAAACTTGATCTGCTCATTGATAGGGATTTGGAGGGTAAAAATGAAGCTTTTATTTTTGGTGGCAGGGCTTGGATTTGGAAGTATCTTGAGATCTATAATTTTGAGATGTGCAACAAAACTTTTTGGTTCTGAATCCATTGGTCGAGAATGAAGGGAGATAAGGACAGTAGGAGTGTGAAGTGTGGGCGAAGTGAAGTTGATCTGGGGGAGATGAACTGGGCCAGAGAGATGGAATGATTTGGTTTAAGGTAGTCATTGTTACTTGAACGTTGCTTGATATAAGATTGTGTTTGGTATATGTGAAAGTCACAATTCGCATGGCTGACAGTGATATCAAGTTGGAAGATGTGGAATGATATTATGAAATACAATTGCGAAGGTCTGAGAGCTTAAAGATTGATCTCATGGCTTCACGAATATGGGACGATTATTCTTTGATTGCGCAGATTGAAATGAAATGGGGGGATAGTATTGGAGTAGAATCTCAACCAATTTCAAACCACGAGATGATAGTTCTATGTCGAATCAAAGCTTTCCATAGCGAACTATCATCTCAAAATTCATAATCCATCAATAGGCGAACCTTTCTTCATTGGCCATCTTCATAGGTTTATGATATCTATCCGGTTATTAGGAGAATAATTAGACACAATCACGCCCAGTTAGCTCCAATTATGTGCATACATTTGCAGAATTTGCCGGCGTTCATATTTTTCTACCAATAGCTCAAAGTTTGGAAGCTTTTCGAAGGATTCTCGGATTATGTCGACACAAGTTCTGTATCCATGTCAACAATCATAGACACCATTCAAATGCAACCTTGCAATATCATGAATATACAGAAATAGTAGAAGAAATAGGAGAAGCTCCTCCTGTATTGGCACAGTTTCCTGTATGCAAGCTAGATAAGCGAGACCAATACTTTTCAGTTGATAGGTTTGACGAAAAAGATTCGGAAAGAGAACTACACATATATTTTCCAAGTTGCCAGGTCAGATACAAACTCCGGAATTGTATTGCACTTCCCAGACAGGTTGCGAGTCTTTGACCAAAGTAAGGATCCTTATAATGAGTTTTCCTTATGAAGCCAATGAAATCAATTTCGACTAGGTGGATATTGGTCATAACTTTATGGCAAATATTTGCTCCGACATCGAAACGTTCGGATGAGAAAAAGGTTTATTGGCATTTGAGCTGTGGCGGGGGGAAGTTAAGCTTGCCGCACATAACACTGATTTATAGATATATGCAGCTAAGCAGATATCTTGGTAGTAGTCCCTGTGTTATATTCTGCTCAGTTCATAACACCGGTATCCCAATAATATTTGAGGAATGCAAAATGATTTTCAAATGTGAAATTGGGCGGATGGAATGGTTATGGTCGACAAACAATGTAGTTGAGGAAATGCTGAGAGTAGAAGGTCAATTCTGCAATGTTGGTATGTGCGTCGTTGAAGCTGTTTGGCAAGGAATTTGACCGCTCGCTAATTTCTATCGGCAGAATCATGAATTCGATCCATAAATGTGTGATGATCCATCGAGATATCCATCCCTCAGACGTCGGTCGAGATACTGGTGCACATCATTATCTTCTGCGGATAGAATTCCAGATTTCTATGCCCAGCATATATTTTGACTGTCGGATGCGGGAAGCAAACTGAACGTTGAGGAAAGCTTGCAAACGATTCGGTATCTTTGCGATGAGCCTTCATGAGTACAACTCCATTCTAAAACACTCTTGCAGTGCCAGCTATCGCTCAAGCTTGGCAGGTGAGGCAGAAGTTTCCAATGCAAGAGAAAAGGAGCAAATGAAGGAATTGAATCAATAATTCGATCGGCAGGAGAGGGGTATTAAGTCTGAGATGTCCCATCATCTTGAGACGAGAAGCTCGACCGTGCGATGCCCTCTGAAATGATATTGAATTGATGAAGGTTGGTGTTTGATGGCAAGCCGGATTATTGAAACCCAAATTGTTTTGCCCATCATGATTGAAGAAGCTTCATCGTTGAACCCCTTGCCTGAGGATGGAATATCAGGCTTTGCTTTCTACCTAGCCCTACCTAGGTATTTGGTGATTCAGCATCTCAAGCCTTACAGCAGCAGCAATGTCCCGTACGCTGTATTACATAAGCATGGTTTACTAGGCGTGAGAACTTTCTCCCCCGCTTCACTCTTCATCTCTACACACGATCACAAAGTTCGACAAAATTCAATAGGTTTGATTTGGGTTTTCATGCTTTCGGGAATTTAAATGCATTGCATGATGCGATGTTCAATATCCGATTTCTCTCTCAGTCATCGTTTTACGTGTCATTTTGCTCGCGTCATCTCAAACATCCAATTGGATTTCGCAAACACAGTGTTTTGTTTGCCAGCAGTACCTCCAGCTGCGCAGCACTCCAATGTAATGTCAACTTCAGGCTGAATATTAAATTTCGTACCTTGTGTGGTGGTGTATGAGTGACCACTCCTCTGGGCTTCACCTTCAACAATGGTTGGCTACGCGGAAATGACCTGATCTCCTTCCATATTCTGCATCTCCTCTTGCAGGTTCGATCTGATTTTACTTCTCAGCTTAGTACGAAATTATTTGTACTTCTCAATCTTGTTGAAAGCAGTCAGTAGTGCTGCCAAATTGTTACTTCACATATTCCTTCGTCGAGATGTCGTTGGATGTTGGCAATGTATAATCGCACATGTACGACGGTGGAAAGTCTCAATCACTTATTTTGCACATGCTTCGGTCAAGCGACCATGTTGTAGTTTGTCTCCGAGTACATATACACACAAGTAACCTCACGCGGAGATTGTCATTCCTTCAACGCGACTCAACCCCAGCCATTGCCCCACACCCCGCATGTCGCGGGTAGTGAATCTAAGGATCGGTAGATCTTCCGAATCCCGAGCTCTAGTTCTAGTATAGGAATTTTATTTTCGCGATACCCCTAAGACGACTCTGCGAGGAAGCGGTTGACATAGATCCTAGCAACATTGCGGATCATTTCCTTTGTAAATGACAAATTTATCGAATCATTAATTTGATTGCTCCACACCAGTTTCGGTACATTTTGACTTTCCAAGCAAACTTTCGCAACTCATGAATGCCACGTTCTAATGATCCCGAGATCTCGTTAGTGAAAAGGCGAATACATTACAACGCATTTTAGTTTTGTAGAAAGCTCTATATTTGCTTGGCACATAATTGTGTCGACTGTTCATTTAGATTGTGTGACATTTGAGGTTGACATGAATAACAGACCCGCATTTTTTTTTGATTGTTTCTGATGTTCTTCGGCTTCATCTTACATGATTCACGAATAAACCCTTGCCACAGGCCCTTCGCTAGCTAATATTGTAGCGTGATACAGGGCCAATGAATATGCTTCTCGCCCGCATAACCACTGGGATGCGATCAGATCTCGCCAGGGGCTTGGGGCATAATATGACCATGGATATCAGAATAGTTTGCACCGAATTCATCTTGCGCTCAAATCCATCTCGCCTTGTGATGCCAAGCCAAGAGAGTTTCCACCTAGAGTTCATTTCATGAACTTCGGGCCTTTTGACCCTCCCTACTCATTCACTTCCCCTGATAATGTAAGGTTGGTGCCAAACGGGGTGAATCGACTTTATACAGGCGCGTGTCCTTCTTGGTTTTGTGGATGACGGTTTTCCCGGAGGTTCAACCTATCTCGTCCCTTCTTTAAATTTGCCATTACTCTTTTGAGCACGTCATTCACACATTCTTAACCCCCCTTCTCGAGGCGATGATTCACATCTTAACCCCGATTCAGGAGTATAATTAACGCGATACTATTACCCCTCCTCTGGGCTCCTACTAGCGCCTCCCGCTTGGTTCTACAAAAGAGCTCTCTAGCCCTCCCCATCAGGTTTTTCCTTACAATCACAACATACCCAACAATTATTCTACTCCTTTCTTGATACATACACATAACCTTCCCTTCAACAACTTGTTCTGCAGTACCTACGATCCGTCATCAGTACTTGAACTTCCTTTGAAATTACAATCATGAGGACCTCTCTTCTGGCGGCAGTGCTAGGCACTGCTGTTAATTTTGTCTCTGGCTCTACTTTCAGCCCAGTGAGACCTCCGGCGATACCTTTGGCGGGTATGTATCGAACCCTATTATTCTTCTGTTCGTTCTAATATCAAGCAGTTAAATCACCGTATATGAGTACTTGGTTGGAGGCTGGAAGTGTCGGTGGCAGTGGAGGAATTCTACCAGGGTATTGGCCGTAAGTTTCTCCCTCATGGAGTATTTGAAAACCAAGTTAACAGCCATATAGTCGTTTCTGGGCGTAAGTCAAAACTCTTGGCATGACCACTTCATCATTTTCTAATGAAGTAAATAGCGGACCTCAACCTGGTTCGGTTGCTGGAAGTGCTGGCTCTGTAACAGGTTGGGCTGGTCTCATCAAAGTGTAAGTGCCCTTAGGTTTCCTATGATTCATTCTTAGTAGGACTTTCTTCCACTATAATTCTAAGATAAGAGACTCATAAAACTTTACCTAGGGATGGCACCACCTACACTTGGATGGGTGCTGCAGGTGTCAATGGCGTTGTTCCACCAAGTGTCACTCAAGATCACATGGAGTATACTTCCACCCGATCCACATTTTTAATGAGTGTAGCTGGAAAGGTATCAATGAATGTAACATTCCTCTCTCCGCTCACACCAGACGATATTCGACGACAATCGGTCATTGGTACATATCTCTATGTTTCCGTGAAATCAATAGATGGTGCTACTCATGCTGTTCAGCTATATTGCGATACATCCGCTGGTAAGCTTCATTTCATCGGGATAACGTGTATTGCTCACAATAAATACAGAATGGACCTCCATCCACAACACTGATACAGCACAATGGAAGTGAGTAACCCTAATTTTAAACTTAGTTTGAGAAATTACATTCTGACTTCTGTACAGTTACACCGTCAACAATGGGATTGCTTCCCACAGAACTTGGAGACAAACTCAAAGTGAATTCAACGCAGACTATGCAGATGATCAATCTCATTGGGGATACTGGCTTTGGTCTACTAAAGCTGTCACTGGCATGACATTTCAATCGGGGCAGGATGTCGTTGTTCGTCAGAATTTCCTCACTAACGGCTCTCTCCCAAATACTCAGGATACAGTCTACAGACAGATTCAAGATGCTTGGCCAGTGTTCGCATTTTCCAATAATCTCGGGAATGTTGGAAGCACTCAGGTTGATACCCTTTACACCATTGTTCATGCACAACAAAATGCAGTCTATTTCCTTGGAGCTGGTGGACTGAGGTCTGTTCCGTCTTTATGGACAAGTTACTGGAATTCGGATATTTCTTTGGTACGTCAATTGTTTGCTTGATCGCTTACCATGTTAATTCTCTCAGGTAACCGATTTCTATAATGACTGGGTCAACAAATGGGGTGTCTGGGATCATAAATTTGCCGTCGATTCTCTTGCAGCTGGTGGTCAGGATTACTTGACTATTACTTCGCTTGCTGCTCGTCAAGCCTTCGGAGCTGTTCAACTCTGCGGAACTCCAGATAAACCATACTACTTCCTCAAAGAGATAAGCTCTGATGGTAATGTTCAAACTGTTGATGTTGTCTTCCCGGCAATGCCCATCTTTCTCTATTCAAATCCCGTTCTCCTAAAGTATTTACTCGACCCTCTTTATGAGAATCAAGAGGCTGGTCTCTTCCCTCAACAATATGCCATACATGATCTCGGCTCTAATTATCCCCGTGCTGTTGGACACCCATCTGGTGATGGAGGTATGTTTCTCCCAAGATACATGATTATTATATGCTGACAATATACAGAACCCATGCCTCTTGAAGAATGTGGAAATATGATTATAATGACTCTCGCCTATGCTCAACATGCTTCTGACACGGCATACCTGACCCAACATTACAAAATACTCAAACAATGGACCACTTTCCTCGTATCCGAGGCCCTTATTCCAGCAAATCAACTCTCAACCGATGATTTCCAAGGTAGTCTCGCAAATCAGACTAACCTTGCACTGAAAGGCATCATTGCTATTGAAGCCATGTCGGTCATCGCAAACCTTACAGGAAACTCAGCAGATGCAGTAAGCTATAGCAACACAGCACACAACTATCTCACACAATGGCAGAAAATGGCAATAGTCCCAGCAACTGCATCTGTTCCAGCACATACCAACCTGGCATACCAAGATCCCAATGGACATGGTCTTCTGTATAATCTTTACGCCGATAAACTATTGAAACTCAACTTTGTTCCAAGCAGCATCTACGATATGCAGAGTGCATTTTATCCAACCATTGCTACCGCATATGGTGTACAACTTGACTCCAGAAATGTTTGTACGAAATGTAAGTTTTCACACACCAAACCTCCTTTTTGCTATAAACTTCAGCTACTAATAATATACTCCCCACAGCCGATTGGGAAATGTGGACTGCAGCCATCTCCTCCTCATCCACAAAGACCATGTTCATCTCCAAGCTCGCATCATGGATTGCTAATACCCCTACTGATCGTGCCTTCACTGATCTCTATAATACTCAAACTGCCGAGTAAGTTCCATATCCACCCCTTTTCTCATGCCGTTCTTGTCACGGGCGCGCTACGTACATACGCATGTGACCGCATTGTCACACATGATGAATATCGCAGGGCTTCTAAATACCATCATCTCTCATACATACTACATTATATTGATATGACATGAAACATCTGCATCTACTGACACAATCACAGCTTCTGGAGTGGCCCATTCATTGCGAGACCAGTTGTTGGAGGAGTCTTCGCCCTCTTAGCAATGTGATATCTCGTCCTCCAATATCTAAGAGAGACAAGGAATGCGACTTCAATTCCGCTACGGAGGATTGCAGGATAGGTCTCAAATTCAAAGCACCGAGGACGAAAAATCCACCAACTGTGATGAATGCATGCATTGGAAACGGCGAAATGGCGAAGATAATTATGGGATTTCGGGAACACCACATATTTCTTTCCTCTTTTTTTTGATTATTGAGCATTGGGATTCGGCTCTTTGGGATACAATCGGCATTTACAACGTGATTCTACTAGAGATACCTAGGTACCTAGTAACTTTGACTTCATCTCTTTTCATGTTTTTGTTTTGATTCATTCTCCAAGCAAAGGGATGAGAATGCAATCAATGCACGCATGCATGCATGCATTCAGAACAGGAACTTCAAATGTACATACATACATATTTTACTAGCACTAGCACTAGCATAATAAGCATAATAAGCAACGCACAGCATTGCATTTACAATCGGGGATACCTACATACATAAACGGATGTATCTTACAAGAATTGCATTGCATTTGCATTGTTATTGCGAGTTTTCTTCCTCTTACTTTTACTTTTACTTCTAATCAGTCATACTTTACTGATTCATTCATTTATTCATTCGTTCCCTTGATTTTTCCTTTCGTGATAGTTACAGATGATGAATACTCGAGAAAGTTCAAACAATACAAAATGAAACGAAACAAAACAAAACAATGATTCATAGGCTCATATCACTTGATGTTCTGACCGAGTCAAATATTAGACAAAGTCTTTTAGCCAGGACTCATGATATATCAGATGACTGCACCATATACATTGAACTATGTACTGTACAGCAGCACTTGACCTACCTGCTCTCCTTGCAAGACTTGCGACTGTATTAGGTATTCCGAATTTCCGCACGAGGAACCAATACATTTCAGTTTGAAGAGTTCACTCCCCAGGGGTAATTACTTATATTACATGAAGAGCTATAGGATGCAGAATGCAAGAACCACGGTACTTGCCTTGCTTCAACTGCAGTGCGAACAAAAACGGCCTCTTCACCATGCACCACGACGTTGCTTAATTTCCTCTCCGTGCAGAAGAAGTTGTGGGATTGAAGGCGTGTAACACCCCCTAAACCAATCCACTAAATTTCTCCCTCCTCCCCCACCCCCACACTATCCATGCAAACCCGCAAAGGTAACCCCGGATTTTGCTCGGACATCAAACCATACGTCGCGATATCGCGATCTGGTCGCTCTATCAACATTTAACGCGTTTGAACGATTCCCCTATTTTCTGCAGGTCAATATATGCATCTACGTGTTCGTGGAAAGATGATGACCAGATTAATTAAATGAGCATGGAGGATGGATGATTCGATTGGCGAGTGGAGAAATTAGTTTGTGCTGTGGGTGCTCATTCGTGCGCATGGTGGTTCAAATTGCGATACGGATATTTGATGATGGCACGAAGAAAGGTGATGTAGTGAAATTTTTTAAATAAAAATTGGGCAACTGCGGCATGGGCGATGAGTGGTTTGTTCGAGATATGTTTAATTACGGGTTGGTTCATGGTGGTGTTGTAGACGGAACATCCGAAATCCAAACCCGAAAGCATTTGATTGTCGAATCCAAGGTCGAATATTGAAGAGTCATCTTGAGCGGCAAGATAAATTTCTATGGACTGAATATTTTATACTGCGGTAGGAATCTAAGCCGGTTTTTCTTATTGCCAAAATATCTCATGATAAATTTGAGGGTCGAGAGAGGTTTGATTGTTCAACTTCATTCAAAGAACGAAATGGTTAATGGTATCGGCCACCATTCTCACTGGTGGAGAAATCTCCCGCCTTCAGGACTAAGCCAATGGATTCATCAACTGGAAAAACCCCTTGGCTTCGCTTGGCTAGGCCTGGTGAATTGAATTCTGTCTTGATTTGTGCAGGTGGGGTACTTGGTGGTGGTGAATATCTTTCGGGATTGTTTATTATAACCGAAACTGACTTGGGGGCTGAGGCGATAGTGTCGCTACCCGCAGTATCTTGATTGTTGTCTAATTGGTCTAGGTGGTGAATTCGTTCTGGGTTAGGTAAGTCGACAGGACCTAAGCCAGGTAAGATTGCATCATAAACCGAAAAGTCAGGTCCACCCAACTCAATATCAGGGCAATCGAAATCTTCCAAACCTCCCGACATAATGGGATCAGTTGAATCTGGGCGACGTAGATAATTTCGTCGATATGCCGATAATCTTGTACTTGCATTGAGATCAAATGCAGGGAGATTGGAAATCGAAGGACGGTCAACATCAATGACATGATCGGCAGCATCTACTGCTGACTGGCGAGGCTGCACTTGGAAAGACGAATTTGAAGTGACAGCAGGTCTAGCCACAGATGATGATGGGGCCATTGCAGATATAGGATTGACAGGCAAAGCTTTCGGTGAAGGAGTGATGGCAGGCCCAGTCGCAGATAATGATGGGGCTTCATCAACGTCTGCATATGTGTGATGACTGGTAGTCTTATAAAACACACCAGCTTAACTTGTAGTATGTTTCATGGTCCAGTGTTTCTTTGAAGATTGCGTTCCATCTTGAGGCATTTGAATCGTATATTCTCCACTATCCTCTAAGAATCCATGGAATTCTTCTGCGATTAATGCTTCTGTTTTCTCTCGCCAACATTTCTTTCAAAGTTGAGCTGTCTCTCCACTGCTTTGTGCCTTCTGTTCGATGCTGTTGGAGGGCCAGTGTTATATCTTGAGGCTGTTGCCACTTAATATGGACGCTCTCGGAACCGGTATTCTGCCAACTAGTGTTTCAGGCATCTCATTGCCAGCTCGTATTCAAGTTGTCTAATCCTCTCGGTATCGCTAGAATCGGTTCTGTGACTGAAGTTATTTAAGCCATTCCCAGCTTAGTATTCACCGAGGAATTGTCCTTTTAAGGGAAGCTGATACAAAGGGATGGATTGAGGATGAACATTCTGTGAAGGAACATTCTGGGCATGGAAACTTGTAGAACTGCGGAAGAAAATTCTGAGAAGTAGCATTATGAGAATTTCCATTTTCTTGTTCTTGTTCCCTTCGAACTCGTCTTGGTGCAAGTGGACCATGATGTGACCTATACCATTTTGATTATTAGCAAAGGTCAACGGGTTGCAATGCCAAATATATATTGGCAAGAAACTTTTCATCTTTAAATGAAGATAAATCCAAACACATAGTTTACCTGACAGGATCATACAAACATGAAGAGTTCAAGGTATTCGCAAAATAAATAAATGAAGTCCAGGAGTTACTTACATCGTCGCGACTTGATTGGTTTCTAGCTTGTTCAAAAGCTTCTTCTTGTCAGATTCTCGAGAAGGGATTTGATTGTCTCTTGGCAGATACTTGGTGTCGATGATACCAAATGAATGAACCTTATCCCAATTGAAACCATGCTTGGAGCAGGATCTAGATGCAGTAGAAAATGGAACGATAACGATTTTCGAATTCAAATTCGAATCTGCGTGCGTGAATTTGTGAACTTGCCTGCACCTTCCAACTGTGTCGAAAGATCGAGGACACCATGTGATTTTCATATGATATGAGTGGTGTATGAAGAAGGTGCAAAAGACGGTCCCTTCCCATTAAAGTAAAACCCAAGAGCACAAAATGAATTGGTCCTGGATATATACTCTAAATATTGATTTCATGTAAAGTGCATTTCGGAGCAGAGGCGAGCTGTCAACGGAGCCGGTCGTGGGACCCCGAATATCTTTGGGAATCGTCACTGTTCGCTGATCTCTACCAATCTTCGAGGAATGCGATGTAAAGAGAGAGAGAGAGAGAGGGGAGGGAGAAATGTGTATTGGGTATTAGACAAAGATTTGAAGACAAAAAATTGAATCGATAGGTAGTAGGTATTGGAGGGAAAATTGTTTTAAATCGGCTGAAGAAGAAAGAAAAAGAAGAGAGAAAGTTTTGTGGGATGGAAAGCTTGAAGATATTCAAAACGTGTATTTTTTGACGCTAAGCCTCATTCGACAAGATGATAGATACCGTTGAAATTGAAAATTTATAATAACACCGTATACAGTCTAGTGAACCGATCTGAGATTGGATGAGATTATTAAATCATTTGATGAAAAGGGTAGCTTGAATTCTCGATGAAAAACATTATTTTGATATTCCAATAGTCCTGCTAGATAAGGTCCAGAAGCAACTACATCAAAGATATCCTCAAGTAACATATGACCTACCAAATTTATTTTCTAGTCTACTCTTCATTGTCCGAACTCTCATCACTTCCGTCACTCTCATCACTCCCATCGCTCTCATCACTTCCGTCACTTCCCTCATTCTCATAACCCTCATAACTCTCATACTCCCCATCATATCCCTCACCCTCCCCATCATCTTCACTCATAGCATCCTCATCAACCTCAAAGTCCTCCCGAGTCAACAACTCCCCATTCAATATCTTCCCCATATGAGAATCCTCAAAACTCTGTCCCTTTCTCCTCAACGCGAAAACTTTTCTCAGAAACGCCACTGGACTCTGTTCAAAGGGACAAATCTTATCCATAACCGGATCAAACAATGCGCGATCAGCTTTTTGTACAAAGTTATCGCAAGCAACTTTGATATGATCATTATCTGGTGAGTAATGACATAAGCCCAGAAATCTGCACAGATGAATGTACTCCTTGTAACTGCGAAGATAGAGTTGTCCAGCAAAAAGGTTGAGCTGTGTCACAATCGGAGGGATGGTCCATGATGGTGGTAGTGGCGGAATGGTATGGGTGTCGAGGCCCTCGAATGATTGTAAACAGAGACTCAGGCGTGGGGAATAGATATGCAAGGTGACCTTTTTGTAAGATCTGATGTATGGAAGCAAATCTTGTACCTCGAAGGGACTGATAATCACACAGCCAGGCTTATCTTTTCTCCCAAATGTCACAACCCAGTGGACAGGCTTCAAAAAATCATCACTGAAGTTTTTTTTGCTTGTTTTAACGGTCCTCAAGAAGTCATAAGATATCCAAAGCCCTTTGGGCCACTTATCAATATCAAAGGCTCCCCGGGCAGAAGTGAACTTGAAGAGATAAAATGCCGGAAAGAATGCAGTACGGTTATTTGAAGCTATCTTCATAATACCTGTCTTCACAAAGTTAATCGCATCTTCATAGATGCCATGTTTTAATGGTTCCAGGTGCGGGGCACTATCAACATATATCTCGCGCTCAGTTTCAGGCTCGAGTTCCCTCTCTTGCTCTTCATGTAGACTTGCACCAGCAAATGAGGTCAAGCCGAACTCGGAGCACTTCTGTCGAACAGCCTTAAGCTCCTTGAAATATGTGAACTTAGGGTTAAGTGGTTTGGATAGCCATAGTCCCCCAGATTGTTCTTGAAAGGGTCCATATCTCTCTTCCAATGGCTGGGCTTCAGGCTCTAGAATAGAATCCGGTACATGTCCCGGATTTGCGTTTAGAAGCGCGAGTCTTTCATAGTGCCGCTTTCCTTGAACTGCCCAAGGACACACGCATTTGCGAATATGGGCCATGGTGTTCAGCATGCACCATATAAGTACATCTGCGATTTTGATATCATGAGCGTGATCCTTACCAGTACTTTCCAATATTTTGCGATGGATGTCTCGAGTTCCACAAAGGACAACGGATTGGCCTTTCCCTAGTTTACGCATTCGCATACATGCTATTTAAAATATCAGCTATCCATTATAATATTTTGATGACACAGACAATAAATTACCTTGAACAAGTCGATCTTTGTTTAAATCGGGCCCTAAAGTTACCATAGCACGGTAATTGTTCGGTAGCTTTAGGTCCGTCCCACGAGTGTGTGCCTCATCAAGATAGATGACACAGCGGTCCATCTGTTTATTAAAAGGTGAGACCATAAGCGGTTCTATAACCCCATCCCGATTTATGACGCAAATTACATTAGCGGAATTAACGAAGACTGCTGCTTGTACTTCTGCATCTAACAATCGCGATAGCCATATGCTGGCAACCTTCTCATTCTGAAGCTCAAGTACTTGTGAGCCAACATCGAGAATCACCCGCACGGCAGGCTTCGAAGCAACTGCTAGATTTATAAGAGCCTCTGCATTGAATTCTTCACCTGTATTCGAAGAATCAAATGTATTTTCGTGCTGCAGTAGGCATGCCAAGACTTCCGCATTGGTAGACAGTTGCTCTGGGAGGTCTTGTTGTTTGACAGAGAGTGGTAGAACGTATTTACTATCGTTTGTTCCACTAAAGCCTGTCAGTAGATGCTGCTTCTTTCGGGCAATATCCCATCCAGACGAGGAAAGCTTTTTGGGAAATTCTTTCATCTCCTTTGGAAGAACGAGATGGCAGAGATAGAAATCTATCATTTCTTTTGAGCGTCTTAATTGACTATATACACAACGGGACCATTGTGCAGGATCACTCAAATTGACACCCCGAAGCTGCTTGAATTTAGGCTCTAATCCGGGGCAGTTGCGAGTCCATCTTTCGTATTCACCTTCGCTGTTGTCTGATTTAAGAAGTGCTTTGAAGCATTCCATTGCTTGATCAATCGATAGGCCCTCGTAGTAATATGACAGACATGTTAGAATGATGGTTGTCTCAGGATGACAAAACTCGGCACGAGCTGCAGGGACATCTTTTCCGTGGAAAGGAACGGACAGTAATGATCGCTTCAGATCTAAACCAAAATTAACTCGCCATCTCTTGTGTGAGAAAGCAAATTTAAGAACTCCATGGGCAAAGAGCCCTCTAAGGAGTTGGAGACCTTTTTTCATTGACTCGGAGCCAAATGCAGCATTTTCAAGTGACGTGAATTCTGCTTTTTCTACATCAAGTTTTGTGATGAATCGAAAAATCAAATCTCGCTCTGTCTTGGTAAAGCGAAAGAAGGATAATCCGCCTATTCCAAAATCGCAAATATTACGGGCTACTTGAGTGAGTATCGTATCGCTGACTGTATCTCGTAAAATTCGGAATCGGGCAAATGCGCATGATCCATGTGGGAGCCGTTCCATCTCTATATCATCGTGATACTTTTGATCGATCGCTTGGACATGTTTGTGCAACACTGCCAAAACGCGTTGTACTATTGAAAATCGGTCCGAGGCATATTCAATATCGCGTTGCAGGCCAACAGTATAGATCAACTCAAAGCGGACACTAAGTATCTCATCGCTTTCATCAAGTATATCCCGGGAATTATCAAGCAGCCAGTTCTGTGTGTCGCTCATAATCTTCCCGATTTTCCTGGTGCGTCTGCTTTCCTTGACCTCTCCATCTTCACTGTCTTCACTGTCTTTACTGTCATCGCTGTCATCGCTGTCATCGCTATCTTCGCTTTCTTCGTTATCTTCCGAATCCTCGCTGTCCTCGCTATCTTCACTGTCTTCGCTGTCTTCGCTATCTTCGCAGTCTTCACACTCTGCGCCACCATCTTCGCTATCCTCACTGTCTTCGCTATCTTCACTGTCTTCGCTATCTTCACTGTCTTCGCTATCTTCACTGTCTTCGCTATCTTCGCAGTCTTCACACTCTGCGCCACCATCTTCGCTGTCTTCGCTGTCTTCGGATAACCGCATGTTCAATGCCATTAACTCAAATGATAATAAGTGCTCTGGCTGTAGAAGAAGTATGCCGCCGGAACGCAAGCAAGTCTCATAGAGCTTGCGTATTCCTCGTGCTTCTTTAACCCCGATTTTAAGAGACCTGGAGATGGGCAAGAAGAATATACGCCTATTGATCATACCACCTAGCTTCTCAATCAATAGATCCATCATCTGAGTTGATAGTGAACGTAAAATGATGACACGACATAATTTGGTCGTGTCTGCGAGAGTACAAGCCACGATAGGAACAATGACGGAAGATTTGCCAAGGCCCATGTTCAGTTGCATGACGGAATTTTGACCAGATCGTGGATAAATCATCTCTTTCGCAATTTTAGCTTGGTCTTTGCGTATAAGAATGTTGTTTTCTAATTCAAGAAGCAGCCAGTCCGGGTGCAACATCGGATTCCAACCTTCGTGTCCTGGATTGGAGAGCTCCGCGATAACTTCCGCTTTGTTTTTACAACAAGCTTTGAGGCGCTCTGCATACTGCAAGTTGGCTATTGCGAGCCCGTAAGATACAATTGCATTGTACCATTTGACCGAGAGCTGGAATGAGCTACGCTCTGCAATAAGAGATAGAATTGCTGTTCGAGATAGGCGAGGAAGCGCTGTTATGCTCTCAATCGAGGAGACCAAATGGCGCAAGATGGTGTTATACATTGAGTGAACCTGTTCTTGGCAACGATCTGCATAGGTCGCGAAATATTGTGTCAAATCTTTAGAATCTAGTTCAATACCAGGAACTTTGCCAAGTGCATCGAGACTTTGTCGTAAATCGCTGACATATTGAGTCTCAAAATCCCCAGAAGTATGCCTTGAAAGCTCATCCAGAAGCACAACAAGCTTGGCTTGATTGTTCTCATCGCTCGAAGATCTGTTGACTGACAGGAGCAGTGACCGCAATTCAGACTCACATGCGTTGTCAGGAAATACTGGCGGGGGATTCTTTAAAAGATCCTGAAGCCGTACATATCCGAAAGTCGGTTTATATTTCATTTCCGGGATTTCATTTTTCAATCTAGGATACGGTAATTGTATACTAGGTAGTAAGATATTAAGAGTGACTTGTAATTTTGAGATGTAAGCCTCAAAATCCATATTTCGATGCCAGGATTCAAAGAGTGGTCGTGCTTCTACATATACTTGTTCGACATTGATATATGTACGACACACTGCATCTGAAAAAGCGATAGGGTTCGTTGTTGGCCAGCTTGATATGAGAAACTTGACGGTCTCTTCGATATAGTGGTTTTTGAATTCGGTGTATACTCTTCTTCGCCGGTTTCTTGCTTGCTTGGTGTTCTCTGAATGCAAAATTGGAAGCTTACTAGCTGGAGTTACGGAAAATTTATACGCATTTTCAGTACAGATATTTTCCAAAATTGACTCACTCGGCTCGTAACCGTCTTCTAGATCAAAATGTTGATATTGCGGAATGGGGATTTTGCGAAATTGGGGGTTCGTGGCCAAAGCTAGTAGAGTGTGGATAAATTCTTGATCTGCTTTCTGTGAAAAGGTGATTGTTGACAAAAAGATCATGATTTTGTATTTGTCTCGAGTTTTGCTACTAGTCGAAAGCTGTTGGTAGATTGAGAACCAGTTGCTTGGAAGGTATTCTTCTGGCTCATTTAACCATTGTTCGTCATAACCAATGACTATACTATCTGTGTTCATCATAGGACCGGTAATGGATGATGACAATGAGTCCATAACATTTTGCAAATTCTTGCAGACGTTCAAATTTGACGACCAAGAATTTACCAATGACGCAATATTGTATACGAGTGCCCCCCTATCCGCGTCGCAGTCACAATCACGAGAGGAATACTCATTGTCCTTTTCGATGGTGAACATTTCAGCTCCAAATCCCTCAACACAGTACGTGGCATTTCGAATTTTGGCCATAGAAGATAACCGAGAGTCACTTCGAGTATCTCGGCTTGGAATTTGTGGAAAGGGAGGTAAGTCTTCTTGGAATGGTGAAAGTGACCTAGCATAATCGAAAATGTCGTCAACTTTTGCACGGAAGGCCTCATGCTGAGAAAGTGAGGGAAGAGAATTCCACGTAACTGTCTGCATGACAGTTTTATATGCCGGATAAAAGTGTCTTTTTGGTGTTAATTCCCTTAATTTTATGAGCAAGTCAACTTCCTCAGAAGAAAGAGCAGAGAAAGAAAGGAGAGACGAGGAAGACAGTCCATCTAGGGCTTCTTCCGTCCCTGTTCTGCCAGTGAGAACATCTGGAATGCAGTCTGAGGTCAATGCGTGAAGGTAAAGCTTAAAAAGCTTTGTCCGAAGACTACCATTATCAATTAGGCGACCCAGTTGAGTATCGATGCGATACTCATGAAAAGTACAGAATTTTATCATGTCCGTACTAATACTCACTCTAACATGACCACCATGTTTCAAGAAAGAAATGTCGCCATGTGGGACAATTAATATCCGTGATGATTTGTTCGAGTCTTCGTCACACAGTATAAGTTTGTTGACCAATCCCGTGAAAACATCAATATCCTGGTTTTTGTCTATGAACATCCCTCGAAATTGTTTAGATTCTATCCTTGAATCTCCTATATTGTGGTAGAACTCGAGATTGAAGCGAGGGAGGTGTACCTCTAGCTTTCCAGTGCGCTGATTCAGAATCAAGTGTATGTTATTTGCACTTTCGAAGGGGGACAAGAGTTTTGAGATAGAAGCAGCTGTTGAGCTACGGATGTCGATAAGCGTTGACAGTTTGTTGATCATATGAAATTGTTGACCCGGCAGAGGGATAATTTGCCATCCAATATCTGGGATAACCCATGGTTGTCCTTTGGGCCTCAGTTGTATAATCCCGGAAACATCACTGCGCATGAAAACGAAGTCCTCTATGAACGCGTCAGGCAAATCGCCTATTAACGCATGGTTGGGAATAACTTCAAAAGATTCATCACCTTGACGAACTCGGATGATCAATTCGTCTTTATACATGAGGAAATGTATCTACTGTGTGATCAGCAAATGATTGATATGATGAAAATTGATCCATGACTGCTTCAATCAGCACTCGAAAGATTTGACTTTACCTGTTGACCGCATATTTTGTTCCGCGTCTCAAATTCCATACCAGGCAGGGTGGATGGTACCACATCTAATACTTTCTAGATAATCAATATGAGTTAATAAAATTGTGATGCGGTATATGAACAAGAAATTGTAGACCAAAATTACACTTACTTTACCAAATAGTCTCTGATATGTAGGATGAGCTTCATAAATCTTCGGAAGACGCCCAAGAGGAAAACCTTTGATAAGAAGCTCTCCACTTAGAATGTTGAAGCAAACACGCATAGCCTTTGTATTGGGGACGCCTAGTGTTACGGATTCCAGCCATCGACTGTTGGGGAATTTGAGTGCAGTCCACTTAGTCCCTGCCATATAACCAGACCACAAGTGCCGAATAGTCTGGTTGATACCCTGGCAATCAACCGTGATGATATCACGGAGGATTGGTTCGGCACTATGAGATACTCTATCAAAACGCCGCAGTGCTAGCTGGGTCACAGGAGAGAGGTCTGAACCGGATGTAGGGCGATGATCATGAACGTTTATTAAACATTCCACAAAAATTGCCTGATTTTCATTTGACGTGAGTATTGTTTCGAGATGATGAGAATCGACATCAAATGTGCCGTGGCACGTCAGACTTAGCTCAAGAGCACGAAATTTAAGCGATTCAAGCTCATCCTCTTTTTGACAATCATGAAGCATATTTACCACATCTCGAATCCAGGCACGTAATATCAGCCTGATACGCATCAGTGCCCGAAGACAGCCTTTGTAGACCGAATCATGTTCACTCATAGAAAGCAATCGGGTGGCCAGTATTGTAATCACGCGAACGGTTCCTGCACCTTGCCAATTCGACTCCACACTTGACACTAATGTGTCCAAATTTTGTAGCAAATGTATGCCAAAAGCTTCTTCTACAAGATGTGAATGCGCCTGGCGACATATAGCCCCGCTGGGAGGACCGGCTTCCCACGCGGCCTGAACAATGAGTTGAAAAGTTTCATCGCGGTTGAAATCAAGAATTCGTGTGTCGAGCTCCCGCAAGATATTTAACCACTGCAGATGATATCCTGATCTTAGGGATCCAAATGCATAATATTCATGAAGGGTAAGTGCATCTGGGCAGTCAGCTTGTTTTGCAATAACCTCGTTGGTTGTATGAGTAGTCCCAGTAAGGCAAGTTTGAAGCCCCACGAAAGATGGGGATGCGAGCTTGATTGTACATAGTCTTTGGATGTCCATTCTGGATAGAAAGCCTTGCCGAATTGCCTCTTGCTGATTCCGGGAACAATCCACAGCGAAGTATTTTACGCCGCAGGGTTTGAGGATGATCTCCATCCTAGCATCCTCTATCAACTTTTCTCTGTAGTGCGTTATGATGAATGGCTTTACCGTGGAACCGAGGCGAATTCTTCCAAGATCACCTTTTGCATATGGTTCCAGAGGAGTTCTTTGGAAGTTATACAACTTCTGTGGCTGGCTTTCGAGTGGTGGTGAAAAAACATCCACGATGAGGCTAAAAGTGCGATCACGCCAAACAGAGATGACTAGTGGCACATCAAGCTCGAATACTACTGATTTAGCTTCCACCTCATATTCAGGCAGTGGCCATTCATGAACAGAAACCATAACGCTTCTTGCTGCATTTTCCTCGATACATTTGGAACAAGTGCCATAAGGACACGCATCCACTACTTTATTTTCGTAAGAGTTCCAAGATGTTATCGTACGCTTGTCATGTACAGTGGTTCGATCGTTTTGTTTCCAGATATTAAATTCTCTTTGCTTTGTTTGGAGTTCCACTATTTTGGCTTCTCTTTCGCTCCTCGCATCATGTATGATCCTTGTTCGAAGAGATTGATGCGTGGGAGATTGATCAAAATACCGCACTCCAAAACTTGTTGGCTCATTGACTGAGGAGAAAATGCACGGAAGTTTCGGATTGGCAGCAGCATTTCTGTTCTTGATATACGTTTCAATGAAGGCTAGTCTCTTCAGCTGTAGTTGTGTGGGTAGTAACAACTCTGTAAACAACCGTGGTTTAAGACCAGTGCGATATTCTTTGAGTAATGGCTCTTTGCATGTTGAACATTTATCCAATGCTACCCATAATTCCAGTAGTGTGAGTATCCTTTTTGATTGGTCCTCGGGAATCCCCTCATATTCCATTCCAGAGGCTTCACTGTAGGTAGATATGAGATCCGCCAAATCAGCGCAAGATAATTCAAGTTCCTCAGCGGTCTTTAACCAGTTTTGGAGATGATTCATCACCCACAACTCAATGTCTGCAAGATTCATGCGAATTTCTTCATGATCATTATCTGAGAAGCGTTGTACTCTTGGTAATTCAATGATACTTTGGCGTATTCGCAGACGACAATCCGGCTCAAAGGTTTTGGATTTTGACCTGGATCCCCTTCGAGTCAAAATACTGGCAATATAAGGTCGTAATGAGTGCATACTCAGACCAGTGTCTTGGATTGGGACGAGAGAATCAAGACGTGGATAGGATAACTTAAAAGAACTCGGAATAGGTATCTTGAAATGCGATTCGACTGTCGAAATTAATTGTTGAACGTGAGACCGTAATGTGGTGCTTATAAATGATTCAAGCTTCAGAAGTCGTCGTTGGATCTTCTTAAGCATCATGAACAATGTTTCTCTGGGCATTGGGAGCTTCAGTGCACTCTCCAAGATTTGGCACATAAAGAATATCATGAACGACTTGTATTGTGTGTGTAATTGCCCATCGGCCGATTCTTTCATGAGCCCTCGCTGCAGGCCAACCCTGATCAATAGGTAGCGAGCGGAACGGCGCCATGGCTTGAGAGTGTCTTTCCACTGCACAACATCTCTCGTTCGCTTCTGGATGCGCCTAACACTATAGCGGTGCCCGATAGCATGTAACAGCTCGGTCACCATGCTGGTGATTAAGTATGGGTCAATTGTGTCGCGAATTTCAATATCTAATGTGGAAGCTTTGCTTGATTTCGCTTGGACAATAGCGGGCGTCTCGCGGTTCAACCCTTCAATACACTGGAGTAGCGCCTCGAGGAATGCCGAATCGTTTACACGGTTCTGATGAACGATGATAGCAGGGCCTGGAAAATATCGCCGGAGACGACCCTTCGTTTTCATGACATCGTGGCTTCGTGCTGATAACTCAAATGTCTCAAAGCAATATTCCTCCCTTAAACGGCGGATGATCATTCCCGCGTTCTGACTTTCGACATGAATAATGTACACATCTAAGAAATTTAAATGGTTAGCAAATATACCTAATCATGGCTTAGATTCGCACCTTTTTGCTTCATCGTTGTTAGTTGCCCGATCACCTTGGCAATAGATGTGATGCCATCAGTTTCAGAAGGTCTTAAGCCTGTTACCATTGGAATCATCCGCGCGACTGAAAGACTTTGGCTGGCAAATCGTTTGTGATAGGCCTTTAGTTCACGCTCACAAAACTTGGTCAGCAGAGCATCGTATTTTGGTCCCCCGTCTTCCTGGTGGGGCAATTTTGGCGGGAAGAATACATGACGAAAGATGTATTGCAAAGATGATTTGGAATCCATATTGAAGTCTTATGGTACTCCAACCAGCTTTCGAGGAACACAATGAGAGCTTTGGCGAGGAAAGATTGGTGGAAAGTGCGTATTTTGTTATGTTGAATCCACCTTCTGCAAGATTACCTCAATACTTTGAAAGGCAATGAACATGAGATGTGGAAGCTATTTTTATGTGTTCAAAGACACCGTTGATAGCCTCTCACGATATTCCAAAGCCGTCTGCTGCTCTTTTCTGGTATTGCCTGCTTGCGTTTGTTGTATTTGAAATTATATGTAAAGGATTTATTTGATTATTGAGTAGGTTAAACAGTACGTAACTTAAATGCTGAATATACAGCTCTGATGAAATTGAAATAAGGTCGCAAACGAGTGAAAAAAAGAAGTATGAGAATTGCTTGTTAGTAGAGAAGCAATGTTTGGAAAAAGCAAATGTTCCTGGATGCCTATTTGCAGTCTGCAGTCATACATATAGAAAAAACAGTGGTTGACTAACTGTAAAAAAAGGAATGACTGAAAAAAAAAGTTCTTTCACCATCTTTATTTTCTACCATTGAAAAGTGAATTCAGGAGATGAATTTTTATTTCATATCAATTATTGATTCTCGTCTTATCTCATTCGACAGAGAAGCCACTTCATATGTAAAGACCTCATCAATAGACATTCGGCTTGTACACTGGTGTAGTGAGTTTTCTGGCTGCATCAACCCCATTGCCATCTTCTGCTTTCGATACTTGTCGAAACAATTGGTAAAGATTTGTCTTCTAACGGGGGATTTGATCAGCAGCATGAAGGAAGCTTTCTGTCTGTTCTTGTCTGTTGAGGCTGCATTTGAGATGGCTCACATAGCAATAGTGAACATTGAAGCTTCACTCGGGTTGAAGTTGAGAGAAGGATCAATAAATTTATGTGGGGTTCTGCGCTATTCTTAACTAAGATTAAGTTAACACACGGGCGTTATCATCTAACAGGCAGGTGACATACCTTGTGAATGACGAAGAATATATAACTCCAGCAGAAAGATAAAAACATGGCATTTGCGATTCGATCTCGAACCTCAATATGTGAACCTTTCCCATAGATCGCATCCAAATGACCCTTTGGCCTTCTCGACAGTAATTCATATTTGGTCGATGGATAGCAAATGGTTCTTCGCACGGCGCTATGGCTTCAGAGACACCTCGAAGGGGAGAACAATATGCTTACCAATAGTTGGAAAGATTGGAGCTGCGATGAAGAATCCCTTTATGGTATCCTAACCTTGAGGAGAAATAACAGAGGCGTTTTCCAATGTTTATTTAAAGGCTGACACGTCAGGTTGTGTTACATAGAAGACACGGGATAGTGCATGCGAAAGTTGCTACACTGGAATGTGCGTTCTGCAGGTAACATTCCGTTGGGTTGATGACACGCGACAGAGGCGACATACAATGTGATCCCCTCGGATGCCAATTCGCGACCTACGCCAGTAAGTATTTGAACCAATAAGATTAGGTATATCATGATTTTCAACCTCAATATTGCAGGCAGGCACTCGAGGAATACATCCGCATCTCATTGAGACGCGCGAAAGTTAAAAGCATTTTGCGCCTTCAGATATACATGGGCAGTCACTGGAACTTAATATATGTTCTTACCATAATCAACGACAAATTACATTTGTTCAAGGTAATTTCTGACCGCGCCTACACATTCGCGGGTGAGGGTAGACGTCAAATGTCTTCTTGGTATCAGACGTGGTCTCATATGTCAAACCTCCACATTCTTCACACCCATTGATATGCACAACAGAACTTACAAGTATAAGTCTTTCCTACTCTCATTCCTTCCTTTTGTATACAAGCTGTCTCCGTCTCTTTTTACAACTAACAGCACCATTTTCAACATGAAGACTGCAAGCTGGTTGGTTCTTCTGGCTTCTGCCAGAAGTATTTTGGGTGATTGTAATGATGCTTGTGCCTCAGCTATTACAGCAATTGGTGAAATCAATGTCGGTCTCCAGAGTCGTTCAATCGATTGCGCTCAATTTCTAGCGACAACTGTCACGCCCAATGCTTCGTTCGTCAACTCTAACTCCATTCATGTTCTTGACTAATTTAGACAGGATCGCTTTGATTACCACGAGTGCCAACATGGAAGATTATCTACATGTCCCCTCCCAGACAACTACCGAGCCCGGTTCGATTCCTACTTACGCATCAGCATGTGCCGCCAGCGCTGATTACGCATCTGCTTGTTCTTGCGCGACCGTCACGGCATCAACAGTAGTCGCTCCAACTCCAACCACCTACATCTATGACAAACTCCCTCTCTGCGCTAACCCCGCCACATGCGCACAAGGATATAGCAATGCTGCCTGTGGTGGTGGCGCTGGTATTTGTATTCCTACTGGTGGGGATGAAAGTGCCGGATTATGCATTGCTGCGGGCAATTGCGGCGTCCGCTGCACACATAATTCAGAATGTCCCACTGGCATCTGTCTCACAGATACTTGCTGTGGAAGTACGTGTTTCAATCCATCGGTTCAAATGGTCTCCACCTGGGCCCCTGCTCCCGCTAAACTCGTCAAGAAAAGTTTTGGTGGCTTTGATGGCTTTGGGGCAATCCTAGAAAAGATGAAGGCAGGCAAAGGGAAATTAACGGGTGCAAACAAGAACAAAATCTTGGGTTCTTATCTCCCAGAAAACCCTCAGCCTAAGAAATTCTTCAAAGCTGGGTCTTGAGATGGGACGGGTTTGGATTGGTGTGATATTGGAAGCCGGATCTGATTGTACCAGGTGGAAGTTAGCTCTTTATGCAATATGTATCTCTTTCTATCGAGGTTGTTGGGGAAAAGCTAGGGTATTTGGTTTGTCGATTTATGTTCAAGTACATCAAAAATATCAATGCCTCGTTTTCATTCTTCTACTTAAAAACCCAAACAAAATACGAAATAAATTACATTATTCGCACAAGTTCAAGAAAATCCCAGATATTGAGTTTCCTCTGCGTAGCATATACGTAGCATATAATCTCAACTTCTGTGTACCGTTCTCCTCTCCTCAAAAATCACCACCAGCAAGAAACACTCGCTCAAGAGAGTATATCAATCATATAACCCATCATCTCACTCCCAGCATCATAGATCTTACATGCATCACTTTCATGGATATACTAGATATTTGCCGAGCGATTTTTGGGCAGTGAAGTTTATTTGTTGCCCAATTGATAAATAACCAACTAACTCGGATTTAATTCCCGAAAAGTTCTCGGGAGTTCCTGAGGGTGAGGGGGCTGAATTCGAAATATTGATAGTCGTAGAATCATGCAAATAGATGTATGTCATGATCAGATTTCTTTGATGTTTATTTACTACTTCTATATCTCCATCTCTATCCCAACCATCCCTCGCCATTCCCCCCCCCACTATATCCACATCATCATCTCCCACAAATCGAATCCCAACACAACATCACTCTCCCCCTCCCCCTTCCCCTTCCCCGTTCCCCTTTCCCCTCGAAAAATGACAATAACCACCGCACCGTGACGTTCACATTTAAATTCAAATTCACATTCATCAAATCCCTTCCAGTCCATTCCTCTCCTCTCCTATCCTCAACTCACCCCTCACCCCCACCACCCGCATAAACCACCCCGTAACGCCGTAACTCTACCCTTCACCGTGAGATATCACATCCTTATAAACTAAACATCCTCACTCCAATCATCTCTCATCTCCACCTCCGACCTTTCCTTATACAAATCAAACACCCAACAATATAATAACATACACACTACCACTAATCAAAAAAAAACAGCTCCGATCTCGTACCTCAAAATTCAAGACTAGACCTTCCTTCCCGTCCGAATTATTAATTATTGAATATATTTTAATCGATTGTAAGGTTATAGCAAGGAGTTCTCGCGAGGATGGAGGAGAGATGGATTTGGATTTGCGGGTTTTTGGGGGAGGAGGAATATGAGGTTGGGAATATGAGATTTGCGGGGACGGATCGGGCTTTTGGCGATGGGGGAAGGGGGAAGGGGGAAGGGGGAAGGGGGAAGGGCGGAGATCTTTGTTTTGTTAGTTTTGGGATTTTGACTAGAGAAGGATGGAATGGGATGGGGATCATGGGATGGGTGATTGATGAGGAGGGAGTGTCAGGGAGCATTAATAATATAAGATTCCCGGGACTTGGAAACTAAAATTTCTAGGAATTGGAACATACAATTCCCAGGAATTTTATCTCTCAATTCCTGGGAATTAAGAATAAGTGTGACGAAAATGACGTTACAGTCGGAACTCTACGCCTAGGATCGGCGATTAGGCAGACATAGTCACCTATATAAGATTGGTTGGCCATATCCGAGGGGAGATAAAGAATTTATTCTTATTCTTTTGTGAGTTGGAGGGAAAGGGAGGGGGGGGGGGGAATGGGCCCGTCTTTTAGTTTCTTGGATACTGACTGACTAGCTGCATCTCTCTTTCTAACTTAATTACTTAGTACTTATTCTATCTACTACATATGTACATGTGTGAGAATTATGGATGGGGTCTTAACCGAGCAAGTAGAAGACGGAATAGAGTGAGTGGGTGGTGCAGGCGAGATGTGGTTATTGTAGGTACCTATATTGACTCGGGAATAAAGGATGGGTGACATGATGGGAGATAGGAGAAAGTAAGTACACCAAAAACAACACAAACATACTATACGATGCTGATTTATATATAATATTGAACTTGTTATTATTGTGTATGGAGCTAGTGTATGTAGAGCTATTTTATATCAACAAAGTTTGAAGCTTGACTCTACATAGCTCTGTCTCCACAACTTGAAATTTCCAAGTGACAAGTAAGATAAGATACTAAGGCCAGGCTCGTCGATTGTGCATGCTTCCCAGTATGCCATCCATATAAACAAACCACTTCCATTATGAAATGACACCTTTACAATCTCAAATCCATAATGACATACTCGATGACTTTAAAATGGTCAATATTGGGTATTTTTCTCGAGAAGGACGAAGTTAAATTCGCATTACTATAAACATGATCATGAAGAGCAACACCAACATCAAATATCTTGATTCATAACTCAGATCCAATCCAATCATTTTCAACTTTTTACAGAGTACACCCATGTGGTTGTGAGAGATAAATACCTATTTATTGAATCGTCAGACGCAATGTAATGTAATATAATGTTCATACATACATTCATTCTAAGTGATATGATATATAAGATAGAATGTAAAGATACTTCAACACCTAGTGAATACGACGTATATACTATACGTATGTACATAAGATCTTCCATTATCTTCGCTAAAGTAAGGAGAACACTCTGTGTGGATGGATGAATAGATGCTATAATGTCATTAATGTAATGGAATTTTCGATGCTACCTGCCTGTCTGTTTACTTTATTGTATTTTATCTAAGATTGTGATAGGATCTGTTTGCTTGCTTTTATTCTTTCTGGGGTATTTGTAGAGTATCTTGAGATTGGTGATGAGATTGATATAGTTGGATACTTAGATATTAAAAGATAATAATAATAATTGAGATTGACACGGCCTGGCCATTCAAAACGAATTAATGAATGAATGAATAGACGAGCATCTGGTTTAGCTATTTTTCTTTTTCCAACTGTAGATGTGGTATGTGATATGTGGTATATGGTATGTAGTGTTTCCGGTACAGTATAATTATGATTTAAAGGGGATATATGTATATATTCCGTGGAAAGTAATTCGAGATTACATAATGACATTAAAGTTACAGAGTCCGACTACTACCTAAATCTGGATTCTGGATTCTGGATAGATACTTGTTGGAAATGACTATTTGGATGGATTGCATTGCATTACGCCGATGAAATAACAGGAAATCACTAACTCAAGAAATCCAAAACGAAATAAACGAGGCATCAAATAACCAAACCAAGGAATTCGCAAGCAGCCAACAGCATGCATAAATATCTCCTGGAAGTTGACGCGTATCGTAAGTTATTGGTGGTCCAACTTCAAAGGTAGAAATCAATTCATTTTCAAAGACAAGACATCTGCTTCATAGCCAGCCTATTGGATGATCTCCCCGAACGAAGACCAGTTCCAGTTCCAGTTTCAGGCTATTTAACCTATTGCGTGCCGGTATATTTTTGGTTTGGAGGATTTAGAGGAATTTGATTCTTGGAATTTGGGTTGCGATTTCTGGGGCGGTGATGGCTATATTATATCATATGAAGTTGTGTGATTGGGTATGGAAGAATGGTAAGTTACTTCCATGTGAGCAGCAGTAGAAAATATAATAATACAGTAGTACCTCCTGCAGTAATATCTGAAGTTGAAGTTGATGCAATTCTCAAAGGATAAAGAAGGGTGACAGGTCCCTGTCCAATCCTCCTGGGTTCCGCGCCCTACACTAGACCTGTTTGATCGACGATATATAACATACTTGTAAGTTGTAAGTTTGTAACTTGATAGCCAAGATCTAAGAAGCTAGAACATCGACGCAAACCCTTTACGATTATCAGATGTATAATAGATTAAGATAAGTGTCTAGACTTGATCACTTGCAGCTAGATTTTTGGGATTGGATAATGCAAGATACACTCCGGAAACTCTTCCCCTATGGATGGAATAAGATGAATAAGATTAATGGATATGGATTTTTTAATATATTTGTAAGATTACTATTATTGGAAGTCAATTTCTTAGGTTAATATATATTTCATCGTATGTTGATAATTCAATCGCGGTATTGATATAATATCCGTCGACCCAGGGAATGTCCCGTGGGTACAGTTGCCTCAATTAAGTTTACGCGATTCGAATTTCAAAATTAAATCAACGATTTCAATTAATTATTTTAAATCAACCACTTATATAATATATATAAAATAAAAAGATTTAGATTAATAAAAAGTTAAAATTTCATTATTCAATTAAAAAAATATCATTATTTCTATTATAAAATATTAAAATTAAAGATATATAAAAAGTAATAATTTTCAAACTACTATTTCAATTGATTATTAATCTTGATTTATGTTACGAATCCAAAGGCAATAAAAACAAAAGAGATGCCTGGGTATAGAATTCAGGTTTGAAGCCGGTGTGCCGGCGATCGCCAGTGTTCGACGTCGATCGATGGCAAATCTTTGGTGTAATGCTTAATTCTTAAATTATTTGATATGTACAAAAACGGGTTTTTGTAGTTAAATAAAAAAGATTTCAGAAATATATAAAACTTTATATTAAATAAAGTATTGTTGTTTATATAATGATTGACAATGTATTATTGATTATTTAAAAAAATAATAAAAATTTTATTTAGAAAGTAATGAAAAGTCTTTGGGCTAATATTGATCTAGTTGATTTCTTATATTTTCTATCTTAACAATTTATTAGATTAATTATAATAAAATTTTAAATATAAAATATTTATTACTTTATATTTATTATATCAAAATTTCAAAAGTTAAATTAAATTTGTTGATATTATTTTAATAGTTTAAAATTGAAATTAAATTTAATTCAAATTTTTATTCATTTTCCCACCAAAATTAAGCGATTTTTATAATTTTTAAAATATTTCAAATTCAAACTTTATTGACTTTTTATTAAAAATATTTAAAAATATTTTATCTTTTATTTATGAAACAATTAATGATTTTGTATACAAATCCTTAATTAAAAAATAAAATAATGATATTTTGTTTTTATTTATAATATTAAATAGAGTGAGTTTTGATGATTTTTGGTGCAAAAATAGTGTTTCGCGTAAACTTAATGTTTAGTACTGTACAATAGTTTGTGTGTCGATTCATTTGATTTATATTTAGGTCTAATTCCATTGATTCTTGCATGAAAGACATCGAGAAAAATATGCAGGTACACATCTTACATGTTACTCGACCAAACTGGAGGGGAAAAAGAAAAAAAGGTACATAATAAGTACTGTAGATACAATCCAGTGCACCTGAAAAGGCCGAAGAAACAATTTCTAGGCCATAACGAGCAACCAGTCACCCAAGGAAAAAGCTCGATGCATCTGGAGAAAAGAACCAAAAGAGTGGATAAGATGAAGAGTGAGTATGAAATTAATATAAAAGAAAACATATTATTTCAATAAATCCAAACTCTCCAGAAGGTTCATGCCACTCTTGCATGGTAATTTGTAATTTATACGGAGGAAATGATAACGAATAACGAGCCGTGTTTTGCATATACTCCGTAGATATATATATTTTAATTTTATAGAATTTGCTGGCTGCATTATTATTAATCTATTCTCTTGGGATGTTGTAGATCGTATCCCATGAGGTTCTGAATATACCTTGACGGCGGAGGAATTATGTAATTTATGTTACTATCGATATATGCGGTTGGAGGAAATGAGGATTTTGTGTATATAGAGAGTATGGACTCTAGATGTCCAGACGCTCACGTCCTTCAGACTTCTAGGTGCTAGAAATATATGTGTGTGTATAAGGATTACCTACCTATGCTTTCGAAATCCATCAGACTCACTTGAGCCGCTATATGGTCGAGCTCATCTTTGAATGGTATTGATGGAAGGCTTCTAGGAGGAAGACCGTCGAGCCAGTGCCGTGGTGTGGTATATTCTTATATAAAGAGAAAGGTCTTGGTAGGTCTATATACCCACTTAGGTATATATAGGGATATATGCGATAGGTGTTCCTAATCGAGACGAAACACTTGAGATACCTGCTGTACCTACCTAGGTAGGAAACCAAGACTCTTGGTAAAGTTTGAACAAACGAAATAGAGTTTGATTGTATGAAAGGACCTCGGGAGTCGGGAATAAAACTCAAGTGCTTGGTAAAATGTATTAAAATTGCGTAAAGCTTAACAAATGATTTTGGTAGGGATTTTCCTGTCTCTCGAAGGGATGGTGTTGGCCCAGGGGTGGTTTTATCATACATATCACGTGTACAGTAGCTTAGCGTAGTATGTATGAGCTCTAGGTTAGCTGAGGAAGAACTAGTGGCTTACCTAATCTACAGGAATAACTCTTGGAACCCTCCCATCCTTCTTTGCAAAATCACCCACTTTTCTCTACTAGAGATTACGAATGCTCTGCTTCAAACTGAACGAATAATTGTGCAATTAAAATTATACTAATTAATAATTCTTAATACTATCTACAATAACATCCTAGATACTTTTGTTATGAAAACTTTGATAAACAACGCTCTCTACAACTCTCTTTGCAACGTGCTCAATCAATGCTCATAGCTCATACATTCAGCGAATCGGATTCCAATCTTTCAAGCAATTAGCATACAGCCCCCGGGGATTAAAGATTCAGGAAATTAAGAATCTTGATCCGAAAGTGAGGCCAGGCTAGGAACAAAGTGCGATCATGGATTCATACCTTCCTGAGTCCTTATCAAACACTAACTTCAGCTGGATTCACGTGGCTTCAGATTCTGCTAAGTTTGATATTATCCCAGAGAAATCTATCATTATTGTGTCTGAAATAAGGGACCGCCGTTTAGTTTAGGTCCCGTTGAACAATCAGATGAAGCCCGATTGGGCTTCATGATATATATTGGATTCCGGTCCTGAGATCAGATAAACGGTCCTCAGGTACCTACTGGAGCATGAAACTTTAAATCATACAATTTCATCGCTTATGGTATACAAGGAGCAGCTTGCTTTCTTACGGAACTGGATAAGGAATTTCATCGGTCAAATGTCCCCGAGGCTCAAAGGTGGTCAAATTATCAACTGAACAGCGAAGATGCGAACTGGGTGGATATAAGTTACACAAGGGATCCAGCTCTTATAAAGGACTTCAAGGTGTATCTCCGCAATCTTTACTTGTGATAGAAGTGATGGTCGATACTCGTGCTTTATTTTCACTTGGCTGTACTTCTGAAAAGGCTTGATGGGATGAAGATGCAAGAGAGGGAGAGGGGTAAGGATCTAGCGATCCGGTACTCAAGGTACAGACTGATGCAAAACCCATCCGACCTTGGGAAAATTCACATTACTGTACTCGAGTATTCATGCCTCAAATGCCCTCAATTTCATGATGGACCTTCCAAGTCCTCAACGAAAATCACCTCTATTCACCAACACCCTCTCCCAGCTACATGTATTTCTCTACCGTGAATGTTGGATTGAATTTTACTACCATGTTCCTGACAATGAGATTTTCCCAAGGGGGGATTTGACATCGGGCTCGTGTCTTATATTATGCTTTGTTGATCTGCACTCTATCTGAAAGGCCAAGTGGATATTTTCAATGTACTTCTTTCTTGTCCAGGCTCTTTCTATTTTTCAAGCACTTCATGATCGTGTTTCTTCACGGTAAAGTCTTCTTCCATGTAAAGACAGGTAAATCATCCAATGCAGACCTCGAAACCATCTCTCCTCGCGATATTCCACCTTTCTTCCACAAGAGTCTCGACCTGAGGGTTTTCTACATTGTTGTTGGGGCTGTACTGTTGGCGGTCGACTGGAGAAATTGAGCACGTCCATCCCAATCACGAATCGAGTTTCGAGCTCCGATCTACCTCATCATGTCTTCGATACTCTCATCATCAGTCTCCATCCCCACCGGCACCAAATCTGCACTCATCGGCCAACCCCCAAATACCACCAATGACTACTATATCGTCATCTACCTCCTTAACGCCATGGGCAAAACCACATCACCTCTCGAAGGAGTCGTTATCCCACCCCTAGCCCCTCCAGGCTACGTCTATGAGTCCCGCGACACCACACTATTAATCGGAATGTTCATATCTATCTTCATGATGTTCACCTTCACGATCATTCGACTATTGGTCCGCCTTCTAAACCGCGGTCTCGAACTCGGTCTGGACGACCTCTTTATCGTTCCTGGCGTCATGATCGCCATTACTTTCCCTATCCTACAAATTTTCATCGTGGCGCATGGAGGCGGCGGAAAGCATATTTGGGATGTGACGTATGAGGAATTAGGATATTTTATACGCTATATTTGTTTTTCTAGAATATCATTTTTTGTTGCTGTGGGGGTTGTGAAGATTTCGATTTGCCTTTTTAATCGTAGGCTTACGTCCATCACGTCACGGAGTTGGCTTCTCTACAATAACGTCTTCCTCTTCTTACTAGTCATCTATATCATGGTCTCGCTCTTCTGGAATTTATTCTTGTGTTCGCCAGTTTGGGGAGGTTGGGATATCGTTAGGCTGGGAAGAGAAAATATTAAGCCAGAGTGTTTTCCACCTGCCACTTCGGGTACGATTTTAAGTACGATTCATGTAGTAATGGACTTTGGGCTTTTGGCTGTGCCACTCATAGTGCTTTGGGATGTGAAGATGGGATGGAGGACGAGGGGACGATTGTATATTGTTTTTGCGGTGGGCAGTGTGAGTATGCTTGGGAGCATCATGAGACAGATTAAACTAACAAGATTGCATACGGATGTTTTATGTAAGTCGATCCTTCTTCTTTCCCTTCGGGGGATTATATGGTCAAAATCTTTATTGTTTTCCCGGAGTTTAGCTCTTTGCCTTTGCTACATCCATTCTTCCAAAAGCACAAATAGGTAACACAAAGCTAACGCCAATCCCAGGGACAATCAAAGGCGTCGAAGATTGGACCCTAGTCGATCTGACACTCGGAGTAGTCGCCGCCTCACTCCCCGTCCTCTCGGCCATCATTCCCAAGAAATGGAAAAGCATCCATCACTCCTCGCACAAACCTCCCTCATCACCACACGGTTCGCATCCTCTCTCGGATCCGGGAAGTTACATGCGATCGAAACTCGGGGTAAATGGGAAGAGAAACACGATAAGGAGTGAGAGAAGTCGCGCAACCATTCGGGGAGGAGGCACTTTTGGCGAAAGCGGCGAGAATATCGTGCGGACCGATGTTATCGAGTTGGGATTCCAGAGCAAAGCTGATTTTGAGCGGGGGGAAGCGCTCGAGCGTGGGAGTTCTGAGGGGTGTGGAGAGGGGAGTTTGGCGGGGGAAAAGAGCGTCGGGAGGAGCTATTCGCGAAAGAGACTTAGGAATCGCGGGGATTCGACCGAGAGTTGCTTGGATAAGGTGACGAGTGATCGTCATCCGGATAATCTTCAGTATGGTCATACGGTGGAGATTGGAAGGGCGGAGTAAAAATCTTGAAGGATTGTGGTGGGGGGCTTGGTTGGTTGGTTCATTCCTTTTAATATCATGGAGACAATAAATACAAATAAATTATAATATCAAAGCTGGTTTTCACCTGGGGGATTTGGGAGGGGGGTGATGGTGGAGAAAAGGGGGGATTGGAGGGAGGGAGGGGGGTTTTAGTGACTCTGCAAATATGCCATCACTTCCTCTTGGTATTTCCTCACTGGCATGCAAAATCAAAAGCGAAAGCGAAATTGGGGTTTCATGGATGGAGGATGGATTATGGATCGTGGAATGGAGGATGGAAATTGGAAAAAAGTCGACAGGCAAATGAAATGCTTAATTCATTGATTGATTGGTGGTTGATATGATATGATATCCACTAGGAACCAGGAACCAGGAGGAAAGAACCAGGAGGAAAGAACCAGGAGGAAAGAACCAGGAGGAAAGAACCAGGAGGAAAGAACCAGGAGGAAAGAACCAGGAGGAAATAAGAAATTGACGAACGATGAAAATGAACGACGATTTTTAATTTTGTTTTTGTTTTTGTCTTGTTTTATTTTGTGAGCTTTTTTTTTTGAGGGGGGAGGAAGTGTATATATAATGGAATGGATTAGAATAGATTGGAGTGGGCTTGTTGTATAATACCTAGGTACCTAAGCTTTGGTATGGATTTGTACTAATTTGTACTCGGTGCTTGTATGATTAGTTATAGATGTTTATATATATATATATGATATAATTTCAATAATATTCAGTCTGTGTAAGTACTATGTATTTATTTATCTATCTACTTTTGATTGTAGTTTTTCATTGTAGTATATCATTTGGAGGAATGGAGGTAAAGAAATAAGGAGAGTGGAGAGAATGAAGAGAATGAAGAGAATCAATGGAATCAATGGAATGAACAAAATTGTTGGAATGAATATATAATATATTATAATAAGTGTATTTGAGTATATTAGGGAGAGAGGAGAGAGAAGGGAAGGGAATTGAAGATGTAGATAGACAATTTAATGAACCCCCCTTTTCTCGCTTCCACCCGATAACTTCAATCTAGCTGGGTTCGATGGGGGACATTTGGGTTGAGAGGAGAGAGGAGAGAGTGTAATACTGGTAAATATATTATCTAGGTATGGTGGTACATGGTTAGTGGAGGAGGGGTAGGTATAGGGAGGAAGGTTTTAAGTTAAAAACGTAAAACAGAAGTAAAACCAACGCCCAAAACATTATAAGGTAAAATAGGTAGGTAGGTAGGTAGGTAGGTAGGTAGGTAGGTAGGTAGGTAGGTAGGTAGGTAGGTAGGTAGGTAGGTAGGTAGGTAGGTAGGTAGGTAGGTAGGTAGGTAGGTAGGTAGGTAGGTAGGTAGGTAGGTAGGTAGGTAGGTAGGTAGGTAGGTAGGTAGGTAGGTAGATAGTAATAAGAATAGAATAGAATTATTCCTACAATTACCTATATATATGTAAGATCTTACATACAAGCAGTAGGTAAGTTAGGTGATTATTAATAGTTTAACATATATACTCGTACGTATCTACGGAGTATCAACCAACAACAAAACAAATCATCAACCATTCAATTCCATCCCATCCCACTAGCTAGCATGCCATCCTTCACCTCACAATCCTATCCAATCCACAATCCCCAAAACCCTAGTACTAGCAATCCCACCCCCTTCAATCCATAGAACAAGTTTCCAGTCCTTTTCAAATTCTCGGCACCAGCGGCTAATACAATATTCGTAATGGTATCCATACTTGCACTTTCCGTTTCACTCGCATTCTCATTGACCGTCCCATTTCCCGTTTGGATTGCCAAAATGCCTGGTTCATTGGAACTTCTCGTGTTGGTATTGGTCAAACTTGAAGTGGTGTAGGATGTAGTGACTGGTTTACCGGAACTATAGATGATTATTTCACTGGTTCTGATTTCCGTGATGGATGTGTCGATGGATGGCTGTGAAATCGGAATCGAAATTGGAGTTGAAGTAGGGAGTGGGAAAGTAGATACAATACCCCCAGGATACTGCATGATTAATCCTGCAGCGCCGAGTGTGGCGATGGAATTGGAGAGGGTTATGGCGGGACCGTTGAGAGAGAGGGTTTGGGAACCGAGAATTAGAGACGAGGCGCTCTCTAATGCAGATATGATTTCTCCTCCTGCAAGCGTGGCGATTGGTACGGAAGCTTTTGTGGATGGAGATGCCAGTGAGATGCTATAAGTTGATGTTGAGCCATCGGATCCTTGGATAACGAGGCCTTGAGCACCGAGACTGGCGATGGCATGAGAGCCTGAGAGTGTGGTTGCTGGAACCCCGGAAGTTATTGTTTGACCGGCGATGATGAGAGTGGATGCACCTGGAATTGCGGAAACGATCTCCCCTCCTGCAAGAGTGGCAATTGCACTAGGGACAATCGCCGGTGCGGGGGCAGCAGTTGGGAGACTGTAGGTTGATACTGCACCATCAGATCCTTGGATTATAAAACCTTGAGATCCTAGACTAGCAACTGAATTGGATCCTGAAAGTGTGATTGCTGGAGCGCCAGATATAATGGTTTGACCGGCCACGACAAGAGTCGATGCACCTGTAATTGCAGAAATGACTTCTCCACCGGCAAGAGTGGCAATTTGACTTGGGACAACTGTTGGAATGGCTGCTGCAGCTGTTGGAATGGTGTAGATACTTGACTGAGACGAATCTCCATTTACATCTGCGACGATGACACCTGACGGTGTCAATTGAACGAGGGAAGAAGAGATGGTTATTGGAGCCCCGCCAAGTGAGGCAGTTTGGCCTCCTACAACTATTGTAGAGTCGCCTGGAACTACAGATAGGATGGAGGAAGCGATTGTTGCGATTGGAATAGGAGTATTTGGGGGAATAATAGCTGCTGATGGTAGAGGCTTAACGATAGTGGTTGGGTCTTGAACGGATAGAACAGAAGTTGAAAACACATTTGATGATGATGGCACCTCAATACTTGGAACGATAGTGTCTGGAGATGCTGGCTTGGATTCTTGTACTTGAGGAGCTGAAGTAGAAGTACTAGGAAGAAGGACATTTGCGGAGGCAGTTTTTGATGGTTGATTTGGTGAGGGCAATTGAGCTGTACTTGCTGGCATTGAAGTTGAAGTTACTGGTCTCGCCGATGTAACGGGTAGAAGGGCATTGGCATGCGGGACAGCTCCTGGGGGATCGAAAAGACCAAATCGTGCATTATCTTGACCACAGTGCCTATAATACGGGCTTTTTACTAGATTAGCGAGGCTCTTATGTTTAGATCAATAAATGACTCACAGTCCGAGGGATTCGATTTGAGGCGTAGGAATAGCTAAAGCTGGGAAACATCTATTGTAATCATTGGCTAGAGCATGAGAGTTTTGAATAGCGCCATTAGTCGAAGATTCAGTCATTGTGATTGTTGAGCACCCAGAAATGATGTCATTCAGGATAAGCATTGCAGCTGGCGTTGTGTTTACATTTTGGTCGGATGCTGTGTAAAGTGCAATTGTTGAAACATCAGTGGGATCCATCGAAATGACTATATTGCTCATGGTTGGACCAACTTGACCACAACTATTATATCCACTGATTGTATTTATGACCATGTACATTGAGGGTGAAGTCCTAAAGTCTTTAGCATGAAATCATAAATCTTAATGGAGAATACTGACATGGTAACACCTATCGCTTCATTGTAATACGTGGAGGGATAGGTGACATTTCCACTGGCTGGAGGAAAGTATGATAATTGCACTGTTCCAGCAAATCTATTATCCACGATCAGCGAGATCAATTAATAGTGGTAATTCTCTTTACATATGACATGGTGTCCAAACAAGTTGGGGAGTAATTCCACCAAGATTCCATGAAGTGCAAGTGTTGATGGGAATCGTTTGGTTTCCCCAATATGGGCCAGGAGTAACAGGAAATAGTTCCGTCGTCGATTGCACGTTTGCGTAAGAAAGCGTAGCTGACGGAGTAATGGTAGAAGGGGGCGATTCTAATATTTTAAATGCTGGGGTCGCAGGAGGCGTTGAGTTTTTGTAAAGGACTATAATTTACTCCCAAGTTAAATTTCTTCTTGAAAGAATTGATGCTCATGGGATTGAACATTAGGGACTTACCAGCGGCCCGACAAAAATTGACAAGCAGTAAAACCACCCATAGTGATATGAATCGCAGAAACATTATGAAAAGGCTTCAAAGGACAAACTAAATGAGTGTAGGATTGGTAAAGAACGACGCAACGGAATTCAAAAAATTACATTACCATGGACTCACAAAGATATAATAATGTGTCATTTCAACTTGATACTCAAGAATAACATGAACTCCCGAACAATGCCATTTTAGCATAAACTGAAATCTAATTTTGAAATCGAAAGTAATTTCTAATGTTCATTTGGGTTAAATATGACAGAGAATGACTTCGATGATTGATCCCCCGGTTTATGACAATAAACGAGGCCATCAACCATTGGTGAATTATAGACGAATTTGTGGGTGTGTAACTCTGCTCGTTGGAAATCTTACATAGGCACGTCAAACCCTCGTGGTTATCAGGGATTATAATCTTGCCGGAATGATCCTTCCACGGTAACTGTAACATTTTTAAAAGGGGGATGGTTTCAAGGGTGGATGGGAGCAATAAAGTAATAAGAAGCACAATAACAATAACAATATTGGAAAACTGGACCACCAACTGTTGCATCCCGCGGAGATGAGCCGGGGAGGACTAGAGTCAACCTCGCCGTCTTGGGGACGATTTGATATAACTATCTTGCCATAAGAAAAATTCTTTATGAGGAATAAGTTCGAAGTTATCAACTTTGATGAACGACTGCCCGATGCACTGATCATGGCCATGGTATATCCAAGAGATCCGGCACGAAGTTGCCGACAAATGATAGAATAAGACAAAACTAATCTCGTATGTTGGGGAAATTCCCGATCGTGGTATCAATAGGTTTTCGGCCACGAACTATTTGGAAGTTATACTATCTGAGCATGATACTGAGATCCGAAAAGGGCACGAAGTGGGTGCTCAAGGGTGTTTAACCATTGGTTACCTACAAATGCAGACAGGAGAGTAGAGCTTTTGCTCAGATGCTTGGAGTAGATCCCAAAATGGTCAGAAATGGCAGGATTGCCACTTTATTGTTCCAAAAGTTGGTCCGTATTACAATTATAGATCTAGCAGTCAGCAAATCTGAAGATGACCAGGTGTGCAGTATTTAACCGTTTCAAAGTGGTCCTGTTCTTATTCATCCAATTTTGAACTAAGCCAGATATGGTTAGTGTATAGGACTAGTGCAGTGCAACATCAAACTTCCCAACTTCTTCTGAGTGAGTATCTACATCCTTTCCTACCTGCCTGTCCGCTTTCATATATACTTCACATTGTATACATCGGAGTCAATAATAGGTTTTTTGTCATTTCGTCTCCCAAAACGTTGTGTGCTTGCTTCCCCACTCTCGATACCTATTCATCTAGCGGTTTAGGATTCGATTGGTTCATTATGCGCTCAAACTCTCCCATCACAATCCTATACGAAGAGTCAAGTCTTCACCCTATCTCGATCCAATCTTTGAAATCTTTTATGCTTCATCCCTAGATGTTCGTGATGTCTTCTCTTTATGAAAGTTGACTTGGCCAATGCATAAGCAAAGACCTATTTTACAGGTAATATGGTTCTAGGCAGGGGAACTTTATGAGCTGCGCCGCAGCCTTGCAGATATCTCCAAAATCATCATTTGCAATCCTGGCTATTTCCCCTAAATCTAGATAACTTCCGCTTATCGATGCAAGGTTGGGTTTCAATCTTCGAGGACTCTACCCGTTTTTAACCACGCCTTATTGAAAACTCCCCATCCATCAAAAGACGGAATTGAAGTCAATACAACCTGCATCACTTTACTCGTGGTACGATTTTGATTTCCATTGACGAAAAATACTTTCGGGATATTCTTTTGATCTTTTTTCCCACTCATTGCTTTCTTGTTGCTATTTTGCGTTTGCCAGTTCGGCCATTGTCGAATTCATGTTTGCTCAACAGCCGTCATGAAAATAAGGTTCCCTAATGGTCTACTGTTTGGCTCAATTTGTGTATTACATGTCATAGCTAGTCCGTTAAATATTGTACCTGCAGATCAGTTGAAGCTCAATAAGGTTATTCCATCCCCAATAGTTATACCAGCAAGTCAATACTTTGTGAGTTCTTGATACTATTTTTCATTCCAAAAAGAAAACTAATAGTCTTTAGGATGGTGATGACGGAGCCTGGTCTTCTGTAGCATTAAGAGTTGGGAACCCATCCCAAGAAGTTAGAGTTTTGGTCTCAACAAATTCACCCCAGACTTTAGTAGTTTTGCCACTTGGATGTACACCAGCAGCAATCTCACCAGTACCAAGCAGTTGTGCAAATGCTCGGGGCGGATTTTTCAACAACAGTCTATCCAATACTTGGGACGATAGAGGCATATTTGGAATTAATGGCGATGGAGTCGGGTTCCAAGCGGATTTAGGATATTCTCAAACAGCAGACTTTGGTTTAGATTCGATTGGGCTGGGATATGTTTCAGGAGTGAATGGTCCAACCCTCGATAATCAAACAATCGGTGTCATCGCTACTGCTTCGACATTCTATACGTACGTAGTCATCCGTGCCTTTGGGATTATGGCTGATTTAGAGAAGGGGAATATTTGGGCTTGGTACCCAGCCTGTGAACTTTACCACCATAGGAAATTCTTCGGCTCCCTCTTACTTCTCATCTTTGTGGTTTCAAAAACTTATTCCAAGTCTGAGTTGGAGTTATACAGCTGGGGCAAGATATCGTATGTCATTTTACCCCTTCTTGCATTCGTAAATTTCTTATTGACGGTATTACAGGGCTCAAAGCTGGTCAATATACGCAATTAATTTTTGGAGGATATGATACTTCTCGATTTACACCAAACTCTGCATCTTTCACCCTTTCTTCAGACGTTGATCGAGATATCGTTGTGGCAATCCAAGCAATTACTTACAGTGGTAACACACAAGCCAGCTTATTAGCAAGTCCTACTTATGCTTTTATCGAATCAACCGATCCAAATTTCTGGCTTCCTGAAGCAGCTTGTCAAGAATTTGAAAAAGCATTTGGTCTTTCGCTCGATAACAGTACCGGTTTATACCTAATCAACTCTACACAATACTCCTTGTTGACGGCTACCAATCCCCAAGTTACATTTTCTCTGGCAAATGCATTAACAGGCGGGGATATCGCATCGATTGTTCTACCTTTTAACGCCTTCGCACTTTCAGCTTCTTACCCCTTTGTTCCCAATGATACCTATTACTTCCCTCTTAGAAAATCGGCCAACGACAGTCAAAACACTTTGGGGCGAGCATTCCTACAAGAAGCGTAGGTAATTTCTCAACAATTCTTACCTTAATACTAACAACTGTCTAGTTATCTCACAGTCGATTACGAACGTGGAAACTTCACCGTTAGTCAATGTACGTGGATTGATGGTGCCACTACTGAAATCACTACCATCGTATCTCCCACCTTAACAAACAATTCCTCATCTATCTCACAAGCATCTCCTAGTGCCAACTCTTCCAACCCAACGAAACATTTTTCAATTGGAGTCATTTGTGGTATTGTGGTTTTGGTCGTCATCATCGCTATTGGTGCTGTGGGTGGATTTTATTATTGTCGTGGTCGTCGCAAGCGTCCTATATCTACATCGGAAATTGCCCTACGTGATATAGGAGATTTTACGAAAGACAGATCTCGTATGACACCATCGCCAAATCCGTCATCAATTCCCTCCTCAAACTACCACCAAACTGATATAAAGGTACCAATGGTTGAAGCTCCAGGATATGAAATACGAGATCCTGTGGAACTTGAATCTCCCGATCTTAACAACCAGTCAGACTTTATTCAATTCACAAATAAACCAACAGAAATATATACAAAGACGTCTAAAGACCCTTATGAGGATTATGCAACCGCCGCAGCCAGGATGAATTCTCAAAGGAAATTCTCCATGGCATCTGAGATGGATGCAAGCCCCACGATATTTGAACTCCCTGGCAGTAATCCATTAGCTGAGATGGACGATGAGAGGAGTAGACACACGTTATCACTACGCTTAGCTAGACCCGTAGTCTCACGACAATCATCCTTTCAAGACGGACACTCATTATTATCACGAAATTCTTCATACCAAGGAATGGCCCCTACGTTATCCCCAACCATATCAGCACGTTCACCAAGTCTCAGAGTTTCCTCGAGACAAGGAAGAATATCTCCCTTTGCCGGCCTCACAAGACAGTCTTCTACCATTGATTATCCAAACTCTATCCCATCCCAATCTCCAAATTTACAACCTCCCATAGAACGAAACGATTCAATAAAGATACCAGGCACAGGCAACTCGAGTATATCCGGAGTTTCGGAAGAATCGACAGAAAGAACCTTTTCGATGACAAGTCCAACAACAGGAAATCCTTCCTCAATATTCATGCGCACCTTTTCGACATTGGGAAGGCCGGTCTGGAACCAGGAGGTAGCATCGGCTGTTCCCTCAAGAGCTTCTTCAAATGCCACTTCGACTCGACGAAACTCTCAAAATCCTAATAATTCTTGGTTTTCTTAATGTATATGTATATCTTTTTGAAGATTACATGATATGAGGCATACTACGTTCTCTGTGCATATTTATCTTATGTTGTATATATAGGAGGAGGTAGATTTTGAAAGGTATATTGATGGAACTAGAGTGGAGCTTTTCCCTGGCTGGATGGAAATGATGTGATGAGATCTTTTATTTTATCATGAATAATCTAATGTGGAAATATCATATTATCTATCTGCTAAGATTGTGCTCCTTTAATACATACAGAGTAGGAAGTTCAGCGTATACCTTTACACGCCCCTCACGCCAAAATACGCCATCTATTATTCAAAGAATATCTCGCATATCAGCAGTTACTCTCTTCCACCGTAAAATTTAACCCGAGGAATCTTCTGCCTGTGGGCAGGAGATTTAAGGTAATGGTTCATCTATCCGTTTATGTGTTGTAAAAAGTGTGATAATTATTAGAAACTAACTAACTACGACTATTTGTAGAGTAGTCTGCTGACAAATAGGAAAGAGGTCATGACTCATGCTTTACTAACTAATCTTCATCAAGTTCACTCCCAGAATCAGAATCACTTGTAGAGTTCTCTTCCTCTATCGCCGGTTTTTCCAGATTCTCGCTGCTATCATAATCCCCCTTAAACATGAAATCAGCCGATTCTCCATTACTATCCGGAAACACAGCTGTTATCTCCCAGCCTTTCTCCATGATATTCATAGAAACGGCCGGGTACAGTTTCCCCCGGATATTCTCGAATGCCCGCCCTAAGATCAAGTTAGTGAAATTCTGTTTTTAAGCATGTGGTGGTAATAACTTACCGATGACCTTTCCTCCTCTCGTATAAAATGCGCTATTCTCTGCAAAATTCACTCCGCATCCTATGACCTCGCCCTCCTTATAGGGTGTACTGTATTTATATCCTTCCCATGATCGATTGCCGTCTTCGTAGATACGGCCATTATTTGAGTGGAAACCCCACGATCCTTCGTCACAGCCAATCATGTGATGCAAAGGGGCTTTGTCATCACAGAATCCGACTGCGAGGCACCTTGAAATAATTGTCAGTGTTGTTGCATAGGAATGGTGTTGGAACTTACCCCTTCTCGACGGCTTTGGTAATTTTGATCTCAAAGTAATAGACTTTGTCTTTGAAGAGCGGCAACATTGGGTAGTCTGTTCTGGCGGCTCCAAAGCTCGACTCATAATAGTGTCCCAGATTTTCAAATTTGGTTCCACCTATAGTTTCGTCTATTAGAATCGTAGGATTTCTAGGTTTTTTGTCGTAACAACTTACCGATAGTGCTGAGAGTGACTCTGTCAAATCCTAACTCAAGACCTGGGAATCTGTCATTGAGGTGCCAACCGGACAGCCTCTTCAAATCAGGGGCAACGAGTGAGGACATTGACAAGTGCTGTTCTAGGATAGCTTTCATGCGGTTGGACTCATATCTTTTGGCGGTGTATATGGGAGTCCACCCATCCGGCCCTGGATAGTCGGCGTCGATATCCCATTTATCGAGGAGTCTGACAAGTGCTTGTTGTTTGTTTGAAGAAACTGCTCCGTGAACAGAAACGTTCCAGGCCTTGGTGACATGACCGTCATACTTCTTCAAAGCTTCAATGATTGTGTTCAGTGTCATAAATTGGGCAGCCCGCGCAGCCCAGTATAGAGGGCCATGGCCCCGGCAGTCGACAATGCTCGGGTCTGCGCCTTTATCCAAGAGTCTCCTGACAATTTCGAGATAATCGAGCGATGTTGCATGCGCCAGGGCCGTCTTACCCTCATAATCTTTAGCGTTGAGAATTTCAGGATTCATATGTCTCACGTCAAGCAGCGTGCTGACAATAGAGTCGCTACCAAGCACAGTGGCGACTATGAGAGGCGTTTGAGCTTTGGCATCTACCTCGCTCGTATCACAAACATCAAGAGAGAGGAGGTAATTAACCATGTCGAGGTTGCGGTTCACAACCCCATACATTAACGCGGAACGGCCGTCAGAATCCCTGGAGAGAGGATCCGCCCCATAAAGTATCACGGCCTTCAAGATATCTTCTCGGTCGTTCTTGGCTGCAGCGTGGACTGGCAATTGACCTCCGATTCCAGGTTTGGAAGTTTCTGCTCCGTTTTTCAGCATAGTATCGATAGTGGTCAAATCGACTCCTCCTAGGATAGCTGCGTTTAAGGGAGTATCAAGGTCACCGCCGGCCAGGTTAACATTTGCTCCCTTGCTGAGGAGTAAGTTGATAAGTGTCTTGTTTGGCTGGGATGTTGCTCTTTGCAGAGCAGTGGGTTGGGTTTTCTCAACGAAATCGATGTCAACCCCCTGTTCGAGGAGTAGGCGAACCTTTTCTTCGGCATCTTTCTCACTTTCTACAGCGGCACACAGAGGGGTGCCATGATGGCCACCAGGCACATTGACATTTACCTTTTTCTCCAGGAGCCAATTGACAGAATCTATGCTACCCTTCGAGCAGGCTGCATGCAGTGCAGTGAAATGAGGTCCTGGAGTTCTGTTCACGTCAGAGTATTGACGAACAAGGAACTCTGCCAGTTCTAGGTCGAATTCTGGCCTCGATAAACACTCGCAGAGTACGGAAGCATATATGTCACTCATTTCACTCGTCTTGATATGCCCAAGTTTCTCAACAAGGTACTCAATTTCATGACTCTTGTCATTCTGTGCCGCGATATGGAGTGCTGTGTTCCCCTCGGAGTCCTTGGAAAGGATATCGGCAGGCGGACTATTGTCAACAAGGAGTTGAATCAGCTCGAGAGAGTTCTTCCACTTAAACGCAACGTGCAGGGGGGAGTTCTTAAGGTTAAGTGCTAGGTTTGGATCTGCTCTAGCCCCCAACAGCAACTTTGCACTTTCGGGGTAACCCCAGCGAGTAGCCAAGGCTAGTGGTGTGCATCCGTCATCACTGTTGAGAGCGTTTGGCTTGACATTATGTTCGGGTTTCAAGAGCAATTCGATGATTGGCGGACTATCATATGCCGCATGAAGAAGAGTCCAGTCGTTTTCTTCTTTAATGTGAACATCTGGCTTTGGTGTGGAGTTCAAGAGCGCTTGAACTAGGTCGAAATTTCCACGATACGCGGCCAAGTATAAAGGAGTTCGTTTGTGCTTGTCTTTTAGGTCATTTTTGGCACCAGCTCCGAGAAGAATATTTACCAGTTCTGGATTATTTACATAGTGCATAACAGTGAGGCCGTCATCGTCCTGGGCGGTGATATCGCAGAGTGGGTTTTGAAGAAGTTCCTCGATGCCTTGCAAAAAGTTCAGGTTGACTGCTTGATGCAAGGGTGTGGCGCCATCATGATCTTTAACATCACATTTCCAACCGTTTTCCAGAAGTAGTCTCAAGATACCCATATTGTTGTGTCGGGCAACGACGTGAAGTGGTGATCCTCCTCGGACAAATTTCCCGTCATCTGTGGTCTTTTCTAGAATCCGAATAAACTCCTCGACCTCTTTGACCTCATTCCTATTGACCACGAGGTCAAAAGCTGTGGAGTAATTTTTATCTTTCCTCCATATAATATCCTTAAACTCACATAGCTTCTTGATTACTGTAAGGTGGCCATTCTTTGCAGCATGGTGTAGTGCCGTTCTTTTCAGACTGTCGACCACATTTCGGTTAGCCCCGTACTCAGGTGGAAGAAGCATTTCTACACATGGCAGATGTCCATTCTCTGCGGCGAAGTGTAAGGCCGTCTTTAACTTCCTGTCGGCGACATCTGTGTTCGCCTTGTTCAAGAGAAGAATTTTAACAATTTTTTCGTGTCCTTCTTGAGCTGCAAGGTGAAGCGGAGTCATTCCTCTCTTTTCAGTGGCGTCAATTTGAAACAGGCGTGAGCCTCGTGAATGTCTGAGCAGCTTGGCAAACGTCTCCGAGTGTCCTCGCTTGGCTGCGAGGTGGAGTGCTGTGTTTTCACGAGCATCTGTTGCAGCTTTTATTGATCTATTGTCAAGAAGAATCGTAACAATCTCAGTATGCCCGTTTTGTGCTGCCAAATATAGAGAAAAGGCCCGTTCTGATTCGCTGCTCCCGCCCTTTCTGGTAAGGATGGCGCGCACAATCTGGTCGTGTCCATATTCAGCAGCCCATTCCAAAGCCGACTTGTGGTGGTCTTTGCTAGTGGTTAGGGGGGCCTGAGTCGCGGACCTGCGAGTGGGTCTTTTGCCGAGGGGGCGAGAGTTTGACGGGGGTTTGCGTACGATATCAGGACGGGTTGATGATAGATGCCGGATGTCTCTATCAGCGCTTGCAATGCTCTCTACGTCTTTATTCCTATCTTTATCTTTATCTTCGACTTCCAACATTAAATTCAGGAGGTTCAGATGTCCCTCTCGTGCCGCAATGTGAATAGGGGAAAGACCACGGATGTTTATGGTGTGTATAAGCTTCACAGCATCCCTGCTGTTCTGCAGAAGGATTTTGGCTGCCTCGAAGTGACCGTATGCTACTGCCAGGTGTAGTGCGGTATTTCCATCGGATTCTGATACTTTGTCTCCATCGTCATTATATTCTCCATTGGCATTATGTTCTAGGATCAGTGTCAATAGATCGGCAGATCCTCCCATGGCAGCATATTTGATTGCATCGTATCCGGAGGAGCTCTTCTTGCTTATATCAGCACCCTTATCAAGAAGAATTTTGGCTATTTCGTATTGTCTTGTAACCGCTGCCAGGTGAAGACTCGTCTCAGACCAAAGGAGGCAGGAAAGAGCAGTGGGCTCTGTTTCCGAGAGAGAACGGTCCGTCTCATCCATGTCTGAGTCTGAGTCGGAGTCCGAATCGCTGCATGGGATATGAAGTCTTCGCCTTGATGTTGAAGACTGGTGATCTGAAGTGGGTGATGTTGGGACATCTGGTTCTGCACTATTTGCTAAAAGCAATAATACGATATTCTTATGGCCACCACAGGTGGCATGATGGAGTGGTGCGTACCGCTTTTCATCTAGTTTATTTACGTCGGAGTCAACAGAAAGCAAGCTTGTGACAACACTTTCGAAGCCTCTTGCGGCTGCGAGACCTAGTGCTTCCGATGATCTTATGTTCTTTTCGAGCAACTTTTGAACAACTTCGTTGTGGCCGTTCTGGGCGGCGAGATCTAGCGACTTTTGCATCAGGTTGTTGAAATTCTCACTGGAATTCACGAGCTCGATGCAATCATCAACAAGTTCTATCAATCCAAAGTTGCAAACAATCTTCAAAGGGTCGTCTATGCGTATGCTATTGATCTCAGGTGACGTCTTTAGCTGGTGGTAGAGGTTTGTCCAGATCTCGACTCTCTTGTCGTCTTGAAGAAACCGCAATACATACTCATAAGCTGCTGATTTTGAGGTTGTTTTCAATAAGTGCTGAGGCCAGTATAAAGATGCGTAGCTGAGCAGGCCGGACTCCCGATCGGTGGTAAGGAAGCACTGGGTACCGTTTTTACACGTGGTAGATTGTCCGAAACTTTTCAAGTATTCGAGACAATACAAGAGAATTCTATAATGTTCGTCACATACGGGATTGTGTTGCGCTGGATAGTCTTGTGAAACCCCAGCTTTTGTTGAGTCTTCTCTTTGTGCACTTGTAGAATATTCTATTTGAGGTACAGTTTTAGTAAAAAGCTTTTGGAGAAAGACTCGGAAGGTGTCATGAATCAAGTAGATGCGGTTGTCTTCGACCTTTATGAGCGGCGCCATAAAATGATTCAGGTCCCCGATGATATCTCCGCGAATTAAGTCGTGGGTATCCTTTAAAACCTCGATTTTCCACGGAGGGCTTCCAGGAATGTCATCAAGTGCGACAGCTACCGCCAACTCGGTCGGTCTCAGAGGTCTAACTGCATGGACGATCCAGCGAAGGGCCGTGGTTACCCAGCTACGGTTAGAATTATCGATGGTAGCCATTGCATGAGTGTAGAATTCTTCGAGGGTTGTTGGTTGTTCTCGAAGCTTTTCCTCTATGTCTCTTTTTGTGGATTGCCTGGAAGTCCACTCTAGTAGGAGCATGTTGAGCTTCACCAGGAGATATGGCGAGCCCACCGGTAGAACATCTAGTTGACCAACAGCAACATCCTCGAGCCCATACCATGCGGGATTTTCGAGGGCGAACTCAAGGATCCTGTCTTGCACGTATTGAGTTTTGGAGGACATCATACCCTCTCTGCTCAATTCAAGATCAATTTGCCGGTATTGATTTGATTCTGAAGTTGGGCCCAGAAGATTTGTTCCCGACAGCAGAAGTTTGAATCGGTGATTTGGCAGTCCTAAAAACCCTTCCATGTGTTGGATCACCTCTGCCTGAGAGATGCACTCATCCACGGCATCAATAACACAGTACACCAAAGTCTCTTCGTCCATCAACTGTCTCATTAGACAACGAACTATGACCCAGAAAATCTCTGCAGTGAAGACTCCATTCTTTGAAAGGAAGTTAGAGCCTGAAGAGATAGTTTGAAAGAGTCCTGGCCGATAAGAAAGAATTTGACGACATAGTGACAAATAAAAGCTAAATGGAGTACAGGCTCGAAGGTTGTTCTTGTCGAATGAGAAGCTGAGGCAAACCAAGTTTTGTGGGTCCATTTGATCTAAGAGGGTGCCTAAGATTTGGGCCGCTACGGCTGTTGTCCCCGAACTTGATTGACCGCTGATACGTAGTATTCCAACAAGGGGATTGTTCATCCATGATGTAAACTCGTCGGTCTTGCATGCCCAATTCAAAGAATGGGGTGCTAGGAAACTTGGCTTCAATCGGTGGGTCTGGATGTCGAGAAGTGATAGCTCTCGAAGGAAATTCCCGAGCAAGGAATTTCTGCCTGTGGCTCGAGTTAGCTCGGCTATAAAGAGTTTTATATCATATAAACTTGACTCACTACCTCTTGTTGCAAGAATGTGTTTGCAAGCCTCGTCGGCTAAGGGTTCGCCGCGAATAAATCTCCAAAGTTCTTCATGCTGACAATCGAAGGGAACATTCGTCTCACCCTGCCTCCCAAGGATGGAGGATGACTTTTCAATCTTGAACATTAGGTTAACTTAAGTTGATCTCTGTAGTTATCTAGATGAACGCTTACTAGTGGATACTTGCTAGACTCGTAGAAGTTGATAACATCGAAGATGCAAGAGATTGTGCGGAAGCTCGCACTAACGTCCTCCAGCTCTTCCACCACGCATTGCGCCCAGTTAAGAGGGTAAGGCGGGAGAAATATAGATGTTGAAAGGAGACGCAGGTAGAGGTGCTCCCAGCCCATTTGCCTGGTCGCCCTACTATAGATAAATCAGCATACATCTTTGACAGAGATCTAGGGCCAAGGAGGTCATCCTAGGAGTCGAAACACATCTTCTTTGATAATGAATGGCATCCGAGCATGATCCCGAAGAGCCCAACTCCTGGAACCGACTCCAAAAAAAGGCAAAATTTGACTTACTGAGATGCACCGAAAAACAGCTGATGTTAATGTAATGTTAGTACCCGTGGTAAAAAGTTGGTCGCAAACATAAATCAACACTTACAACAGTCGAAGTATGCAAAGCTATGTCTTGGTACCGTGGCTCTTCCAACGCCAATATGAGGGCCTCAGAATCTTAGCGCAAGTCCAGCTACACCAACTCAGATGTTCTTACCTGTTTCACAATGAAACCACCAAGTCCATGGGCGAGAAAAATGATTGGGGGCTGATGGAGATTGTTAGTATGTTCTCATGCCTGATTAAGTCTTCAACTCACGCTTGAGGAGCCCCGAGAATTGCGTAACTGCTCAAGTAGCAGGATTGATCTTTGGTACAAAAGTTGCTCGCTCCCTAAAGAATTATCCAAAAAAAAGAACTCGTCGATGAGACTCTTCGGAAATCTCTGAGCAAAAAATGTCTTGGGATCCCCATCCTTCTCTACTGGTGGAGCTGAAGCCCCAGAAACAAGAACCAGACTGTTGTTAATATCGTCAGCTATGGAACTCAACGCATCCAATATAGACTTTGGGACATCGTGGATTAACTCACTGGAAAGTATAATCCATGACTGAATATTAAGGGCAGTGAGGAGCGATCAAAGAACAGAAGTGGTGTTAAATCTGCGAGGTCAGTTGTCAAGAGACAGAAGGCTTAAAGCCACTGAAACACAGAGTAGTAATGTTTGTGAAAACGATGCTGCTTGATACCGAACAAAGGCAAAGTCAGAACCTTTTAATTTTATGGATTGACTTGTAATGATAAAGTATGTCGAACAGTATCTCTTGCACCCAGTGTTCTACTTAGTATACTATAGCACAATGGTGACGTGTATTGATGATTGAATATAGTATATCGTACGTATGATTCAGAGATCGTACCACTTGCGTAAATATCATCTGATACTACTAGTATTTATAAGGATATATTGAAATATACCTAGTAGTTACCCGTTAAAACTAAACGTCACTCAAACGATTACCCAAAACGGCAAAATAAAGAAATCATTTTATTGACTACCCCAGAAACGTTATTTTATTAGTATCACTATATTGCCCCGAATAAGAATTAAATAATTTTAAATTGGCCAAACAGATTATCTATCCTTTATAGTTTTGTAAATTTAGGGTATTCATTTTAATTTTTAATACAATATATTATATTTAATATAACAAATATTAGTCGTATATCCTGGGATGACCAGTAATACGGTAGGAAGGAGTACTAGGGTAGAATATGGTAGATTGATTTGACTAAGGAGTATGTATTTGGTGGCAGCCCAGCTGCCCTTATATGCTACTCCCCCATACCCTATGCGGTATAGCTTACCACGTGATCCCTGATCACGTGACCGGAAACCATGTGACCTGATTCCCCAATAACAAATATAATATTGTATTTAATATTGTAAAAATAATTATTATTATACATTTTTATTAAAGCTTTTTTTGTTTAATTTAATTTAATTTAATTTAGTTTATATTTGTTTTAAAAAGATAAACAAATAAAATAATTGAATTTTATTCGATACAATTTGATAATAAAAGAATAATAAAAAAAAAAAAAAAA
>JANPYM010000016.1:840592-891529 GCA_025890175.1 Ciborinia camelliae
AAAAAAAAAAAAAAAAAAAAAATAGAATAATATTTTTATTTTAATGAAATTAATATATACAAAACCAATTTATTAATAAAACTATTATATTTATTGGTATTATTATATTATTTCGAATAAAAATTAAATAATTTTAAATTAATTAAATAGATTGTTTATTCTTTATGGTTTTGTGGATTTAGGATATTCATTTTAATTTTTAGTATGGTATATTATATTTAATATAATAGATATAATGCTGTATTTGATATTGTAAAAATAATTGTTAAATATAATTTACAGTCAAATAAAATATATTTATAATATAAAGGTTGGTAGGATAATAAATCGATTTATTTGATTTATTTTAATAATAATATTTTTTCTAGTGTTTCAGCTATTATAGTTTTACGATATAAATAATATGATATATTAATTTAAACGATATAATATAAATAATATAATATAAATAATATAATTTAAATAATATAATATAAATGATATAATATAAACGATATAATATAAATAAAATAATATAATAATATATATAATTTAATTAATATCAATTTTATTTTATTTTAAACGAGGAAGACAATTTATAAATAATTATATATTTAATGTATACTTTTAATATAAAGAAATTTTAATATATCCCTTAAAACATTTCAAATTTTATTTGTTTATTTTTATAATTTTATTATTTTATATTTTTTTTTATTTTATAAAAATTATCATTTTTTATTGGAAATTATAATCTATAAAGTTTTTATAATTTGGTATTTTTGTTATTTTCAATTTGTATTATATTTTTTATATTATTTTATTTAAAAAAAATAAAATATTCGCTTTTCTCCCATTTATTAATTTAAATAATAATAATAATAAAATTTACAAATTATTAATAAATAAATTATATAATATTATTATTAAATATATTAAAATATCTATTACTATTAAATATATATTTATTTTTTTATAATTAATATTTATTTTACTTTATTTTAAATATATTAATATATATTAATCTTTATTTACAAAAATAATATATTAATAAAATAATTTTATTATTTTGAAATTCTATATATTTTTTAAATATTTTACTTTATATATGAATTTTCCTTTTTTAAAAAAGTTTATAAAGATAATTTTAAAGATTATCAAAATATTATTATTATTAACCTTTTTTATTTATAATATTTTCAAGAACTTATTTTTTAATATTCTATACTTTTTTAAATTTAAAATTAATTTTAATAAATTAATTAATAATAATTTTATCTTTTTTTTTACCATTTCTTTATTTATTCTTTTTACCTTTTTAATTATTTTTTTAATAAATTTATTTTTAAATATTTTTATATTATAATATTTATTAATATAATAAAATTATAAATAGGTTTTTTATTAAATCAAAATATTTGATTTTATTTATTCATTATATTTTTTATTTGATTTTATTTTTCTATATATTATATATTTTGTAATATTTAATTTCAATATTAACCATAATTTTAAACCTTAAATTATACAAAAAAATTTGTATATATCCACTATCGATTAATATATAAATCTCAATTTCATTATAAACCCGTTTTATAAAAATTTTATATAATATACCAATATTTTTCCAATTAAATTTAATTATTTAACTAAAAATTTTAAAAAAATAAAGGGATCTATAATAACAAACAATTATTAATTAATTATATATAATTAAAACGAAATAATATATTTGCTAAATTATTAATATTTTTTATAATTTAATTTGAAATTATTTTAATATTATATTTTACTACAATAAATAAAATTAATCTTAAATATTTATTTATTAAATTTATTATTAATTATTTGTTTAGCCTATTAAATATTATTATATTATTTATATAAATAATTATTTTTTTTTTTGATCATATTTTAGCTTATTTTTTAAATATTAAATATATCGCTTTTATTTTATAAATATTAATATTAAAAATTGTTTTTAAATTATTTGAATTTTAATTTAATAAAATTACAAATATATTTAATTTTAATATCAATTTTTGATATATTACCTTTTATTATAATATTATTAATAATAATTCGAAAATAAATCTTTTTAATATTATTTTCAAAACATTTATAAATATATATACTATTTTCTTTTTTTAATTAAAAAATAGTATTCCATTGTTTATTTTTATTAATAAATTTTATTATTTAATATTTTCCTATACCTCTAATAATATTCGTTGTTTTCAATATTTATTTATTATTTTTAAAAATAATGTTATATATATCCAAATTTTACAACAAAATAATTATTTTAATTATATTGCTAAAATATATTACAATAAAAAATCTATAAATCTTTTTGTTTTATAAAATAATAAAAATCTTTAGGTTAATATTTTTAATATTAATTTTATTATCTTTTCGATTTTATTTTTTAAAATTATTATTATAAATTTATTTGTATTTAATATATACCCCAAAACTTTTATTTATATTTTTTATATATTTTTTTTTTTATTTTATAATATTTTTATAATTTAAATTATTTTATTATAATCATTTATAATTCGATTTAAGTTTTATAGTCTGCTTTTTGTAATTGAAAATATTATAATAAAATTATTTAAATAATATTTCAAATATTTTTATTTTAAATAAAATTTTAATATTTAATAAAAAGTTTTTATAAATAAATTAAAAAAAAAAAAAAATTATTAATTCAAATAATAAGTATAGTTTTTTATAATATACTTTCCTTTATTAAAATTCAAAAAGCTATTATATAGATAGATTTAAAAATATTATTTAAAATATATTTTTTAAATCTTTTTTTATAATTATATATTCTTTTTTTGTTTTAAAAATATTTTTTTATATATTTTTTATTATTGTATATTTTATTAATAACAAATTCTTTATAATATTATTATTTATTAATTTTTTTTTCAAATATAATAAATCATAAATTCTTTTTAAAATTCTATTTTTTTTAAATATAAATTTTATTAATAAATATATAAATAATATATTCTTTGAAATAATTGTTATTTATCCTAATTTTAAATTAAATCAAATTTTTTTATTTATTATCTTTAAATAATTTTTTAAAAATTTATAATTATTATTAATTAATTATATCTTTTTGTTAAAATATTTTATTTAAATTTTATATTTTAAAATTTTTTTTAAAATAAAAATTAAATATAAAAATAAATATTGTTACATTAACAATTTTTATTTTTTCATTTTCAATAATAAATACAAATTTAATAATAAAATATAAAATCTATTATAAAGGGGAAACTTAATATTTATATTTAATCTTATAAATATAAATTTATATAAAATATTAATATAAAATTAATTAAATAATATATAATATAATTTTTATATTGATTTTATTTTTTTTACATTTACTTCTTATTAATTATTACTTATTTTTTTTTTGTTTTTACCCTCCTATTTATATTTTATTACTTTATACGTTTTTTAATAAATAGAATATATATATTTTTTTATATATTCTATATACTTATATATTTTATTATTTTAGTTTTTATATATTATCTTTAAATAATTATATAATATTAAATATAATATTTCAAAGATTTGTTTTTTGTTATATTATTATACAATTAAATCATTTAATATAAAATAATTAGATTTTATTATAATCCTATAATAAAAAAATACAAATCATTCCGAAACTTCCCATTTATTTATTTTATAAATTTATTTATTATTATATAATTCTTTATAAAAAATTAATATTATTAATAAAATTTTTATTTACTATTAATAAATTTTTTTCAAATATATTATTTTATTATAAAATATTATTATTATATAATATAATATTAAATATTTTTGTTTTATAAAAGTTTATATTATTAATATATATATCAAAAATCTTTTTAATTAAATTAATAAATTATCTTTATAATTTTTTAATTTTCTTTTTATTTTTTTTTATACAATATTACCTACAAATAACAATATATTTATATTTTTTTTATTATTATTAAGATTTATTGAAAAGATTAATTTATAAAAATTCTCAAACTTGAATTTTTTTAAATAAATAATTACTAACTATTTACAAAAAATATCAATAAATTAAAATAAAAATACTTTAATATTATTTAATAATTTATCTTTATTATTATCAAAATTATTATCCTAAAACCTTTTTCAATATTCTATAAACTTTACATTACTATTACCTTTATTTTATTATTCTTAATCCAAACTTTTCAATTTAATTTAATAAAACTTTTTTTTTTATCGTTTTCATTATTCTAATAAATTTGCTTTTATTTTCAATTAATGCTTTATTATTTTCGTTTATATTTTAAATAATTTGATTTGTATTATAATAATCTTTTTTAAAAATAATATAATTTTTAAATTTGTAAATAATCCCTTCCCTATTATTATTTAAAATAATAATACAAATGCAATTATTAGATTAATTTGAATAATAAATAATCAAAGTTTTACATTTAAAATTTTTAATACATTTTTAATAAAATTAAAATAATATTAATAGGATAATAAAAATATTATTGTTAAAAATTAAAATAATTAAATTCTATTCGATATAATCTAATAATAAAAAAATAATAAAAAAATAAAAAAAGTAAAAAAAAAAGAAAAAAAGGAATAGGATAATATCTTTATCCCAATGAAGTTAATATATACAAGGCCAGCTCACTAATAAAACCATCACATTTGAAATTCGAAATACTATAAAATAATAATAAATCGATGATAAAAATACAAATAGCCTCAAAACCGACAACGCAATAGATGCCGCACCAATAGGAATCCCGTATTTGCATACCTATCTTTCCAATACTATTCAATACAATATCATGAATATATCAAATATTTCCATTGATATAGAATTCAATACCACACAGGTACATAGATATATTGGAAAAATGTAATACGGACTACTATACGTACAGTACTATACGGAATACAGAAAATACTAAGTAGAACACTGATTTGATTATTGTGTTAATCTGTTGACAAATCTTTGTCAATTCCATCGATTGGGAATAAGAGACATAATTTATTGTTTCTTTCCGGGAATCTTGATCTGAACTGGGTAGATAATGATTGATATGTCGGTGTTGTTCAAGTGCCCCGGAGAATTAGATTTTCCGGCAGCGGTTGAGGTTTTTCATAATGATGGGGATGGTAATGAATATGGTGTAAGTTGTTGATCTTGACGAGAGAACTTTATGTTGCTGTGATTTACACAATTCCACAATAATGGGATTCTTTTCTCGTTAATCACCACTTTCGCCTTTGAATTTGGCTTGCTGGCATGAAGCCGTTGTGAAATGGTGGGTTCGCATTGCCTTTGGTAGATATTCCGATAACTTACTCCGCTGATACAATAGCCAATGAAATTGGGTCGTGGTCATTGACGCGCGTATGGCTTGAGAGAAGGATGCTGAACTGTTCAGGGGTCGCTGCAGAGCTGGTTCGACTGATTTCCTGGCTATCATCCAAGTGCAGAATCCAACAAACACCGGCGATTTGTTGAGTCTGCGATATACGGATATATGGTATCTTATAGATACAGTCTCTTGCTACGGCAAGTCTAAATTCGCGCCAAATCTTTGGTAAGGTCGATGATGATATGAATGGAAAGAATTCTTGTTGGAATGAGGTCCGTAACCGTGCAGGAGGGGGACGTTTATGACGTCTTTTTGGGTGCATAATCCTAGGATGATTTTGAACTCAGGCTCATCGGTCATGTTAGTTACGGTGTTGGAATCCAGATAAGATTTCATGTAATGGCCTATAACAAACCGCACATATACTGTGTTGATGCATGAGAAGTTGTTTTCTTAATACCTACCAAGATATTTCCTTCCCAATACCTCCCTTTCATCTTGATTATCGATCATATTGGCAATGGAAGTGGCACAATATTTATCTGCACATATACTGCAAGCTGCGTTGAGTCCTTGGAGTTGTTCTCCGGTCTGCCCACAGAATTGAAGGCCCGAATTATCGGCATCCTCTCAGCAAAGGATGTCATTAACCTCCGTCTCATATCGGGAGCATTTGATGGCGTATCGATTACGATCTATTGCCAGTTTACCGTGGCTAGTGAAAGTTGCCAAACATATTAAGATATACGTTTGGGATTTGGATATGCTGGAATTCGATCATGAAGTTCAGAATGTGAACAAGTATACCAAGATTGAGAGCATGTTCGAGAGTGGGAAGAGAGTCAACGCCTTGTTTGAACATGTTGTTCAGAATAGAATAAGACAGTGTGATCCCGCCATGCTATTTCATTCCCTTGTACAACTTCCTGCTGTCAGAATGTCCATTCTAAAAATCGGAAATCCATTTTATTTGGCATGGAAATATCTGATACGAAAATGGAATCGTGAGCTCTCAGAGACTATTTATCATTCTTATAACACCACATTTCCTATACGACGAGGATGATGCTACTGACTCATCCTTTCGAATTTATACTCGTTTTCTTTATGATATGCAAATCCTTATCCTTATCCAAAGTCCAGGATTTTCGCATTGGTATCAATTCTCTCATCAATGATGACACAACTTACGGACATGCCATACTACTTGGTAAATCTTTGAGTATGTTCATAAAAGATAGCTTTAAACATGACCTTTTGATTTCCGAATGACTCGTTGGAATTGATAAATCAAGATGGATTGTATTCCAATACATTTTCACATCTCGCGTCTTTCCAAATTGAGAAGTTTCCCAAGGGGCATGATTTCTTTCTCGTTCATCAAAATAGATCGAGAGGTTATGTATCTCTTATCTTTTCATATCATGGCTCGTTGAAGCTGCAGAGATTTTAATTACCGGTAGGTGCCAGTGATCAGTAAATCTATGATCAGGATTGGGGGCCCATTACATCTAGCCTCAGTAAGGATAGATTACCTGACGGAAAATTATTTACTTGCTTGACCTAGTACTACTGCGAGTGGAGTTCAAGTTTGGTAAGATCTGAGTCGTTCTTTCTCTTTCTAAACATCTTACGAAAACAATGTCGAACCTGAGGATTTCTTTCTTTCTTTCCATACCTACAGTTCATGTGATTTGGGAAACCGGAGGACCGGAAGCTAGGAGAAATGAGATGCATTTAAAGTGGGTATAGCTCAGGAACTAGTTCCATTGGTATGGATGAGATCATCCCACAAACGTAAAAGATTAGTACGTTCTTTCGTCCTCTTGAGGACACGGTAAAGTCGGAAGTTTTGTATTAAGTGGGAAAGGAATGATATTATTCTTTACTAGCTACCAAGATAAGTGTTTTATACTAGCTAGATGTGGAATTGATTATGTAAAGCTTTACAAGCCGTTCCTTCCTCCACAACACGTAACTATGTATACCTATGGGTACCAAGGGGTAACTTAAAGGAATGCCAACGCTACCTATTCTATGAATCGTAGGTACGAATCATGTACAGGTATAAATTCGATTTCTGTATCAATTGATGGCATTATTATTTATAAAACCTGAGGTGACGCCGGTGGCAAACAATGTCCCGATGGTTACCCGGTAGAATATTACAGTAGTACCAGTATTCCAAGATTTATCTTGACTAATCCTCATAATGAACCTTAATTATCTAGTACTTGTGTACTACTTACTGTACGATATCTCTGATTGGCTTAGTTACTATTAGGTTCTTGAAATCTTGGAAAGCAAGTCGCTAATCTTGTTAGATGTTGAAACCGTTAGAATAGTACTGGAGATCTTTTCCGAGCAGCCGATGCGCCTCTCCTATTTCGCCTAGATCCATACCTTGAGCCCAACACCGCCAATCTTACCTACTTACTTAGGTAATATCCACCTTCCAATTGGCCTAATTAGGTTGTATTGTAGTAAATCAGAGGCCCGGAACTGTCTAGTAGGTAGGTACTACTGGGAGTTCTTAATAGTGGCTGTATATAAGTCCACCCATACCCAGTATTTCATGAGTCGTTCCTCCCCACATACAAAACTCCCAACCTTTCACTGCCTACCTTACAACCTACCTTACAACCTACCTTACAACCTACCTTACAGCCTACCTTACAGCCTACCTTACAACCTATCTTACTACCTACCTTACTACCTACCTTACTACCTACCTTACTACCTACCTTACTACCTACCTTACTACCTACCTTACTACCTACCTTACTACCTCCTCTCAGCACATGAAAGAAAGATGTCTAACTCCAATTCAACTAGACAGTTGGTCTTTCCAGGTAGAAACATACCAAACGAAATCTGCCTCTATTTTTTCAAATTTGTCGATAGAGAGACCATCCAGGATGCCAGGTTGGTAAGCAAAAGTTGGAACGAAGCTGCCACCGAGTCCTTTTTTACAGCAAGTGGCTTCTCGATGTCGCCAGTCGAGGATGATATAAGAAGATTGGAAGCAGCTAGCCAAACTCTTATGTTGAAGTCGATTAGCCACATGGACTTCGACTTTGGTCGTGTGAATAATCGAATCTTAGCATTGTGGATCTTGAATACCACTCCAGTCGCCGAGCTCAAGAGGATATACAAAAAGTATAGAAGAGGCTGGATGCTTACATCGCTTGCGGAAGCCACCGAGAGGTATCGACGTTACTGCAAGGGGGCCGAATTCGATAAAGCATTGTCACCTCTCAGACAACTGGAATCAATCACTGTTGCATTTCCAGAAAGTGATCTTGATCTTGACCATGCTTCGATCCCACCCCAGTATGTTGAGTTTTTGGATGACCCACGAATGACAATATATACAAAGGAACAGTGGAAGCGCTTGCCTTCGAAGAAGTTTAGGGAGTTTCTCGACACACTCTGTCGTTTGCCGTATTCAATCTCGCTAAAACACCTTTGTATAGAGTCATTTCCCATTGACTCATTGAGTCGTTGGGATCGAATGGCAGATAAGGCTATAGATACTTCCGCGGGATTCTCACTAGTTCTCCGAAACCTCCAATCTGTTTCTTTGGGGATTTCTTCTTGTATTCCCAATGGGCCTTGTAAAACTTCTTGTCTTCCTTCTTTATGCGATCATTATTTACCCCCGACAAAAATGGCTGCCTGGAATTTAAGCGTCACCAATACACTTGCCAATTGTCTCCTTTCGATGAAGCATCTAACCAGTATCAATTTGACCTGGCAGATTTCTGGATGCGATGAGCTTCATGGGTGTTTACCTCCTGACAATGCGGCAGCATTACTGGAGCAGTGGAACGACGTGTTTTTCAAGAATACATGGCCGGCACTGATGATTTTACGGATATCAGAATTTGAGGTCCCGACACCCACTCTCCTCAAATTTCTCTCATCGCACAAGAAGACCCTTAAACGGCTACATCTCGGCAGAAATTGCCGCCTTGCGCGAATAGAAAAAGGTCGAGAGTGGATATTTGACATTTTACGAACGGAGCTTTCTCTTGAAATGTTTGAGTATTATTTCGATCACACGCTGCCCGCCATTTATGACGAAGAATGGAACCGTACAGAGGATGGCTCGCCGTTTTCTTTGTACATTGAATCATACGTTGTGGGAAAGACCAATCGTTCGCAGCTATATAATCAATGGAGCGGATTATTGGAGTCTGGGGTTGTACTACCTGAATGGTTGGAAGTCCGGTTCCGTTGGACGGCACATCACCTACAAAGGGTCCTCAGATTCGCTGAGATAGAGTCGCAAACCACTTATGATTTGAATTTTCCACAACTTGGGCAGAAAAAATGCATCGAGAACCCAGGCCGGATCCAACATACATCGGGTCCATGGGGCAAGAAACGATAATCAACGGCGAGGTCAAAGGCCAGGGAAACATTATCGGCGCAACTAGCAAGAAAAAATGGGATGAATGGCAAAGGGGAAGAATGAAGAGATATTTACAGAGGAAACTACCCTCAAGTGTTATGATGGGGGGAAGAAGGGAGCGAGTGTGAATATTAAGATTGTGCGACATGATATCGAATAATAATGGGATTCACTTATTGGATTTGGATTTGGATTTAGATTTTAGATTTTTGATTTTAGAATCGTATATTGATATTGATATTATAATGGAGCGAGCGGATATCATCTAGTATAGTACATTTAAAAAAAAAAATTAACCAATCTTCATGATATATATCCTGAACTTATTTCTATCTTGTGAAGTGAACTCATCTGTCATGATTTGTTTCAACGTGATTCCCTTGTAATAAATAATCATGATTGCAACTGTCGTCTCTTCATAACATCATCAACAACCTGTTCTAACCACCAAGCATGAATCCTCGCATCGCCCGTTAATTCTGGATGAAAGGATGTTCCAAATACATTTGCTTGACGTACTGCTACTATATCGCCGGCTTCTGCATCGAGTTTTTCTTTAGTTGAGGAGTCTGGGATAGAAGCTGTGCGGCCAGGGAGTGTGGCTAAGATTTCTACGGGGGCGTTAAGGATGGCATCGACATTGGGAATGGAGTTTTGATCGATGGGTCGAGAGGGTGCGATGACTGTGGAATCAATTTTGGATTCGGCTTCTTGTGGTCCAGGTAGGTGGGGGAGAATCTTCTCGACGATGGGGGCTCGGATGAAGATTGCGCGGAAGGGGGCGGGTTTCTCCTCGGTTTCCTTTTCTGATGAGGAAGGGGAAGTAGGATTTAGGGTTGATGTTGATGTTGAGGAAAAAGGGTTAAGGGATGAAAGGAATGTGAGATCCAAATCAGCCGAGAAAGATTCTACCTGTCGACCGAAATGATTTCGATTGACTCGAACATCCAGACCACCGATTAATTCTTGGCCGCCGGCTTTGGTACGGTTGGCGGATTCAGAGAGGAGGATTAAACCGGCGCAGGTTCCCCATGTGGGATGACGATGGAGTCTGGTTGGGTTCTTAGGATGATTTCTAGAGAAAGGGAGGGAATTGAAATGCTCCTTTGAGGGTTCACGAGAAATATGTAAGGATGACTCACTTGACGAAATCTCTCAAAGGTTCAAGAAGACCTGATCGTTGAGCAACGAGTGAAATAGCGGTACTTTCGCCACCAGGTATAATGAGTGCATCACAGGAATTAAGTTCGGGTTCATTTCGTACTTCTATGAAGTTATATTTTATATCAAAGTCATGTGTTTGATGGGATGTGGTTTTGATTTTGGTGGCAAGGATTTGACTGGCGGAGCGGAGGAGTTGAATATGCTCATTGAAAGCACCTTGAAGAGCTAAAACTCCAATGGTTATTGTGAATGGTGAAGAGTTTGCCATATTATTAAGCATGTGAACGGACGACTGAATAGGGAAATAATGAAGATATAGAAAAATATAATCTTCGCATTCACATGATAATTTTTTGATATCAATCAATTGAGGTCAATGATGCCAAGAAATGATAATTCTATAATCACATCCGATGCCGAAGAAAACCCTTGTAATTCCGTACCCCAAAGAGAGCTAGCAAGATCACCCGAACAACCTTATTTATAATTGAACCAATAGGATTGAGATCATGTAAAACCAATGAAAATCCATCCTCAACCATTTCTTACCCTTCACTTAAACTAAACTTCACACTTATCTTTCTTTCCCCCCCCTCATTTTCTGTAGTACAAAATACCTTGGTTGATTATCTTATGTCACTCTACTTCCCTCCTTGAGAGGGTCATTTGAATAACCGACCGACCAATCGTTATAAAATTATTATAGCTTTTGCAAAGCTTACCGTACCAACCACAGTGAAAGCTCTCCAGCTTCTATCCTCTAAAATAACTTTACATCTGGATAATCATCATGATGTTCGCTCTACTTTCCTACGCTGCAAACCTCTCAATAATCTATACCGCCCTCACTCTATCCCTCTATATGCTCTCCCCCATAATTCCCCTCGCCGGCTTCTTTGCCCGCCTCCTCGCCGGTTACGTATCCCTCGTCATCTGCGCTTGTTATGGCGTCTTCATTTCCATCCTTCTACGCCTCGTAGGGAATTATCGCATATCCCAATGGGCCGTCGCCCGCTCCTTCAAATACATGATGTGGTTCACAACCGGCGTAACATTTGTCGTCGAAGATCCCAATAATTATCTAGGAACCACGCGTCCTGCAGTCTTCATAGGAAATCATCAAACCGAACTCGATGTACTTATGCTGGGCTGTATATTTCCTCAATATTGTTCTGTGACTGCGAAGAAGAGTTTGAAGAATGTGCCATTCTTAGGGTGGTTTATGAGTTTGAGTGGGACAGTGTTTATTGATCGAGGTAATGCGAAGGATGCGCGACAGGCAATGGCAGGAGCGGCAACGGAGATTAGGGAGGAGAAACAAAGTGTTTATATGTTTCCCGAAGGAACTAGGAGTTATGCCAAAGACCCGACGTTGTTGCCATTTAAGAAGGGAGCGTTTCATTTGGCGGTCCAGGCCGGAGTACCGATTGTGCCAGTTGTGGTGGCTTGTTATAGTGATGTGTTACATGTGCAGAGTTGGAGGTTTAGGTCGGGGAAGATACCAATCAAGGGTAGGTTTTCTCTGTCTTTCTCTCTCTCTTAGGCGGGCTGATATGTGAGAGGGCTGGGACTAATCTTGGGATATTGTAGTACTGAAACCAATCGAGACGAAAAACCTTACATCTGCGGATGTTGAAGATCTGGCGAGAGATACAAGAGAATTGATGTTGAAGGAGCTAGTTGCATTGACTTCGAGAAAAGAAGGAAAACCAATAGCTATGCCGGCACAAAATTCAGATGGGGTTGTGAAAGCCACTGGTACGGAAGCACAAGTGGAACACCACATACTATGAGATCTTTGGCATTATGCATGGAAAGACCATGTATTAGAGACAGATGGGTACGAAACCGGATAATTTGCACGGGGGAGGGGAAGTACAAGAAAAACGAATGGTTTGCATGGAAAAGGGACATGGAAAATGGAGAAAGAAGTCATGGAAGAAGCTTTGGAACTTGAGATATTATAATAAGTCAGGGACAAAGGATATCTCAACCCCTTCGTTCAGTTATGAAGAACACAAGATGATCTTACATGACTTGGGAGTAAGTATATGGGCATGGCATACGAATGCGAGATTTCGAATCATGGTGCTAGATACCCGGTAAAGTTGGAACTTTTACCTGAGGAATGGAAATTATTACGATATTTCATGCAACTGTGTGGTATGGTTTATTTTGCATGGGTTCTTGGGTGTTTGACTTGTTATATGTGGACTGGAGTCGAGTTTTAATATCCGCAGCGGTATTTCAAGTGAGGTTCTCCTGGCCGACCTTTCGTCATCTCTCCTCTCTCATCCTTTCATTGTCTCTCATCTTTTCCCCATTGATCTCTCACCCTCTCATTTACACCACCTTATCCCTCAAGAAGTCACCCAGATTCATCGGCACACCATGCCAACGCAGCATCTTCTCCTCGCATTTTCTTTTTCTGGGCTGAGCACCCTCGAAATGATTCTGCTTGCGCTTCTCATTTCTCTCACATTTTGATCATCTTTTATATATACCACATAAAGCTTTTGTTCTTCGCTACCTACTCATCTATTGCTGAATCGTGTTTTTCTTGTGCATATGTAGATAGATACTTGTCTACCTACTTTTATTAATACTGAGGTTCTTGACTTATATTGGGATATGAGATGTGAGATATGAGATACGAGATACTGGAATGAAAATGCGAGGTGCGGATTTATATGAGTGGAAGTTTGGGTTATGGTGAAGTTGGATATTTTTGGTCAAGGTGGGAATACAAGGAGGTTTGGGTATGTATATGGGGGATGGGGGCAAGCCCCCAAACCCCCTTGGCTCGCTATGCTCGGATATCGTTTTCTTACATGGCAGTGGACCCCGGAGGATTTTGGAGGGGTTTATGGAGGAATGGTGGGGGTGGAAATCGCTCAGCTGGCGTGTACCAACATCACCCCTATCCCGGACTGCTTCTTCCCAGCTATTAACGTCTCTACCTTTGTATTATGGTATAACGGCCATAAATGTGTCATACTGTTGGTAATGAGTGCGCGGTAATCTCATGTGGCAAAGAAAGGAAAGACTATATATTCGGTTGGTAATTACTGCAATGGTTTATAATCAGGTAGGAATCCACCGTGATCAAGGTGAGAGGCTTGGACATCCCGCGAAAATAGTAATCATAAGACCCAAAGTACTTTTAGCTCTAGACTAAACTATATTATACTAGAGCAGTCCCCCAATTTGCTCTATCTATTCTAGCAATTTGACCCGTCAACAATGTGCTAGTTTTTCTCTCGTACACCCTCGGAAAATAGTAACTCTAGTTCTAAACCGAACTCTATTATGGTAAAGTAATCCCTCAATACCCTCCGCATATTCCATTGATTTGATGAATGTGTCAAGTTACACAAAACACCTTGACGAATTTCTTCTCTGTATAGAGAAACCTCGATACTAGAATAATCGCCGACCCCGCGAGGCACATGACACCGCCGAAGATCTTTACGTCCAACCAGCCATTGACCGAATTTTGCAGGATGGCTCCACCTATAGGCGCCATGGTGAGGGCGGGGGTCGCGATAGCAAGGAAGGCTACACCTAGCCGATAGCCGATCTCTGGCAGGGGAGAAATCGAAACGCGAAAGGCGCCGGAAAGACCTATAAATACCCCTGACGCGAAGCCGATGGCAATGGAGGGGTGCTTGGCAGGGATCCAAATTGTGAATTCAGAGATTTCGGAAAGGGTACTCGGCGCCATAACCTGCTGCTAGACGGCCGAAGAGACTGGGGGTATAACAGTTGGCATTCAACGGGATTTGAGGGGGCTTGTAGCAGGGCTGGATCGACACTTACCTTGCGGCGTTGAAGATGGACACCAAGTATTGAGACATCTCCTCTGACATGTGCGCCTCTTGAAACCCCTGCACAGCCATGTAGTCAATGGGGATGAAAATACCATAGGTCAAAAAGAAATTGCCCAACAATAGCATGACAAACGGGAGCTCTTTGAAGGGTGCCACGTAGCGGCCAGCGGCCATTTTATTTGGCACAGGCTTTGTTCTAGGGCGGACTGTGAGGATTGCAATTATCTGCAAACCGAGGATGAGAAAGGCCGCAGTCCTCATGACCCAGGGGTATCCGTTGCTCTTGATCATGCGACTAATCATGATGGGAAAGATCACGCCGCCGATTGATGAGCCTTTCACCATGATGCCCATAGCTGCTCCGCGCTTCTTGGGAAACCAGGTTGAGATGCAGGCGAGCGCTTCATGGCACAAGACCCAGTCAGCATAGAACACTCAAGGAAGGGGGAAGAAGGTTAAACTTGCCAGGCGTGTATAAACATGCAACTCCGATGGCACTACACACTCCCTGGGATAAAACGAACTGATAGTATGTCTTCGCCAATGACGCCATCATCAGCCCAAACATGTGGAAAATCGTCCCGTCAATGATGAGCGGCTTCGGCCCGTAGTTGTCGAATATTATGCCAACGACAGGACCCAAGGCAAATAGGAAGAATATTTGAAGGGAAGGAATCCAAGCAATGGTACTGCTGGAGTAGTCTTTCAAAGGTCCAACCTCGTAATACTGCTGGAAGCTGCCCACTCCTGGTAGAAGAGATTGCTATTAGTTCATCGAGTCGCTATAGGATGTCACGTAGCGGGAACCCAGGAGAGCACTGGAAAGAGGAAAAATGCGTGCTGTTGATCCAGCCCGGGCTGGAGAAAGAACAACACCACGGTCCTAGGACTACCAGCCATGCAGCAGCGCCGACATCTGGAGGTCCAGCGTCTTCCAATTCCGTGGCTTTGACCGGCTTGTTGTTGGGAATTGGTCCTCTGATGCCTTCGTGGCTCTGCTCAGTCTCGCCATTGGGATGAGATTCTGGTTGTTCGGCCTTCTCGGGGTCGATCTTCAAGTCGTGCATGAGAGTGTTTTCGGCGTTGCCTATACTAGCCATGGCTAAGACAAGTAGGCTGGTCACAGCAGCTGTGGCGATCCGTGGAATATTCACGTATCAAAGTATCGTGATCGATTTGTGACCTAAAGAGAGTGATCTGAAGCTGAGAGGAAATGGAAGAAATGGAAGAGTTTTGGCAAAGCGGAATCAAATCGGTGGGTGGTGAACTTCAAGTATTAATTATGAAACGAGGATTCAATCAATCTCCGACCCGAGTCTACAAGCAGAGTTTGGAGCGGAATCTCTAAACGGAGGTTCATATTTCCAATTCTTAGACCATTCTTTTCGCCTTTGGGCCTCTTTGGTTGACCTCAACATCACCACTTCCGTCAGGTTGCATATCCGAGGAAAGAAAGATGAACCCTTCGATACCCCGACTTCTATCTATATATTTGTGCAAATGTCACATTCTCCCTCTAAAATTTGCTGCTACGAGTAGCATTGACTATCCTAAGATATTCGAACTTGTTGAAATCTACACTGATAGATCTCATATCCATCAAAATCTACTCGGGTATTTATAGGTGAAAACTAACTCAAGCCCTTGTCAGATGATTTAATTCGAAATATATTTGAGATTTCAAAAATAACCCAAACTTTCGAGATTAAACCTTTATCCATATTCTGAACGTAACAACTTTTCTCTCGTCATACCCACAACTATACTTAACTGGAGTGTGCCTAAGAATCTTTTGGTCATCTCAAATAATCTCCAAATCGTTCTTCTGAGGAGGGCCCAGATCGATAGCCGGGGTTTGAAATGGGAATATCAAGACTCTCGTAGATTGATGGCCCTTAATTTCAAGCAAAGTGAAAATTGAAGGTCCAATAGGTCTTCAAAATGATATACTTTTGGGTGTAGGTAGATAAGTATTAACATAACTCCATATCTTCTTGTGCGGAAATGTTACTGCCAAATTTAGGCCTATCATTCTGGGAGATTGATAGAGTTGTAGTAGAATGGGTCAGGAAAAAGAGACCTGGGATATTGGGGGCAAGATGAAGGAGGGTAAGATGATTTTGAAACCATTTTGAGATTAATTCCTATTCTTGATCTAATCGCCGCTTAAAAATGTATAGGGCATCATGATGAAAGAGATCTTCTAGACCAGAACGAAGAAGTTATGCCTCGAGCTTCTGCTGACTAAGGCAGTTTAATTCTATTCAGAGCTCTCAATTGCTATCAGCTAGCTTAGCAAGAGCCGTTAACACTTATAATTTGGTTAAAAATTAATTCAATTAAAGTAATGGCAATGAAATATTAAAAGTGACTTATTAATTGATTGATAATTGGAATTTATGGGCGATCCAGAAATAATTATTATATCGAATATATATTCATTTATTAATATTCCAGCTCTCTGATTCGACAATTTTTCCAAAGCTCAAAGCTTCATTTAATCCTATTGCATCCACGACCACATCAAACCAAACACACCACGAACATCAAAACTTCAGTATTGCAATCCACAAATAGCGATCAGGACAGGTTCAAACATATCAAAACAATATCTAGCAAGGAAAACATCATGTCTCACCTTCGCAATGCCACCTTCCTTCGACCCCGCCCCTCAATCCACGAAATCGCAAGATCGATTCTTGCCCCGCGTTCGAATTTCTCAACACATTGTGCGAACATGAGGCGGATTTCAGAGAAGACCAAATCTTTGCGATATGCAAATGCAGCGCCACTATCCTGTCAATCACAGCCTATCTACCTACGCCCTTCACAATCCCACAGCTATTCACGAAGACCCTCCTCATTTTCCATTCCCTCGACACCACAATCCTCGTCTTCCGCGCACTCACATTCTCACCCTCCAAAAACTCACGATAGAGGACCCCAGTCACAAGAATCCACACAGACGGATTTTGGCTCAATGGATGTCCTGGGTAATACGCCAAGTCCGAGTACGAGTATCGATGCATGTTTGAGTGATGGGTTTCATTTGAATAGTGGGCTGAAGATTGGTGGGGATGGCAAGTTTATTGAGGGGAAGGGATGGACGAGGGGGAGTGGGGTGTTGCTTGTTGGGGGAGAGGCGTTTGAGTGGAGACCTTGGGTTGATGGGGAGAGCGGAGAGGGCGAGAAGGGCTTGGTTAATGGGAAGGGTCAGTTTGACGTTGGGGATGAGGCTTGGGGGGTTTTGGGGTGTGTTTGGCCTAGGCCTGGTAAGTTTCTTGTGGACTTGACAATATTCTAACAAATACAATTTCTAACACACTCAATCATAGATCTTCTAATCCTAGGCCTAGGCAAAGAAATGCGACCCATCTCCCCCAAAACCCGAGCATTTATTAATGGATTGGGTATCCGAATAGAAGTAGCAGATACAAGGAACGCGGCGGCGCAATTCAACCTATTGGCGACAGAAAGAGGAGTTGGAAGTGTGGCAGCGGCATTGGTACCTGTTGGACGGTAGATGGGTGAAGGGCAATTGGGAAGGAAAGCATCAAAATTGTGCAGTATAATGACATTGGGGACCTGAGGATAAGGCAATGGGAAAATATCTATACACTGCGAAGCTACGGCTTCGAGAATTCACAAACAAGTACGGTGCGGTTAGTGGAAGAATCTCAGACGAGCAGGCAATATAGCCAGAAACCTCCCGGCTTGGGAACATATATAACAGGCATGAAAGCATCACTAATCATAACCATAAAGATGGATAGCAGAACCATGTGAGATATGATGTATGTACATCGCAGGACAGCAAAGCACAACACTGCAGTTTAGGCATGCCAATAGTGTTCGATCTTTTACAAGAGGAGGATCAGGCGATGCGGGGTGTCGATATATGTCACGGTTAGATCTTGCATGCGAAATAAAACTTGGATTCTAGGTTAAGACCTACGTAGGTATTCAAGTATAGTTTATAGAATCAGTCTACTATTCATAAAAATACTACCTTTACAAGGTAGGTAGGTACCTAGGTATATATACCTACAACGAATCATTCATTCCATATTCTACATTCTATATTCCATATTCTATATTTCATTTACCTATCTACTCGAGTACATGAAGATCCATCCATCCTCTAGCTACCTCCCTAGCTACCCAATAAACCACAATAAAAAAAGATAAAATTACTTGTCCCTTGTTTCTAAAAGTCTTGACTTGGATGTCGTGGCTTTATGTTTGTAGCCTACGTATTTAGAATCTACGGGAATCTTTCCAGTTATTGCATTTTATTGATATGCATGTTCCGGTTTTTGTTTTGGGATGGTTTTGGGATGGGATGGGTGGTTTTTTTCTAGGAATTGGAAAGGGGAGAGGGGAAAGGGGAGAGAAGGGGGGATTCGTTGGTGAGGAAGGTAGGTTACTGTAGAAGATTTACTTCTTTGGGGGTTTAGATTAGATTAGATTAGAGGTTTGAGGATAGGAAGAGGGGAGAGAGGTGGATTCCGGATACCTACAGGTTTGTATTCCCGATTCCCGATTTCGATATTGGGAACTTGGGCAATGAATGATGGATGACAGCGTAATTAGGTTAGGTACCATTTGATAGGAAATGATATGTTTTATTGTTTAGAGTAGGTAATGATAGGTTGAATTTGGTTAAGGTTAGGGTTAGTTGAGTAGGTGAAGCTGGTGAACCTGATGAACCTATAGGTAGGTTTAACTAGAATGGAGTAGAGTAGAGAAGAGAGATCAGAGTGATATACCGGATCGGGTGTATTATAATTCTATGGTCCTATGGATTCTGATGGGTTAATCTAGGTAGATAGGTGGGTAGATATTTAACTGATTATAGGATGGGATATAACATGATATAATACAAGACAACATGAAAAAAAAACAATCTCATAACCTCAGGTAATGTAATTCAAATTATAGTTATGGATATAGATATAGACGTTATATCTCGTAAAGTTCATTTAGGTTAAATGAGGTAAATAGGTAGGTAGTACAAAAATATCTACTCTATAATATATCAATATACCAAGTTATCAGACATCAAATCCCACCGATCGCAACATACATTAACGAAATCCTCTCATTCATTCATTACTACCCCATACCATACTGCAATCTTCTCCACGTCAGGATTTATATAATATCGTCGATAATCCGAGTTAGAAACTATATATCGATATGAATCTAATGTTTTTAAGACTCGATTAGATTATATGGATACCTAGGTACAAAGAAGATAGAATAGAAAAGATATGATCATTAATGTAACACAATACACCAGTAGAATAGTCTAGCCAACAATTCCAACCGCGCTTGGAGGTGGATGGTAGTCTACATATTATAATCAGAACGATACCTGTCGGTATATATTGATCCAGAGTGGCTGGGAGGAAGTTTCCAGTCAAGTATGATGATTTTATCCCAATTTTATCCACTATCTAATCCTAGTTTTATTCCCCTGGGCTTGGGGATTAGTTAACGTCGTGCTAGCCACCTAGCAGTATTGTATTATATTGACCTGGAGCGAGAGAAGAAATAAATCGACAGAGGAGTTTAAATCCCTAGGGTATATCCGAATCTAGTACATATTTCATATGATATATTGGCAAGACTCGGAGTGTCTAGGAATATGCGAGATATATATACATCTATAGATAGGTAGTAGGAGGTATGAAAGAACTCAACGAGTATGCATGTATATATGTATATCAGAAGAGGCGGGGAGATTGGAAGTAGGTACTGAAGCTAGACTTTTTAAAGGCTTTTTAGATGTATAAAGTTCAGAAAAATTGTTGTGCATATAGATGCAACGAAAGATAGTTTTGGGAGTCGATATTCTCGTGTATCCGTTTCGTGGGGTGTTTTGGGAAGACTATTGGGGATAGGATACTACTCTATTGTAGTTATATGATATGGAATATCTCGGCGAGTATATGAAATAGAGGAGGGAGAGCTTGAGTATTAAAACTAGGGTTGCAAAGATATTCATATAGAAGTCCCGGAAATTGTTGTGCATACCTGGGTACTGCAACAAAAAGTATTTGGCGAAAGTTGATAAAGTAGATGGGATGAAAAAGTATTGAGTGTTCAAGTTATAAATACATATTCGCGAGGACCCGTCTAAAGATTTGGGAACAAGCTGAGGTCATTGTCTGACTCGCAGCGGCGATATGTTAATTCGAGAGGAGCTTCGCTCCACAAGGAAAATTGACTCTCAAATGAATGATTCCCAATTTGCCCTGCGCTTATCTACTACTGCAACTAACAGTCGTAGTGGTATCGTGACCTCCCGTTCTTTGATCCTCTCGGCTGTTACGAAATAAGGTAACCTTATGATACACAAAAAGCAAGAATGATAAGCAGATTGATCGGAAGGAAAGCTCTCCTCGGACAATATGTGCCATACCTGTACATGTATATTCTACGAGATGATACTAAGGGCTTACTCTTGTGGAACCGGACCGGATAATCCCCCAACTCTTGAAGATCAATCATATTCTACGGTATATAGAACCGGACGGCGAGAATGAAACCCCACTTAGGGTGGTAGTAATACCGGTACAGAGATCATCTCTTGAATTTGAAAATCAGAAATCAGAAATCAGAAACGAAAGGAATGATAAGATAACGTTACTCCCGCGAATCTTGCTTGTTGAACTTTCTATGGATCTGGTGCGATCGGAGGATCTTTGTACTCCAGCTCTAATCTCAGATGGTCTCGAACTTTAAACCAACGGGTTACAAAAGAAGCCTTCAAGGAATCATTGGTGGATGTCATCTCCCATGAAGGTTGGTGATTGGGCTAGGTCTTCGTCACCCTGTAGATTTTGTACCAGGAGAATCCGTCGGTGTGGTCTGATTATTTGGAAGCTTGAAAGAGTATGAGGACGTCTTGGTGGTTAGAAACTTGAGGCGATAATGCCAAGTAATCATCTAGTACTCGAGTAGACAAATGAAAGTTAAGTCTGGTGAACATCAGACTGCACGCCTAACCTAACATATGCAATTTCTTCATTTCTTTTTCGTTTTGTGACCAATAATGTATGCATATGCCGGCAGTAATGTATACCTAATGTATTGAAAAAGATGCAATGAAGAAAATGAAGGAAAGGGATAATTTTCAATTCGTTGATACTGAAAATTCTAATTAGCCAATATGTGAAGTTCGTTGTAGATATGTACCTCGATTTTACCGGCAGAGTGGCCTTGGTGTTTGATAGGTCCCAAGGTATTGAACCGTGGGGGGTAGGGTAGGCGGTCGTTTTGCCCTTTTTAGTCTTGTTCATGCGAGTTCCCATCATTTTGATCTCTAATCTGGTTACACAACATGATGGACTCGATGGACTCGATGTCGACTTGTGTAAACCATGCACAGTATAAGTATATGATTGAGATCAAAATGCTCTCGGCGGCGGTAGACTGACCGAGAGCAGAAACCTAAAAGTTTGTTGATAAAGACCTAGCTTCAAAGATACGATAGGTATCAATACCTAGTATCACGGTCTTGTCGCATATGATTAATTAGAAAACCGCAAACCGGGCTGGTGGCAGCACTCCCGTTTGATACCTATGTTGTACAGTACCGGTATGGAATTCATGCCGGGGTAAGACATGGTATTTTGGTTGATTGATGAAATCTCTGTTTCTGTGGTTGTACCGAATCGCAGAGATTTTTCTTCATATGTACAATATCAATACATATCAATGTCGACGCATCAATAGATGGCATAGGTGCCACAGGAATAACCCCAATTCGGACATTTTGCTCTAATATAATCCGGTACTGGTAGGTACCTAGCAAGGTAGGTGAGGGGTTCATCGATGGATGGATCTAATGCATGGAGGGGAAAAAGAGGCGAATAAGGCAAAAGGATGACAGCAAGGATCTAAAGAAGGTTTTCGACGAGGCGACCAAATCCTATCAAGGATTCAAGGGTCTATCCAACCAGTAGGGTTAAAGAAGACCTCGAATCTTGACAACACCATACAAGGGATAGTCCATGATATTCACCGCCGTCCACCGCCATATCATGTTTTGGAAGTGATGCTCCCTTGTATTCGTGGTGCTGTTGGTGCTAGGGATTTTTTATGGCTGCTGATTGATGGCTGATAGGGGTGGGTTGACAGAATGATACGATAGAATGGCGGAATGGGGGGAGGGGGGGGGATTGGCGGACGAACAAGAATCGCTGACGTTGTTGTATCATGGTGTGTGTATGTGTATGTGTATGTGGTGGTGTATCGTGTGTATCGTGTATCGAGTATTGAGTATCGAGTATCGAGTATCTAGTATTGTGTATCGAGTACTGTGTGTATTGTGTGTATTGTGTATCGTAGTGAGAATCACGAAGTTTGAAACAAATGAAACAGCATACACTCTTCCATGAGGTACAAACAAGTACCTCTAGGTATTGTAACTTTACCAATGCAAATGATTCAATACCCGATACACTTTACCATACATATACATAATACCTAGGGAGGTAGGTACAGTACCTAGTGGTAGTATTGTAATCCAATCCATTGAAACCGTTTGTTGAAGAAAACAAATATATCAACGTCCATATTGACAGACATATATATATACATATATATATACCATATTTATTACTATTTACATAATAATCTTCCGATAGGTTCAACAATTGTTACCTAAACATCAAAGACAGACTCGATGACTCGATAATATAGAATCTTCCAAGTTCCTTCCTTCTTTATCGTTAAAATTGACAGGGTCCCTTACTTTATCCTGGATTATAATAGTATCCGCTCGTAAGGGTTATAATTCCATAATTCCCAAATAACTTCTTCCTCCTTTCCCCCCTTCCCCCAACCTTCCTACCTCTCAAACCTTCTTTGTGAAGTTCATCGCCATTTTGAAGTTTCCATTGCTTTCTGAATTCCTTCATTCAGCTTCTCAACCCAAGACAGCCCCAACTGCGCGCCCTTACCTGGCTGGCTGAATGAGCTGTTCTGGAACCACTCAAAGCTCAATTCGAAAGCGTTTGACAAGACCAACAAATCCAATTCTACTACATAGACAAAAAATCCTCCTTCCTTCATCTTCACAAAGACCGACAATCAGTCCCTCGATAAAACATCTGCCATCAAAACCGCAACCATCACCATCCCATAATCGATACATTCATTCCCTTTACTTGAATACCCCGATCAACGGTCTAACACGGAAACCTATCTTCCTATCAACTTTCGCACAGACCTTGGACCCATATCCATTCTTCACTGGACCGAAATCTAAGATCAGACTAGGCGGGGCTAAACAACACCATTACTCTCATTCACCCTTCGCAGATCACCATAAGAAGTTGATATTTCGAAATATCGATTCCTATTCTTCACAATCCTTAAACTCTCTTCAATTCTGCTCACGGTCCCATTCGACCTTGACCGAAAATATGTCGAATTTACCTCAACCAAAGAGCTCAGAAGCTCCCGATAGTCCTTTGAGAGAACAGAGAGTACATCACAGACTTGTTGAAAGACTCACCGATCGACTCGAAACCCCCAGCTTAGATGATCGTTCTTATCGAGTCATCAAACTTCCCAATCAACTGGAGGTGTTACTCGTTCATGATGCTGAAACAGACAAGGCCTCCGCTGCTATGGACGTCAATGTGGGAAATTTCAGTGACCCTGAAGATTTCCCTGGTATGGCGCATGCTGTAGAGGTAAAGATGATGCTTTTCAATGCTTATGGAAGTTCTGCTGACATATACTTTCTTTCCAGCATCTACTTTTCATGGGAACCAAAAAGGTATTGTATACCTTTGTCTGGAGATTTGGCGCACTTTCGCACAACTTCCACGTTGATTGATACCCAATAAATACTGACAAGTTGCATAGTATCCTATAGAAAATGCCTATTCACAATACCTTTCTTCAAATTCCGGAAGTTCCAATGCATACACCGGTGCCACATCTACAAATTACTACTTTGAGGTTGCTGCAAAATCTGGGGAAGATGGAGAATCGGAAGATGCAAACCCCTCGCCTTTGTATGGTGCTTTAGATCGATTTGCGCAATTTTTCATAGATCCCCTCTTCCTTGATTCGACTTTGGACCGAGAATTAAAGGCCGTGGACTCTGAGAACAAAAAAAATCTCCAAAGTGATCAATGGAGATTGCATCAATTGGATAAATCATTATCGAATCCAAAGCATCCTTACTGTCATTTTTCGACAGGAAATCTGGAGGTTTTGAAGATACAGCCAGAATCGCGGGGTATAAATGTTCGAGAAAAGTTTATGGAATTCCATGAGAAACACTACTCTGCGAATCGTATGAAGCTAGTGATATTGGGACGGGAGCCATTGGATAAATTGGAATCCTGGGCGGCTGATCTTTTCGCCGGAGTACGAAATAAAGATCTTCCACAAAATCGGTGGGAGAATGAGCGGCCTTATGGCCCAGAACAACTTTCCACTCAATGTTTCGCGAAACCGGTTATGGATTCCCGAACTTTGGAAATCTCCATCCCCTTCATCGATGAAGAATTACTATTCGAATCGCAACCAAGTCGATATTTGACACATCTCATTGGCCATGAAGGACCGGGTAGTATTATGGCTTATATCAAGTCAAAGGGCTGGGCAAATGCTTTAAGTGCAGGTAAGTTTATTTTTCCTTTCACATAGTCTTCCTCCACGGCAGTGGTTCTCAGAGAGCCAGCGGAGCGTCATTTCACGAATTGATTAATTGTATTATTATGGGGGCGAGCCCCCAAACCCCCATGGCTCGCTGCGCTCGAATTGTTTCTTTCTACGGGTGGATCATGCGAACCTCGAATCCTTTCACAACCCCAAACGCATACTGATTCTTTTAGGTGTTTATCCAATATGTCCTGGAACACCTGGCTTATTCAGTTGCCAGATACGTTTGACCGAAGATGGATTAAAGAATTACAAGGAAGTTGTCAAAGTCTTCTTTCAGTACATTGCATTACTCAAAGATACACCCCCGCAAGAATGGATCTTTGATGAGCAGAAAGGCTTGGCCGATGTTGATTTCAAATTCAAACAAAAGACTCCAGCCAGTCGATTCACCAGTAAAATCAGTGCCGTCATGCAAACACCACTGCCCAGAGAGTGGTTACTCAGTGGTAATAGCAGGCTTCGAAAGTTTGATGGAGAGAAGATATCCGCCGGACTTGATTGCCTAAGAGCTGACAATTTCCGCATGGCAATTTCTTCCCAAACTTTCCCTGGTGACTGGGATTCAAAGGAAAAGTGGTATGGCACAGAGTACAAATACGAGAAGATTCCAGTGGATTTGCTAGAAGAAATTAAGAAGGCGGCTTCCAGCCAAAAAGGAGAAAGACTTCCGGAATTACATCTACCCCATGTAAATCAATTCATCCCAACTAAACTCGAGGTTGAAAAGAGGGAGGTTCAGACACCTGCCATTTCTCCTAAGTTGATCAGGAATGATGACTCGGTTAGAACGTGGTTTAAGAAAGGTCAGTGAAATCACCCTCCGGTAAGGGAATATAGAGCTAATTCCTTGATAGATGATACTTTCTGGGTTCCAAAAGCCAATCTCTTTATTCAGTGCACAAATCCTTTGCCACTGGCCACTGCAGAAAACTCTCTCAAAGCAAAAATGTACACCGATTTGGTTTACGACGCACTGGAAGATTACGCTTACGATGCTGAGCTTGCAGGACTCGAATACTCTGTTTCCAGCCATTCAATGGGCTTGGAGATTAATGTTTCTGGATATAACGATAAGCTTTCCGTTCTTTTGGAGAAGGTTTTGACTACCATGAGAGATCTTGAAGTGAAACAGGATCGATTTGAGATTATCAAGGAGAGATTGAGCAGAGGTCTCAAGAACTGGGACTTTCAACAACCTTACAATCAAGTCGGTGACTACATGAGATGGCTTAGCAGCGAGAAGGGCTATATAAATGAGCAATATTTGGCCGAACTATCACATGTCACTGCGGATGACATTCAACAATTCTACCCACATCTATTAAGACAGATGCATATTGAAATCTTTGCACATGGAAACTTGTACAAGGAGGATGCCTTGAAATTGGCCGATTTGACGGAAAGCATTTTGAAGCCAAGAGTATTGCCTCAGACTCAATGGCCCATACCTAGATCTCTAGTCTTTCCACCTGGAGCCAATTTCGTTTACCACAAGACTTTAAAGGATCCGGCCAATGTTAATCACTGCATAGAATATGTTCTATCCATTGGAGATAAGGCTGTGCGCCCCCAAAGAGCCAAGGCTCTACTCCTTGATCAAATGACACATGAACCAGCATTTGATCAATTACGCACAAAGGAGCAGCTAGGATATGTTGTTTTCAGTGGTTGTTCCACAACCACCACCACTATCGCCTACAGATTCATCATCCAAAGCGAGAAGACTCCCCAATATCTTGAAGAGAGAATTGATTCTTTCTTGGTTGGATATGCAGAAACTCTTAAGAATATGTCAGATTCTGACTTCGAAGGACACAAGCGAAGTTTAATCACGAAGCGATTGGAGAAATTGAAGAATTTGGATCAAGAATCAAACCGTCTATGGTCTCATATTGAATACGAGTACTTTGACTTTGAGCTTGGTAAGTGAAGCTTTATTTAAGATTATGAGTTGACAAACTAACATGTTGAAAGTCCATCACGATGCTGCAAATGTCAAAGCCCTCACCAAAGAAGACATGACACAATTCTATGATCAGTTCATCATTCCATCTTCCCCACTTCGTTCTAAACTCGCCATTCACCTCATTGCTCAAGGAACCTCTCTGCCAGAAGAGAAACCAGAAGAACAGACTGTTCTTGCGGTCAATAAAGATCGTAAAGATGCTGAAGATGGAGAAGCTATTGCAGTCAAGGTTGAAGGCAATGGCACCAAACCATATGTTATCACCGACGTACGACAATTTAAGAGCATGTTACAGGTTACCGCAGGACCCCAACCTGTGAAGCATATTAGTGAGTTCGAGGAGTTGGACTCAAAGTTATAGACGGGGAATGATCGTAAACTGGGGGATCAAGGATAGAATACCAAACCGCATTTTGGCGGATGTACCAGTGCAATAGATGTTTCTGGGCTTAAATACTGGACGACTGGAATGGACTGGACTTGCATGAATGGTAATTGAAATAAGAATTGGGAATCACCAAGGGGAAAGATGGTGATGATTTATAGATAGTTCGCTGCACTGCATTTCACTGCATTGGAATGCGAATAGTCTGGTCGGGTCTCGGGTCTCGGGTCTCTGGGGTCTTCCGGCCTGGTAGATACCCGGATCCCCGAGATCGTCTTTAAATGAATGCGATGAGGTTTAGTTAGATAAATCTTTTAGAGCAAGCATGTAATGCGTGAGTCGTGAGTCGTGAGTCGTGGTCCGGGATTCGTGTGATTCGTGAACGGAAAATAAGCCTAGTTACTAGCTACTTGGTAGGTGTTCGTGAAATTATTGTATATGACGTATGGTCTGGTAGTTTTAGTTTTGGTCTATATTACGGGTTTTACCTAGTCGATGGTTTCTTTTTTACCCGAGACTCTTCTTTGCCCTTAAAAGGGGTGAGGTTGTAATGTGGGGTGGTTGTGCGTGCATTATTTGGTGATTATGATTATGATGATGAGATGAAGTTGGATTTGAGTTTGAGTTTGGGTTTGAGGATTATGCATTATGGATTATGGATGGTGAGTGGGGGGTTGGAAATGGTTGGAGATGGTTGGTTGGTTGATTGTTTGGTTGGAAAGGTTAGAAAAGTTGGAGATGGGAGAATTAAAATGTAGTGGGAAGAGGAAGATGAGAGATGAGAGACAGGAGATGGGGCGTCACGGTGGGAAGTGGGGATGGGAGTGAAGTTATTATCGTATGATGTTGCTTGCTATTGGGATTATCGATTCGTATGCAGCGACCTACCGACCTCCTGCTCAATGAAGCAATTCATTCACACTACACCTCGTCATCTCATTACTCCTTCACTTCTTCACAACTGCGTACCCAACTTCGCAAGTTGGAGACTCGATGAGAAATTGTCATTTCAAATATTGATGGGTTTGTACTGCCAAATCAATACTCTATTGTATAGCTTTGCATATGTCCAGCAAGTATAAGGTGTCGTTGATTAAATCGTTACTGCCGATATGTTTCGCATCGGGATTCATTGCTAGATTGTCATATTGATCGCTCATCTTCCAATGTATACTCTGGGATGTTTTGAAGTAGCAATCTACCAGTCTGAACTTCTGGACTTCTTGGCCGAAATAACGGGAGGGACTGAAACAGAATTGCAACTAAGGATACCCTACAAAGGCAGATCACCAGCTCAGAATAAGGATTCCCAGAACCATTTTGATTTGTACATTTTCTTGGAACGCCAAGTGGCTTCATTATCGATGGATGGGTGTATGCTTCCGAGGTCACCAAATCGAGGGGGTCCTTCACGCCTTTCGGGTCGAACGGCGTAAAAGAGAGCCTTCCGTGGTGGCACTATATTAGGGAAGTTAAGACGTCCACCAGGATCCTTACCAACTGCGATCCTTGCATCATCCAACCATTGTTGGTAAAGGTCGCGCCTGTGTTGCTGGGTAAAAGATCCGTCACCTGGGTCTTTCCATGACACTGTGTTCTCCAAGGTTACCCGATGTAAAGATAAAAAGTCTCTCCACGCTAGCGCATTTAATTCCGGTGTCCAGTTCGGATTCTCCTCCCATAAGTCTGGTGGTATCAACGCCATGGTTGGATGTATAATTCTGATGATGCCGATTCTGTAATGATAGTCGCCAGATGTGCAATCGAAGAAAGGTATTTGATGAGTCGCATGCGTCTAGATATGATGGGCTATGGTTTGAATAGAATATCCCAAAGTCGGTATATGTATGGGATAGCAATGATGGATTCAAAATGAATGAGAAGAGGCTGTGTAGGATGATCTAAGAAGGATGAATAATGAAGGGATCTAAGATCCCGGTACAAGATGGTTGTATCTGAAGTCAATTTGAGAGGATGATGATGACATTTCCGTTAATTTGATGGTAAGTTTGGTTGTTTCTAAAGTCAAACCAAGAGGGTTACTTCGAGTTTATTTATTCACATAGTCCGCAGAAGTGGCCTTTTCGAAAGCGTTAAGAATGACTGTAAACATGACCCAGATGACAGCATTTTGGCTCGAAAATGTTTGCAATACAGTATTGCAGTAATAGACATGGTGAAATAAGCCTCAAATGATGATGCCTAGACCTCGGACATTTCCTTCACGGTGTGAATATATTTGCAATAGCAAGTTCAAGCCAAGCGATGGGAAAATTGTTGGGAACATAAAGACACATGAGTCGCAAATGAGAAATTTTGACCCCAAATGTCCATTTGACGGTATTCATATGCTCGGAAAGGGAGAAATCAATGCAGAATAATATGTCAGTGACTGAAAAGCAACCGAAAATGACCAAAAGGTGTAACTTTTGAAAATTCTTCCTCGATGTAGATATTCATGATGGAAAACATCTTCAAAATTACCGAACAAAATCATTGTTAACTGCTTTCCACAGGTATTTTGAGTCAATAGAATGAATTGCGCATGTAATTATTTTCAAAATGAACGGATTTGGCTAAATCTTGATGCGACACGAACAATAACTCGAGAAATATACTCAACATGACAGAAAAAGATCGTTGGTGACTTGATTTCAAGGCATTTGATCCAACGGACAATTCCGGCTGGAATATTTGTTAACGTCACTCAGAGAAGTAATGGGTCATTGGTTTCGAAGTTATTTGGATTGGAAATGGAATAATGATGAATGTGAATATTTTGGACATGAGTGGGGTGGAGCATTTATAACTCCTCGCTTATAATCTTACTCCAAATCGATAGGGGGGAGGGGTCACGCAGAGCGAAGTGATTCTTATAGCACACTACCACAGTGAGAGGGTTAATTGATAAGGAAAAGGAAACTTAATTTGATATGTGGCCTTCAGAAATAAACATTGCCAGGCTGAAATTGTAATCGAAAGTTATGTATCTGGTTAGATTCGAGGGCGCATGAATCTTCATTGTCCTTTGCGACCGAAGATTCGGAAGCCTTCGAATGGGAGAGACGGAACATCTTGAAAATAGTTGGGTTTAGTGATTTGAGTGCTCTTAAAATTCCGGCGTGAATGATTCAATCTTGGGATATGTAATATGTACTCTCGAATTGATGTCTTGGCACGCGATTAATGTTTCATCCAACAAAGTCAACAGAAAGCTCTTTCATTACTCAATATCGCGAGCTGGTACACACAAAGCCCGAAGTGATTGCCGAGATTGATTCAAGTGATGATGTCATATGTCGGCCGAATTTACATGATAGTCACGCCATGAGAGCTTCTCTGGCGAAGCCCCCTTTTAGCTAGACGACACTATTCAGTAGAGTGAGTGACGGAGGCTACGTTTCATGGTCTGTAAGTATTACTCCCCCCATACATATGTTTTCAAAAGACTTATCACTTGAAAAAACTTTCTCGAGGATTCCCGAGATTTTTCTTTTCGATGATCAAAATATGTGGAATTAGGCAATGACGATTGACAGATTGAAACCTAGTGTGCATACATTAGCTAGCTAGGCGACTTGAAGAAGGATCTTCCTTCCTTATAAATACTTATGGTAACTACGATACTCTCTTCACATTCCCTGTGTCCAGGAAGGGAGGTGGGATGATCATATGGTCATTTCTCGCTGTATTATTACCACCACCGACCAATGGCGTTCTGGAAAGATAAGTGTCACGTGCAGCCTCTGATTCCAAATGGTAACTTACAAATCATGTGCGCTGTCTTGCGCAACCAGTTCTTCCTGCACTTTACACTTTAGAATTTGGGATTTTGGTCCCATGCAATCGATATAGCGTGCCCTAATTAATAATCCCCTCCGGGGAATTCAATTCATATCCCCTTCTTCTTGAGAAATAATCAAAATAAGAGGGAAACGCATGCGCTTCCATACGATACACTACCGGTATGGCACCTGTCAAATTCTACAACGCTTTGAGGTGGGAATCAAAACAGCTTTTATATATTGGAAGTCGATATAAGAGAATTCGAAATAAAGATTAGAGAATGCATATGAAAGCAACAAGTACTGACTTTTTTATTATCTGACTTTAAGGAGTTTAACTACATCTTTGGGCAATGTGACCAGCGCATCTACTTTTGATGTTTAACCTTATGCGTTTGTTAAAAGAAATACCCAAGCATGCGACCAGCGCATTGGACGTTCATGTTAGTACAACCAGCGGCGTCTAATGTCTAATGCCTCTCTATCTGTTGTCACTCGTTCCTCCGGTACACTTGAGAATACAATTATCAAGCTGTTGGGTCCTCAATCAATATCAGGCTTTCTTTTATGTCGATGTTTATCATGATGAAGATTGCCCTGTGAAGGATTTGAACTCGGAGGCGCAGGACGTTTTCCTTTAGCGATATTAGAGCTTCGTATTCTCAACAGCTCTGGTCGTTGGGGATATGATGGTGCTACCAACGGCCCCGGTTGCGCCGGGCAAACTGATGATGCTCCCGACCCCTGCTGTTGATCACCGCAATCTAGTTGTACTGCAAGCCGCCGCAATCGCTGATAATATGGTTGATTTGGCGACGGCCCCGTTTCTGTTCCCGACGCCCCTGATCGTGTTCCCAATGCTCCCGAACGAAGCTCCGGTACAAACCATTCACCCGAACTATCTTCGTCATAAATAAACTTGTTAATTCTCCAGGCCCAGTTGAGACGGGTAGCCGCTCGGGCTTCCAGGTTTGTTGTGTATCCGAAATAGTCCATGATTGCTTCTGGTACGCCGCGAAGGACTTTCCTAGCAGACAAGCGTACACTATACAGCCACGTTAATGCAGAACAAAATGCTTTTTCACGATGTGGATTGTCGAAAGAGGCGAGAATATAAAAAAGATCAGATACCTGTTTCTCGGTGAAGCCATTCGCTGGTCGCATTTTGGTTGTTTTAAGAAAGCCTGGGGGTCTCCCAGCCATGTTGAATATTGTCACTATATCATTTAGAGTGTTCAAGAGTTGCTCCGGCTCCTCAACTGTTCCGAACAAAGTTGTAGTGATATATGCTAGTCGACATAGATCCACATGATCAAACATGTGACAGACCTGCTCTTCATGATTGTCCCGCCAGACTCTATCTGGTTTACCCCATAAATCGACCACGAGCTTGTTATCGTTTTCTTCGGGATCATATGTCGATTCCCAAGGCTCCGGATCCCATTCTCCATAAGGTAGTTCTCCCGAGTTTGTGGGAATGCATTCCGATCCCGGTATTGCCGCATTTAGATCAGCCGCGGTAGTGACTACGCCCGAGACTGATGGGCTATTAGAAGGGTCTTTGTTCCAGGGTTGATGCAACGGTGGAGACATTCTGTAAGGCTCAGGTGAGAAGAAAAGTCGGGCATCAATGGGATCTATAAGTTTTACCCGACGCAGATCTTGAAGTTCATTTGAATCCATGGATTCGGCCTGTTGTGGTGAACCATCGTCCTCAACCTGCGATTCAATTGCGTGGCTCTGCGAGGTAGATGGGGCATATTGTTGTGGTGGATCCTGGAGATCTTGAAGTTCATTTGAATCCATGGATTCGGCCTGTTGTGGTGAACCATCCTCCTCAACCTGCGATTCAATTGCGTGGCTCTGCGAGGTAGATGGGGCATATTGTTGTGGTGCATGTTGAAGATCCTGAAGTTCATTTGAATCCATGGATTCGACCTGAAGTGGTGAACCCTCCTCAGTTTGCGATTCATAGATAGATGGTGCATATTGTTGTGGTGCATGTTGGAGATCCTGAAGTTCATTTGAATTGATGGATTCGACCTGAAGTGGTGAACCCTCCTCAGTTTGCGATTCATAGATAGATGGTGCATATTGTTGTGGTGCATGTTGGAGATCCTGAAGTTCATTTGAATTGATGGATTCGACCTGGAGTGGTGGATTATCGTCAGTTTGTGATTCACCTGTGTAGCGCTGCGAGGCAAATAAGGGATATTCTTGTGGTGCATGCAGGAGATCTTGATCTGAAATTGTTCCATATGAGAAAGGGCTTTCTTCATTCGGAGGGGAATCTCCATCTTCATGTACACGTGGAATATCCCGCGGCTCCCATCGCAGCTCAATGTTTGGGCTGTCTTTTGAGAAACTTTGTGACTCCTCCTGTGAATTCTCATGTGAAGATCTATTTGAAGATCCATGTGAGGAGTTGTTCTTTCCACGACTGTCAGACATGGCTGTATTAATGAAATGCAAATCCCAGTGCTTGAATTTAATCCCTAAAGATAAAGAATTTCTGGTCTGGCGTTTATTTGGAATGATGTTTAATCCTCAAGTATCTGTGATTCGAGAAGGATGCATTGAAATATGTAGATATGGGTATGCGATACTGAGGATCGATGTGAAAACAAATGTTTTCAATGATGCCTCCTGAATTTAATTAATGGACATGAAGTTTTATCGGTCGGATCATGTAAAGAGGATGAACAATGAATGAATTCAAGCTTCTGGTATGAAAATAATTGTAGCTGAATTTGATATGTGATGATGATGAAACGGTCGGAGTTGAGGAGACGGGTTGCAGGCACTTTTATATGCTTTGGTGTATTCTGAGAATATTCTGTTGTTTTCCAAGGTCGAAACAACGAGTCATCGAGTCACCGTGTTTACCTACCCATACCTAGATACACATAGGCCCCTTCCCCATTCCCCGTAGTATCCTTTTTTTCGGAACCTGCAAGAACGATCGTAGTAAATGAGAGCAATGAAGCATTCTGACTCACATTCAGCGTCAACTCAATCCCAGAAACGCGATGTCCCAACAAGCTTTCTTTTAGCCAGAGAGATTCACCCACCGCACTCCAAGTCTATAATGCAATATTTCCATTTTGTAGGACTTTCAGACATTACTATCCGCATACTTGGTAATTTCCCACTAAAAGTCTACGTTTCTTTTAACTTTTTGAATATTTGATGATATAATTGTCACGAAATTAGAGTCGAACTACAAGAAGGTCGATTGAATTAACGATGATCTATTAGATGTCCGTTAAGAGGTAATTTACAACGACAATTAACCCTGATTGGCTTTACCGACCGTGACAAAGTTGTTTGATTATATAATCTGGTATGAATCGCAAGCTGAAGCATCACGGTGTAATGCTAACTAATAAAACGGTATTGTTATTACAATGATGAAATCAGAACAAAATGGGTTGAAACTCCAGAATATTCTATATATAATCATTGGAAATTATGAAAATAAAGGAGAAGATATTTTTAGTAATTTTATTTAACAATTAATAAATAACTGTTTTTGGTGTAAATGGTGGCCGGAAAACGCCAGTGGGGCAGGGGACTTAGAATGCCGATAAAAATTAATGTTACCATATAACCCTGACTTCCATCACAATGCTACAAAGACTACCAGAAGTAATATTTTACACTCCCAATAGTTACCTGAAAGCGCATGTTTTAGATCACACACTAGTCTTGAAACTCGATTGATTGATTGACCAATTTGATGATTTCCACCTCCATATCTTTTTTGTAAAAGATATCGCAGGATTACGGTAGCGTAGGGTAATCGCATGTACAAGATATATCTACAGAGCCTGAAACGTATTCCATTCCATTCAGATATACTAGCTATCCTCTGTATTATTATTTAAACACATAATTAAGGGGAGCGAGTCGAGCCTCTGCCCCCCGCCTAGCCCTCCTACTACATCCAGCAACGAATGCAAATCATGTAATCCATCAAAATTATACTACAGCGGGCAAGTGGGCATAACAGAACCGGGAAACCCTTATAGAATCTCAAATATATCTGTTGTACTCGAAATATATGAAGCACGATTAAATAGTTTACAAAGAAAAAAGCGCACACATCACATCCCCAGCCCCCTGCCCCCCTTGTCCCTGCATAACCTTTCAGCCAAAATAGAAAGCTTCCGGGTATAGATAGATGGGAGGAATGACCTCGCGTATCCACATGCCCCCTTAATATTCCCCTTTTCATCTTCCCCCTTAACCCCCACCACTTCATCTCCCCGATCATCTCCCATTCACCCCACCTCTCTCCACCCCACCAAAGAAAAAAGAGGGAAAAATTGGCAGCCCGAGCAAGATCAGATCGGACTTGACGATCCATCCATCCATCCATCAACTTAGGTCTTGGATCAACTCAGATCTCCGCGAAGAAGAAGAAAATTAATAATTCACTTGACAGAGTCCCAGTCCCAGTCCCCACCTTACTCCCCCCGGATCACAACAACCTGTCCTAGGTATAGAGAATAGAGAATATGGATATGGATATAGATCGGTATACACATTGGAAACCTTCGACTCATATTTGAAAAATTGAAATTCTATCTCCATTCATCCACACATCATTACGCAGAAGCAGAAGAAGAAGGAAATCATAAAACATAAAAACCAAAAAGCCCCATCTACCTCTACATCTACACATCTACCTTTACCCCTCTAAGTCAAGCCAAGCCAAGCCATTTATCATCTCTCATATCATCCCATCGGATCACATCTCGCATCATTCCCTAAAACAAATCCGTCATAGCACCATGCGAAGCATCACCGACCAATCTCGCATACTTAGCCAAGACGCCTCGATTCACCGCACTCTTAGGTGCTTTCCAAGACCGGAGTCTTTCTGCAATTTCTTCATCCGATACGTCCATGCTGAGTGTATTGGTTTCCGCAGAGATGGTGACGATATCGCCATTTCTTACGATGGCGATGGGTCCACCAACCGCTGCTTCGGGGACGACGCTGGGTTTGGTTAGTGTGATGTTTATTTGACATGGAGAGAGGTTGATTGTTTTAGAAGATGATAGATTGAGAGATTTTCATGGAGGATGGGATGGTGGAACTTACTGTCCTACGATGAATCCGTGACTGGCGCCGGAATATCGACCGTCGGTGACAAGGGCAACGTTCTTGAGACCAGCGCCCATGATCGCTGCACTGGCTTTCAATTGTTCTGGCATACCACTGTGTAGGGATTAGTTTTTTAAACTTAAAAAGGGGTAATGGCATTGGAAAACCTCCGACGCGCGATATTTGCAATGGGTTAACTTACGGGCCTCCTTTCGGTCCTTCATATCTCACAATCAAGACGAGATTCTCTCCATGTGGAATTTCCCCTTTGTTCAATGCATGATCAAGTTCATGTTCCTTGTCGAAAACCATTGCCTTGCCGGTAAAGACCAGACCTTCCTTACCTGTGATCTTTGCAACTGCTCCACCAGGCGAGAGATTTCCCCGAAGAATCTGTAGATGGCCAGTTTGCTTGATAGGGTTGCTCAGGGGTCTAATGAGCGTTTGTTCTTGTGGTAAAGAGGGCCAGCTCTCAACATTTTCCCTCAAAGTCTTTCCTGTAACAGTGGGAATATCACCATTCATCAATCCTGCTGCAATTAGAAGTTTAATGACAGCTGGTGTTCCGCCAATATCATAAAGATCCTCCATACAAAATCTTCCAGAAGGTTGTAAATCTGCTAAAAATGGGATCTTATCGCTCACACGTTGAATATCATCGATAGTGAGGGGTACTTCAGCTGTACCAGCCATGGCGAGGAAATGTAGTGTAGCATTAGTACTTCCTCCAAGTGCCATTGTGATGACCAAAGCATTCTCAAAAGACTCCTTCGTTAATAGATCTCGTGGTCGAATATTCTTTTCCATACAAATCTTGATTACTTCTGCTGCTTTCACGCATTCTCTCATCTTAGCAGGTGAATTAGCCGGATTCGATGATGAGCCTGGAAGACACAGTCCCATTGATTCGATTGCGGTCGACATTGTATTGGCTGTATACATGCCACCACAAGCACCAGCGCCTGGGCACGCATTTTGCTCGTAATCCTCCTAAAAATACGTTAATAACACAGACAACATTTTAAAACTTGTGGTGACCTTACCATGACATCACTTGGAGTTGCACCTTCCACTGCAGCATGAAGTTTACCATATGTAAATGCGCCACTAATAAAATCAGCATCTTGAAACTTAGAAAGGTAAAAATACTCTTAAAGCAGTATCAAATTACCTTGCCTCATAACAGCTACTAATATTGATCTCCTTTTTCATCAGCTTAGAATAACCCTTTTTGATTGAACCTAAGGAAAGTCAGACTTTTGAAATGACTCGTAACTTGTATACTGACCTCCATAAATCATGATGAATGGTCTATTGTGACGTGCAGCAGCCATGATGACCTATATCAATGTTAGAATCGGTATCTCATATGTCAGAAGTCAAACACGGATGTTGTGTCTACCATCATCTTGAACATCAAAAGTCATACTTACTCCTGGCATATTTTTATCACAACCGGGAATCGAGATGTTGGCATCATGATGTTGAGCACACGTGACGGTCTCAATTGAATCTGCGATAATCTCTCGAGTTTGTAGAGAAAATCTCATGCCTGATACCTGTTAACAATAATCCCGCTAGAAGATGGGGATGTGTGCCACAAACCTTCTCCGCCCATGGTAATCGCATCACTGACTCCTACAGTATTGAATTGCCATCCAAGCATACCCTGTTTCTGTACTGATTCCTTGACAAGCTTTCCGAGGTCATGTACTACATACACTCGTTAAATCGTAGGTCTAAAAGATCTCCTTATCTTGTGTCACTTACGATGCATACTACAATACTATGTCAGCGAATTTCATTATCGTCTTCATAGATAGAGAACGAACTTGCATGGATTTCCTTCCCACCATACAGTAGATATTCCAACGTGAGGAGCAGACTTCATCATTTCTCGATTTGGCACTCCTGCTGCATAGAGCATGGCCTAAGAGGAGCCTCAGTTTATGTAATATTTTATTAGGATTTATTTATTCTTACCTGAGCTCCGGGGAAGTCATGTCCTTTGGTGATTGTATGTGACCATCTATTCAAGGCCAACTTGCCATCTAAAACAGTCCCGTGTTCTAGATAGGGAAAGTCAATATATCTTGGCTTGCCTGGTATTTTCTCCTGATTTAAGGGTTCCATGATGAAGTAAGAAGTAATTTGTGGTGTTGTTTCAAAGATTTGTTGGTGATTGAAAGAAAAGAGAGTTTTGTCGACCAAAAAATGGGTATCTTGAAAGAGAAATGGACAATCAACAATGAACAAGAAATGAAGCAAGAAATATTCAAGGATATGAAGTATTATAAGTAGAAAGTACAGCCAGAAAAAACTTGTACTGCGGAGTACCTACTAGGTAGGTAGGTAACTTGCTGAATTGTGGGGAAATATGAAAAGGTCTGGGCTATCAGATGCTATCAATGGTTCATCAGGTTTGGGTTGCTAGGTAGATACAGGTACCTACCGGTTCAGGTATGTATGTATTGCAGTGTACTAGTGACAGCTTGCAGGGCTTAAAGGCACGCACAATGCAATAATATTGAGCATTCTTCCCGTTCCCGTAGCGCGGTGGACATATTGGCTAGGTACCTACCTAGGTAGTAGGTATTGAACCATTGATCTATTGATCCAGTGCACCATAATCGATTGATAATCAAATCAATGACAGCTCATTCATTACCTAGGTACTTACCAACCTGTACCCCGCGTTGGATTCACAATTGGAAGTCCGGAATCGGGCATATTGATATCAAGAATGAGGCACGGGACAGGAAGTGGGGGATAAGGTAACTGGCAACTGGGTTGAGAGAATAGGAGGTAGTAAGTAAGTAGTAAGTAGAAGGAATACTTCAAGTCCTATCAAATAGTATTGGTATCGGTATCTTGACAAATACCTAGAGATCAAAATAAGAAGTCAAACAAGGAAGGGAAGGGGAAGGAGAAGGAGAAGGAGATGATGTCCGAGTCGTATTGATAAATTTTGAAGCTAAAGTGAGGGGTTCAACAAATATTGTTTTGTATCCCCCTTCTCCCCCACTTCGAAATGCTGAATTTGGGTTTCCGAAGTTTTGGCGAGCAGGTGCTTACCATCTACGTTCGTTTTCAAGTCATTCTAATTGGTCAGATCATCAGATGGTTTGGCGGCAATGGAATGACTTCAAGCTTTAAGCTTTACATGGCAGGTTGGGCGAATACTACATTGATCTGGCTGATTAGAAAGTAGATGCGAACTCAAGCAGTTTGTTTTGCTATACCGAGTAGTCCGGAGTTGAATTATAGGGGACGCGAGGAATATGAAGGGGTAGTGTCATTACAGTTACACGTTTATTAACGGGAACGTTGGAACTCAAATGCAAGATTGATTTATAAATAACAATTGATTAGATTGTTGCCCAAACAGATATTGTATTCATGAAATTGCATCGAGAACACAACCTGATGGCTTCAGCTAGGTATTAAACTATCAGCCTTACGAGCAACTTCCTCCTGTACCGCCCGCCACTATCATCTCTATCTCGATGCTACCTGACATAATCTATGTGGCCGAAGCGGGATGACTTGCATTCAAGATATGATATGATATGAAATGATGGGACCCATGTGAAGATAGCTCGAGCTCATCCAACGAGGGATCACGGTTCTGTCGTGTATATGGATCAAACTTGGAATTCCAAATGTGAGACTGAGAAATGTTTGGCTCTTTTGGCTCTTTTGGCTCATTCGTTGTCTCTCTCTGCGCTTATCGGGAGTTGTTGATTTCATATGGAAAAGACCTGGCCAAAAACAAACAAACAGAGATATAAATAGATTAGACGGCCCAAAGTGAGGCTTATGGCAATGCTCATATTTCCCATTGCATTGGACTTTTCGTGACTATCACTTTATATATGTCGTTGTCGTTTCCATCACATATGTAAGGTAAGAAAGAGGGGGTGAGATGGCTGTGGCAGGCGTAATAATAACCTTAAAACCTGGGTAAAGCGTACAAGTAGGTACGAAGGTCTGTGCACGACCCCTCGATTTTCCCATTATTAATACCTAAATCCAGTCCTCAAACAATGCATGAACCTTATAATTGATGCATCCAGTACATGTTTATCAATATCGATATTGAACTACCGCCGGTGAATGTAAATACCAACATATCAACATATCCTTGCTCCTGTATCATTTTATGGTGAGGCAATTCTATCGAGTGGATGTCAAGCTTTGCGGCTGAAAAAAGTACCCATGGCCAAGAATAAGTAAGCAATCATCAATGGAAGGTAGGTAGGTACCTACCGAGTAGGTATTCATCCAAAAGGGTCTCGTGCGACCTTATGCACCTCTTCTCTTCCGACCGAAAATGGTTCGACAGGAGCCGTCCTTCGGTGGAGGCGACAGTGAGAGCAAGACTCTTCCGGGGGCCATTGTTTGCCTAATCTATGCGGTAAGCTGATTGAATTGGAATCGCAAGGCTGCAAAGTAAGAATGATTCACATCATGTTTATTGCCAGACCATATGCCATAGTCATACTCATACTCGTTCAAAAGGTATTCGATCGCTTTTCGCAATTTTAGTTTTATTGACTTTCTTTCCTTTCTACATTGACGGGCAGTAAGCGATTTTCAAAAGTATCATGTCTTCCACAGCTTCTTCAAGCGATTCCGATGACAGTAGAAGACGACGCCGACCGGGTCCAGGACCCCCTCCTCCCCCGCCGCCCTTTCAAGGGAACAAGAACAAACCAAAGAAGAAGAAATATGTAGCCCCTCAAGATACGATCGATAAGCTCTGGTCTCGGTTCTCCGTCAAGAAATTCAGTAAAGCTACAAAGGTTCTACCAAATGCAGCACCTTTTGCCAGAGGCACATCGGCGAAGACTGTTATTGTCCCTCCGCCCGGGCCGCAGAATCAACTTGTTTCCGAGGACTTCGAGAGAGCAGTTCAAGAATGCAAAGCCAAGGTCAAAAAGCTTGTCAAGGAGTGTAGGAGAGTTAATATGCGGTATCGCGACCCAAGCTTCGACATAGACTGGGACTTGAAATGGGAGAAAGGAAATTGCTTGAATACACTTGGAGAAACCAGATTTGAGGTTTGCAAACACGCTATTATAAATCCTGCATCGTGCGGACCAAAGGCTGTGAAGAGAGTTCACGAAATATTTGATAAGCCCAGATTCTTGGAAGACAAAATTCCACCTTCGGATGTCACACAAGGCTCTCTTGGAAATTGCTGGTTGATGGCCAGTTTGACCGCATTGGCAAATATGGAGGATGGAATCCAGAGAATCTGTGTGGAATGGGACACTAGTCAGTATTGGAATCCTCACTTGATGAGATTAGGCCTAACACCTTACTTCCAGAAATCGGAATATATGGTTTCGTATTTCATCGTGGTAAGTTACAACGTCAGCCATAAAATACCATTCGCTGATCGGGATTAGATGGCGAATGGATCATATCCATCATAGATGACAAACTTTACCTTAAATCACCAGATTGGGACTCACCTTCAGTCCACAGACACCTACTCGAACAAACCGATCGTGAGGACGTCGAAAAGGAATACCGAAAAACATACCAAACAGGGTCTCGGTCATTGTTCTTCGCTCATTGCAAAGATCCAAATCAAACATGGCTTCCTCTTCTCGAAAAGGCATACGCTAAAGCACATGGTGATTTTCATTCATTGAGCGGAGGATGGATAGGGTAATTTTACTTCCATCATCTCTTGTACCAACTAACGTTTGACAGGGAGGGCCTTGAAGATTTAACCGGGGGCGTAACAACGGAACTTCTCACTTCGGACATTCTTGACACTGACGATTTTTGGCATAATGAAATACTCAAGGTTAACAAAGAATTCCTCTTTGGTTGTTCCACGGGTCTTATGGATGGTGGGTATGGCACTAGAGATGGTATATCTGAAGGCCATGCATATGTTATTATGGAAGCTAGAGAGCTGTCTACGGGCGAGCGTCTCCTCAAATTGAGGTTTGTTTTTCACATGAACTTGTTGAGCACCACTGACAACTTTATGTGAAGGAATCCATGGGGGAAGATCAAAAAAGGCAATTGGGAAGGTCCATGGTCAGATGGAAGCAAGGAATTCACTCCTGAAGCTCAGAAAGAACTCAACCATAAATTCGGAAACGATAGCGTATTCTGGATTTCATATCAGGATTTACTACGGAAATACCAACACTTCGATCGTACCCGATTATTCATGGACAGTCCTGATTGGCGGTTGACGCAGGAGTGGATTAGCGTAGAAGTTCCTTGGAGATCTGAGTTTGAGCAAAAGTTCGTGATAATACTCAAAAAGGAGTCACCAATAGTACTAGTTATGAGCCAACTCGACGACAGGTACTTCATGGGTCTACATGGTCAATATACCTTCAGATTACAGTTCCGACTACACGAGATCAACTCCCCTGACGAAGAGGATTATATTGTACGAAGCCATGGGAATTATCTCATGAACAGAAGTGTGGTTACTGAACTCAAAAGCCTTCCCGCTGGAACTTACATGGTGTTTATGATGGTTATTGCCGAAAGGGATAAAAGTTGTCCGAGTGTCGAAGAAGTTGTGAGAAGTGAATTACGTCGCAGGGAAGATAACGAGAAATTGGCCCAAGTTGGGGTCGCTTATGATTTGGCTCACAACAAAGGATTGTCTCATATGGAGGCAAGAATCAAGTTCAGAAAAGCTCGAGATAAGGCCAAAGCTCGAGAGTCAAGGATTGCTCAAAGGAAAGCTCTTTGGGAGAAAAGACACAGCACCCGAAAGATAGTAAGGAAACAAGATAAAAAGAATCGTGAGAAACGGGAAGGTAAAGGAGCAAAGGATGCGGAGGAGGCAAAGGATGCGGAGGAGGCAAAGGATGCGGAGGAGGCAAAGGATGCGGAGGAGGCAAAGGATGCGGAGGAGGCAAAGAAGAAAGAGGGAAAAAAGCCAAAGGATCAGGGTGTTCAAACGGAGGACATTCCGGAAGTTCAAGTGGAGAAACAGGACAAGTCAATTCAAACGGAAGATCCCCTCCAAGAATCGACGAACATCATGGCAGATACACAAACCTCAAACGAAAGGGACAAAGCAGTTCAAACGGAAGAATTAATCCCATCTTCTAACGAATCTCAAGCAACTCCTGTAACCCCAAAGAGCGATGATTCGTCTCCCCGATCTCCATATACAATGGTCCGTCACCGTGAATCACCTTCTTCGCCCCCAGATCATCATGGCCATCGCAAAGAGTCAACCAATCCGCCAAACTTTGGTCGGGGAGCTCCTCCTCCACCAAGGCAAGGGCCTTATGTCACTTCGGAAGGAGAATCGAGTGCAAGTCCAGTTTCTGATTACGATATGTATTCCGATGACGATCCCTCGCTCAAGCCAAGAAATCCTCCCAATGAACCGAAACCACCAAAGGAAAAGGATGACGATGAAGATGATGAACCAGAGCCGTGGAATGCGGTATGTATTGTTGGGTTCAGGGTGTATAGTAAGGATGAAGGATTGGTGCTTAAGGTTTGCGAAGAGGGTATGGAAGAGGAGGTTACTACATTGAAGGAGGAGAATGAGGCGGGAACTGATGGTGATGTGGACGATGTTTCGGATGATGATAATGCTGGCAATAAAGAAAAGGGCGAGGAAGATGAAAAGTCGAAAGATGATGCTACTGTAAACGACTCTACGCCTCCTGTTGTTGAAATCCCAACTAAACCCGATGAAGATTCAAACATCGCCATCTCGTCGGATTTATACAAGGTGGATACCGAAACTTCTTCATTAATGGACGGTGCTCTGAAGACGAAACCTCAAGGCGAAGAACCGCAACTAGCAGTCAGTGACGCAGAAACAGTTACCGTTGATGACACTCAGGGGAAGTCGATCTCGATCATCTCGGAGGTTTCGAATGATGACGCCGTGAAGGAAGCAAATTTCCAAATCGCCATTACAAGAACGAATATTCCTTCCACTCCCACTTAATATACATACATACTCTCCGCTCTTGTATTTAGGAATTGTCTAGTGTACAACAGGGTCTTTCTGGTTAATCTTGAATGGAAATAATATCTCGACTATCGGTACTCTTTTTATTCAGAGGGAGGATTCGAACTATCTGGGCGGTGTCCTGTTTCTTTTTCACCCTCTACATTAGCTTCGGGACCATGACGTAATTCTGGTAATTACGAATTCATGATTCATGACGTTGTTTATAATATTTATATGTATATACAAACAAGTATTTTGGTATACGAATTATGTGTTGATATATCTCGGCAGAATATTTTAACTTGAATGTCCATGTAATTGATATCGACCCGCACTCATAACCAAATCTGGTACAAAGTAACATATCCGACCGAGTAGTTCTCAATCAGGCTCTCGACTTGTGCGTGCGGGTCTTCATCTCCATTGGGCACTGCTGCGCTTCTTCCTTTCCCGCCGGGGTGTTGAAATACGTAAGTAAAGCAGCGAATTATAGCGAGGAAATTTCACTGCACCAGCCTCCTTGTCTTGGCATATTAGATAGGCATTATTACATTGAGTGAGCATCTTTACGAACATTTTGTTGTTGTTGTTTTCTCTTTTTATGATTAGAGTTTTATTTTCTTCTCGTTGATGTATGCTGATGGAATGGGGTGGATGGATGGGTTATAATGGTGTGAGATGATATGATGGGTCATAATTTGACTACACGCTTTACAAACCATGATGAGTTCCGGGTTTATATGAATCGAACCAATTTTTTTCTTTCTCGATATATATTCTAATATCTAATGAATCTTCTTATGGAAAAAACTGGTTTTTTTTGTGTCTATGCGATATTGTTGTAGCTGTAGATTTCTCCCCCTCCCTCCCTTATTCGTTCCTCAAACATGACTGACGTTCACATTCACATTCGCCTTCAATTCATCCCATCACCCACCACCCACCAAATATATATATATATATATATATGCTCTCCAATACAATAATATAGAATTCTCTCATCCCGTTCGTCAAATACGACAAACACAAACAATCATAAGTAAGTTTCAACCTCCCCAATCTTCCCCTTCGCCCATCACTCAATCCCACATCTATGATGACCCAAAATATTGTTTTAATCATAATCTGATTCGTATTCTCATATATAATAACATCCATATCCAATTTATCTGATAGATTCCTTGATTGATTCTTATATCCTAACTACTACCTTCATTTCGTGGATGTGAATTTGATACTAATATGATATCTTCTATTGATTCTAGGTGTTTTTTTCTTTTCGCTTTTTTTTGCGGGGGAGATGGGGAAGGTGAATGTGAACTTGGGTTGGGGGTGATGGAAGTTGAAGTTTTCATGGAATAAGGATCGATGTGCGTGATCTTTGTGGTTGGATGGGTGAGGGATGGGAAATCTTTCATCTTTACTTTCATATCTCGCGAGACAGGAAACTCTTGTACCTCTCTCTCTCATACACGTATATATATAATTGAAAAACCCATCATGTATCTGGTTTATTAAATCATGATGTAATCAGCAAATACATACGATACAATACAACTTAAAGTAACTTTCACCTATCTCATATCTTACGATTCTTTGCGCCTTCAAGTAGGTATTTAAGTTTGTCACGGTGGAAAAAAACTGGGAGATGCACTTTTCCTACCTACCTACCTAACTAACCTAGCGGCACGTCCTGAAATAATGCCAATGATAACCTTGGTTAGCCTTGTTGGAATTCATTACACCTGATTTAATAACGTGTTTCCAAATTATGTGATTTTAATTGTTTTATCAAAAACATCTAAATTAAAAATTTTAAAATTCAAGTACCTACAACTCAACGAATATAGCTTCAAAATCATTAAAATCAAAACGATTCATTTTATTAATTGATACAATTATTTTACAAAAAAAAAAATTTAATTTGAAGCTATATCGATTGAATTAGAAATAAATGATTTAAAATATAATGTTTTTGAATGAAAACATGTGGAAATATGTTGTTAAATTAATTAAACCTCAAAATGAATTTCAAATTTTTGTTTTTTTAATATCTCAACCAATATAGTTTTGAATTAAATTTTTTTTTTGTAAAATAATTATATTAATTGATAAATTGAATTGTTTTAATTTCAATAATTTTGAAGCTATATTCGTTAAGTTAGAATTTTGAATTTGTTGAATTTAGATGAAATCGATAAAGTACTAAAATTTAAGGTATTGGAAATACGTTATTAAACTGGGTGTAATAGTCGGCATGGGCTTCTATTTATATCCCTGCGATAATTGGTGTATTTAATTAAGGATTTTTATTTAATTAAAAGGTCTAAATAAATAGGTTAATCCAATATTGTTATATTAAAGTTTTTATAGTATATTTGTATATTTTGTATATAAATTAATTAAAAATTAAAAATTTATATAATTTCATTTTATATTTATATTAGGATTATTTTTAGTATTAATATTATTAAAATTAATAAAATCAATATTAGTATTAAAATTAAAATTAATAAAAAAAAAATGTTTTTTTATATTTTTTTTTTATTATTATTATTAATATTAATATATAAGCTTTTTTATTAATTTAGTATTTATTAAAATATTATTATTAAAGTTTTTTTTATTAAAAGTATTATTAGCTTTAATTAATTAATTTTGAAATACAAAAGTAGTTAAATCTTTTTTGATATATAAATCAATAATAATAATTTTAAATTCGTTTTGTTTTTAAAGATTTTGTTTTTTTTAAAATCAATTTTTAAGTTTATTAATTTTTAATTAAATTTTGATAGATTTATTGTATTTTTGAGGATATTAATATAATTATAAATATATATATTTTTTTTTTTTGCTTTTATTATTTTATTAATTTTTATAATATAAATTGATAAAATATTTATTTTGTTTTTTTTTTAAATTGTTTATTGTTGAACCGGGTGACTAGTATAGCTTAGCGCGGCGCGTAGCGTAGCGTCTGTGCGTAGCATGAACGCGGCTACGTTTTTATAGGAATAATAGAATTCTTTATGAGGATTTTATAATTTTTATTAATCAATCTAATTTTATACTTTTATTATATTTTAATAAATTATAAGTCCAGATTTGCATTTAAGTTAAATTTTTTTTTATTCGAGAAAAAGAAAGCTTTATCAATAATAACAAAGGTTTTAAAATTTGAGTAAAGGTTTTTATTAATTTAAATAAAAACTTTTTTTAATTTATTAAAATCATTTATTTATTTTTAAAAGTTTATATCATTTTACAAGAAAATTATTTAAATATTTTATATATATTTAAGATACAAAAACTTAAATCTTATTTTTCGATTTTATTTTATATCAAGATTTTTTAATTTAATTTAATTTTATAACAAAAATAAAACTTTACAATTAAAATAAAAAGATTTCCTTATTTTCATTTATTATTTTTTAATGAAAACTTTTTAATTACAAAAATATTTAAATTTTTATTTTTTTTATAATATTATACAAAACTTTTATAACAATTATAATTATTATAATATTTTTTATTTTTTTTAATATAAATAATAAAATTTAATAATTCTATATTTCAATTTTTAATTAAAACAATTAGAAATAATAATTCAAATTAGTAAAATTTTATATTACAAAAAAAAAATAAAAGTTTGTAATAAATAATATAATAGTGTAATATATAACGATTTTTGTTAATAATATTAAATTTGAAAAAAAAAATAATGTTTATAAAATAATTAAAGTTTAAATAGAAACTGAATTTTTTATTATATAATATATTAATAAAACGAATATCGAATTTATTGAAAATCAAATAAAGTTTTGTATTAAATAAATGATTTTGAAAGTAAAATATATTTGAATTATATTATAAAATATTTAAAATTAAATAATACAATTTATTATTTAAAAATTGAAATTAAATATAATAATTAAAAATAATTAAAAAAAAATTGATTTATTTGTAAATGGATTATAAAAAATAATAAGAATTAAATGAAAGTTTTGATAAATAATGTAATATTAAATTTTTTTATTTAAAATTTTTTAAAAAAATTTGTTATAATAATTAATGCGATTAATATTTAAATATTTAATTTTTAATAAAAATTTGATAAATTGTAAATTATTAATAAAAGAAATATAAATTTAAAGATTATAATTATTGTTATAGTTAAATTAATTAATATAAATAATAATATTGTTATAATTATAATAATGTATTAGAAATAACAAAAATAGAAATGAAATTATAATAATAATAATAAATATAATAATAATAAATATAATTAAAATTTATATTTTTAAAGTTTTAATAAAATTAGAAAATATTTTTATTATAATAAAAAAAATTATATTATTTAGAATTGTTTATATAAAAATAATATTTAATAATATATTAAAAATAATTTTATTTTGAAAAAATTTGTAATAATAGTTTGTATATTTACAAATTGATATATTTATAATGGAATTTCCGAATTATAATTCGATAAAATTGTTTTTTTTTTAAATTTGTTTATATGTATTGTTGTATTTTAATTAAATATATAATACCTATCTCTTAATTAATTATATAATTTATTTATTTAATTAAATATATTAATTAATTAATTAAATAATTAATAAATTATATATTTATTTAATTATATAGGGTATAATTAAATGTACGGTATGGTAGTATGAATTATGTGAATATTATGCGAATATATGTTTAGTACGATTATTCGAATTGTATAGGGTTTTTTTAGAATTCGAAATGTTATATTAAAAAAGATTAATTTTTTATTCGAATTTCAGTTGGAAAAAATAATATAGTGGGGTATTTCATTTCGATTTTGATTTTTAATTTTATATCATAATAATATTATTTTATATATTATATATAAATATATAATATAATTATTATTATCTTTTAATATTTAATTTATTTATAATAAAAAGTATATATTAATTAATTAGATATTTTATACCATCAATATATATTTTTTATATATATCTAAAATTTAAATTTGTAATAAATTATATTGCTTGATATTGATATATACATATTAAATTCGAAAAATTGATTTTAATAAATCAATTTTATCAAACTTATATTATAAATTAATTAAATCATAATCGCATATTTTATTTTTATTAAAAATATCTTCAAAACAAATCAAAATCTATTTAATCAAATCGATTAGAATTATAATTTCTATTATTAAATACAACTTTAAAATACATTTCAAACTAAATTTTAAACCTAAATCCAATTATTTAATTAAAATTCTAATTCAAATTTCGATTTTGTTTAATATTAAAAATAATATATTAAAGGAATCCGATTTTAAAAAAATTATATAATACATTAGGATTATATTTAATAAATCGATTTGTTATCAAAATTTAATAATTATTTTGATAAACCTAATTAATCCTAATATATTTATAAATTATATTAATCTTTATATTATACATAATGCTAATATCAACCCCTTATTTATATCTAAAACTTTATATATATATATATAATAAAGATTTTATTTATATATATATAATATTAATATATTTATATATATATATAAATTTTTGATTTATAATTATTTATAGTATTTATTTATTTTTAAAATTTTTAATTAATTTTTTGATTTATTTTATTAAATTTTAATTAAATTATAATTTAAATTTAATTTAATTATAAATACTAAATCCTAAAATCTATATCCCTAAAACTAAACTTAATCAAATATATAAAATTAAGTTCCTAAATATTATATCTATATAATTATATTATTTATAATAAATAATATAACATTATATTTTATATTAAAATGCTTTAATTTAATTTTATATTAAAAAATAGCTGATTTAATATTAAAATTGTATTATATTAATATTATATTAATATTAAATTAATATTATATTAATATTTTATATTTAAAATATTAATTTAATATTAATATTAATATTATATTATATTAATATTTTGTTTAATACATATTTCAATATAATTAATACCCTGCTTTATATTTTAATATAATTTAAAAAGATTTATTTTATTTTTAAAAAATATTTAAAATATAATTAAAAATATTAAAAAATATGAAAAATTTAATTAAAAAATATTAAAAATATTAAAAATATTAAAAAATATTTATATTTTTTGAATTTTTTGAATTAATATTATACAAAAATTTTTAAATTAATTATTTTTTTGAATTTATTAAATAAAATATTTATAAAATTTAA